>ML782767.1:449658-466642 GCA_009831015.1 Picea engelmannii | reverse complement strand
CTCCTCTCAAATGCTTTAATTGTGGTAGAATAGGACATATTGTTGAAAATTGTTACTATAAAAAGAGAAGTCTCAACAATAAAAAGAGCTTCTACTCCAAGGATGATGACATCTCCTCAGATGAGAGTGATGAAGAAGATAATTATGGAGGAGAATTCCTCTTCATAACCCAAGAAACCCAGGATGATGATCATAAGAATTCTAAAGAAGAAGAACTAATTTGTGAAGAAGATTCAGATGAAGAAACCAACCTTGATTCCTTTTGGGGATACAAAAACAATGCAGAGAGTGAACAAGAAGACGAGAATCTTGAAAAGTTGAAGCATGTTGAAACTTAAAATAGCAAGCTTAGAAACGCAAACATAATACTAAAAGGTGAATTGAGTAGTTGTGAAGAAGATAATTACAAGCTTGAAAAGACCATTAATAGCTGGAAGGAACAATTAGAAGATTATGAGAAATTGAAAGCAGAATTGGATCACACAAAAGGGGAGCTACTATTGACAACAAAAAAGTTGAAGAAGTTCGAAAAAAAGCAATGAAAAATTAGATGAGATCCTTATAAGTGAAAGATCTCCAAACGACAAGACGGGACTAGGATACAATGACAGATTGAAGACAACAAAACAAGAGAAGGAAGTTGAAAATGATGAAACCAACACTCCAGAACAAGTTGAACAACAAGATAAAAAACTAGAATTCAGAAGGAATAAGACATCAAGAAGATCCTCTCCCATCAGGTATGAAATCAATCATTATGAAGGAAACTATAGAAGAATAGATCGTGAACCCAAATGGACCAAACCACAAAGAAGATCACTTATGCACAGGTATCAAAAATTCTTTCTTGGACATTGTTATACTTGTGGAAATTTTGGACACAAGGCAATCAATTGTAGAATCAATGAAAGGAATAACTATGCAAGCTACATGAATGGTGAAAATAGTAGATATGAAAATGTTCGTAGACCTTTCAACATAAATTATATTCCATTTGACCCATTAATGGATCAAAATATTGTATGTTACAAGTGCAATAATCTTGGTCACAAAGCACAAGATTGCAGAGAGATGAAGGAAGATAATCATATGCCAAATGTCTGCATACCAACTACAGCATGGAAAAGGAAAGAAATTCCACACAATGAAAGTTTTCGAATAGCATTAGTCGCTAAAGAATGTAAAGAAGAATATGAATGGTTCATAGACAATGGGTGCTCATCTCATATGACCGGAGATCAAAGCAAATTTTTCAGCTTGAAGAAAAAGGGTGGAAATGTTGCATTTGGAGATGACTCATCTACCAAAATACTTGGAAAAGGAATTGTAAATCTTGGAAGTGAAAATGTAAGAGTAGGAAAATTCCTATTGGTTGAATATTTGAAGCATAATCTCCTCAGTGTCAGCAAAATATGTGATCAAGGATACACTCTTACGTTTGACTCTCGATGATGTAAAATCAGAGAAAATAACTCAGGAAGATTGGTTGCAACTGCAACAAGATGACCGAACAGCATATACATCCTAGACATGAAGAAGAGAGAGAATACAGAAGCCACACAAAAGGATTCCAAGGAAGAAAAAGTCCCAAAGACCAAAAATAAGGATGAAGTATTATTGAGTGCCACATGTTTAGGGGGAGCAACCCAAAAGAAGAAGGTTACCTTTTGCCATTAAACTCAGGGGGAGAAGCCATACCCTTAGCCATTGATGTCAAAGGGGGAGAGAAATTGGGATCATGATGATAGGGGGAGAATGAGTGTTGCCATCAATGACAAAGGGGGAGATTGTTGGAAGATTGGTTGTTGTCATTGATTTCAACCCTAGTCATGGGTTTTGGACCGCAAGATTGATGAAGGTATTTGGACATGAAGAAAAATGAACATGTGAATACAACACCCATGGATGGATAGTATAAATCATGTTGTTTCTGGTGGTATGTGGCACGTCACATGGATCCTCATGGTTGAGGAGAAATGAATTTTTGAAGATGACAAAGTGAATTGAAGAAGGAAGTACATGTAGGCCCTGAAGAAAATTAAAGAAAAGAATTACAAAATAAGAAAGTGTCAGGTCGGCCCTAATGTTAAAAGGAAGTGACATAAATGGTATAAATAAACATCATTATACATTCATTTGATACAAGTCGAATTTCAGAGGAAATAAGAAGAAAAGAAGTCTGGATTTCAAGGGAGGATGAAATCTTTTGGTGATGTGTTCTAAGGTATGTTATTTTCAGGTCATCTTACCATTTTTGCTATACATTTTTTTCTAGACCGATTTAGATGGTGAAATTGCTATGGTATTGATAAGACATATCAAGGTACCTCTATTAAAAGTTTCAGCTCTTGATTCACTATAATTATGGAGATACACTTTGTGGAAGATAGGGTTTGTGACCAGTCCCGAAGCTAGTCAATAAACAGGTGTTCCAGGTAAAACAGTCATAACGTCTTCATTGAAAATCCAAATGAAGTGGGACAAATTTCATTGGAAAGAGTAAATAATTTGGTTTTTTTGTACGAGTTTCAAAATTGGATGTTAATTATTGAGCGTGAGGCATTCTGTGCAAGTTCACTCTCCTGAATAGACCAGAATTGAATAAAGTCTACCATTCTTTCTATAACCTCTTTTTGGGGAGTATTCAAGAAGTGAAATTTGGAGGAGTTTCATAGAATACATTGAGTAATATTATCTATAGGATCAAAGTACTCCAAGAATTGAGGATTTTCAGAAATTGAAGAAGTCTCAGGAAGCATTATCAGGTTCTATGTGATGATTGGTTGATGGTGATGAATTAATGTAAATTTTTATTATCTCTCATATATTCTTGGGTGGAAGGAAGGGGAAAGGATGGAGAGTTCAAATCTCTCTTGATATTGGAGGATTGTATCTTCCTCTTGGAGGTTTATCCCTCCCTTTACATTTGGAAGCTGTATCTACCTTTGGAATTCATTAATTCCCTTGAACAATAACTATTGATTATTTCTCATATATTGTGCATGATGTATTGTGGTGTATTGGTGTAACTCTTATACTATTGTTCATTGTTCATTGGATAGAGTTGAATGGTTTAAGTATAATTTGAAAAAGGTTTTAAATTGTACTTGATACTGATTCACCCCCCTCTCAGTATCAAGATCCTTGTGATACCCCTTAACTCAATTTCCTTTCCTTCCAATGAAAATTTCATGAAAAGTTATTGAAAATTAAAATCCATCGTTCCTAATGATTGTAACCATTGGACTCCTAGTACGACATCAACACCATCCATTGGTATAGAAATCATTGGATTTTTCATTAAATATTCCCCCATATTAATATTGTAACGTCCCCGACCATCCATGCCGAGACACGCTACATGAGAGAACACTTTCTTTCTCTCACTGTAGAAACATACTGTAACATACCCAACTTACCAACTGAGCTATGCCACATAATTTTTCGAGCTGCATGCATTTAAAACATACATGCACAACACTCTTGTGGAATATTTATATATATAACACATAATAGACAAATACATTACGTAGATGCACGAATTCATACAAAAATAGTAGTAAGCATAGACATGCAACATATACAGGAAATACCCATAAAAATAAGCATGTAAATAACAATGCAGCATGTAAATTTATCACATAGTTGACACTTATCTTGGTAATAATATCACCGACTGCGTGTAGACCTTCCACGAACCTCCTAGCCTTAGACCACACTATTCATCACTCTCAACAATGGGTCACCCCCGAGTTGGGACTAAACTCCACCCGGGTAAAGGGATTCCTCACTAGGCTAAAGGCTTATATACAACAGGAAATGCTCTGTCACAGTTGTTAATCAAGCTAACAGCTTATAGTCCCACATTCCCCACATCCATGTCCCACCCAAGAAGTGTGCCCCTTCTCTGCTCAACAGTCCTTCGGCTACCCCACTTCCTTTCCGGGCTTCAGCAACAGGTCGGAAAGAAATTCTTAGAGCTCTGTAGCTGTGTTTTAGCACCTTCAAGAAAACAATTCCCAACAATTCTCTTACTAGAGAGAAATTGTTCATGGGACTGACAACCCGCCTCTTCAATATTCCATGGGCCTGACAACCCGCTTCTTCAATCTCTCTCCCAAGCTAACCAGCTACACAAACAAATATGGCTATGGATACAAGTTCTGGTATAGTGACAGTAAGGATGAAGGATACCTCAATGGTGTGTGAATGATCCTAGAATGATGGCTAAATGATAGCAAGAATGATGGAGAAGATCGAAAAATGAACTAAGTCCCCATAATAAGTATGCATGTCCCCAACTTGACACTTGTCATGTTGGGAGCTACTTTGGCCCACTTGCCCCCAACTTTAGAACTTAGGATAAAATAATTATCCATACTTTATGATTTAAGAAATATTAATAAAATATTCCTTTTTTGCTTAAGCTCCCTAGCTTAGCCCTTTTCCTTAATGTTTATCCCCCACCATTTCCCAACTAGTGGAGTTTAGTCCCCCATCTCTTTTATCGTGGTCGATCTACATGCAACGATGTATTTTATATTAATCATGAGACATATACAAAAATAGGCGCACTAGCCTTTAACACCTAGGCACTCTGGCTTAATTCCAAAACATAAGCATTCCAACTTATAATAACTGGCTCACCAGCCTATAAAACAAAACATATATACAAAGGAACACTTGCCTCAATATCGCGTGCACTTAAGTTACTGTGTGTGGTATCCTGGAATGTGCACACTTCATCAAATTACTGCTGCGCTCACTATGCCATGAAAGGTGCATACAAAAATGATATCAAAACAACTCACCAGCTTAAGTGCATTTCTTTTACATTTAAAATTGGGTTTGGCCGAGGGATATTACAAAGATTGATCTTATGGAATTTTCCTAAGTAATTGATATTTCCTCCATTTGCAATCATTACTTGAAAATATGGCACTAGATATATAAAGAAATTGAGAGCTTTGACTAACTTATAGTGAATGAAATTATGAGTACTACCAGAATCAATTAGGACTATTACCTTTTTTTTTGATATATTCTTCTATCTTGAGGGTTTGAGGAGTGCTAATTCTAGCCAATGCATTACATGATATCGTGGGAGTCAAAACTTCAAAAGAAATATATTTTACGTTTTCATCTGGAGATGGTCCTTCTTCTTCTTCCTCTTCACAATCTATGTAGAATAATTTCTTCTCACCACACTTATGTCCCTTACTGTACTTGCTGTCAGAATTAAAGCATAAACCTTTTTCTTTTCTTTCCTCCAATTGTTGAGGTGTCAACCTTGTAGGTTGAGGTGTTTTAGAAGAAGGAACATTATTCTCTTGATAGATGTTAGGAGTGGTCCTTCTAGTAGCCATAGCCATATTTTTACTTTCAACATTTCTCACCATCACGAACACATTCTCCAATGATTTGGGTTCCCAAAGGCGAACCTCATGTTGAATGTTATCCTTTAAATTTCCTATGAATACACCAATTAGGTGTTCATCTGGAATATCTGTTACCTTTATATTCAATCTTTGGAAGTTCTCATTGTGCTCCACAACTGAACCCTTTTTCTTGAGATTTATCAACTAGCTAAAGAAGGTATTGCTCCTTGTATCCTTATAGTGTGCTATCATTTCTGCCATCAAAATTGTCCAAGTGACAAGTGATTTGTGAGAACAAAGCCATCGATATTGTTAGCACTCTGTAAATTTGTTCGGTTGATGAACTAACAACATAGATAACCTACAAACCAACTTTAGAGATGGGTACTAGCCCTCTCAACTCAGAGAGGGCTCTCTCAGGTCACTTGATGTTTCTTTGGCAATCAATGGCTAGATTTAGTTTGTTTTGGGGGATTTTTATAAATTTGATGGCAAGGAAGGGGAGGGACACTTAGGGCTATAGAGTCTAATTCTGAAAATGAATGAACACACTGACCGACAAGTAGAACTCTCCATAAGATAAAGGCTAAGTGAGGCGATGAATCTAAGTTATAAATTTTAATTTGTAGAGTGTAAGAAGAAAAAGGAAACAAGTAATTGCATCAGAGCATTAATGAAATGAATTCTGAATTGGTTATGAAGAATTTCACACAGCTTAATTTGCTTAAGCCGAGAGCATCACAAGATGAATTCTGAGCTTTTAAACTATCCAATTTAAACAAAAGAAAGTGTGAATGGAATTAAAGAACATACCAAATACATACGAGGAGAGAAGACAAAACTCATATCACCACCATTAGAATCTTTTCATAGAGATTTCAAAAGCTTCTACATATGTATCCAATTCAGCTCCAAAAAATTACAATTGAGTTCAGAACAACTAAAAGGTTCCCTTGCACTTATATCAACATTAATACATTCAAAAATTCTAATATTTATACAATTCGAGTTCCTTTCAATTAGAAACCAATTACAATAGCTAAACCGAAACGTTTCAGCTTCTAAAACTGACTACAATGATTACAACATCACAATTTTGGTACGAGAACCGATTACAATGATTAATCAAAAATGTTTCATGAACCAACGACCAATTCTTCTGACTCTTCAGCTTCTTCTCTTGCCATTTGTCCTACTTTGGCCCTTTGTCTGATCTGCCATTTTGGTGACACTTGGGAACTATCTGTTGGTTCCTATAAAATTGCACTTTGTTTTTCCCCGTTGCACTATCTCCTTCCACTGCAAGTCAGAAGGAATGTCATAGTCCATCATCTCTTTAATTAGGATCTCCAAGTCAATGCAAGAGGCATATGTCATGACTGGTAGTACAATCTTTACTATCTTGAATTGATTCAAGATCTCAAAATCTGTGATCAAATATTCCACCAGGGTTGCTCCTTTTATGTTCTCCTCTAGGATTTCAAACTTGGAATGGTCCATTCTGCATTGGGCGAGGTGAGAGTTGTATTCCTCCAGATCATACAATTTTCCTTTTCCATCCCAAAATGGTGGGAGGCCTTTGATGAACAACTCTTCAAACAGATCTTTGAATTCCTGTATACTCTGCTCCATCTTTATGGCCTTGGTCTAGACTGATTTTAGCAGGTTATGCTTGGCAATGACCCTCCTATCCCAGATGATCAATGTAGTCTTATCTTTGAAACCAATGGTCTGAAGTTCTGTAGTGGGGATGGAATTCAACATGTTTATAGCATTTTGGGCCCACTCTGAGGGTTTCTTTGCTAGGGTCTCATTTGCAACAGTGCACCTGCTTCTGGATGTGATGGCCATGCTATCTTTGTCATTGATGAATTTCAAGTACACCCTAAACTTGGCATCTTCAACAATAATAGAATCCCAGATGATGTGTTTGGCTCCTTGCAACAGTCCCTTACCTCTCAAACTTGTTTTCATCTTGTCTACTCTTTCCTGTAAAGCTTGATTCTCCTTTTATAACTGAGCCACCCTCTCATCCTTTGTTTTCATTTCCTTCTTTAATTTCTCTATATCTCCCTTTAGACCTTTGATTTATCCCACCTTTAGGCTAACTTGAGACATAGCCTGGACAATTCATTCAGTGCTTGGCCCAGCTTCTGCAGTAGAATGTACAGTTACAGCCATGTTTAGTGCTTCTGTCTACCCTTGTGAACAATTAACTTTTTATTTCTCCAACTGTAATAACTTGGCCTTGTAATTCAATGCCTATTGTCGAAATGCATCCTTCTCCTGTTCTAGAGCAACTAGTTCTGTTGTTTGTGGATTCTCTGTGGAAAACATTTTTATTTTCTTCTTCAAGCTTTGAATCAACTTGTCTTTTTCTTCTGGATTTCACTCCCTGGGGGCCTTCATATTCTAGCATCTTGACCTGAGTTTGCCAAGCTCTGTTGGATGCTTTTTCCTGCCTCAAGTTCCCTTCCAACTTAATTGCATAAGTTGACAGCTTTGAATTCTTTAGGATTAGACCCAAGTACTCTGAATACATCATGTCACTGGTATTCCTGTGGAATTTCACATTTTCAGGGGCACTAATGTTCTCATAATTCAGCTTGATCTCAGATACTTTATCCTCATCTGCAACTGCTATATTGAATGTTTTCTTCTCTACATCTCTCACTCTGAACAAAGAAGACTTATGCTGAGATATATTTTCTACCTTAGGGATTAACTCCCTTATTTCATTCATAGCCAAGTTTCCTTTCTTAGCATATTGCTTTGCCAAATCCTCCTTAGATTGATAGGCTGCTCCAGCTGCCTTATCAAAGATGTGCTTTTTGCTGCTAAAAGTTCTTGAGATGCCTTCACTTTGGAGCTTGCTCCCTTTCCCAACTTCTACATTGTTGATGCCACTTTACACCATATCCATATTCACTTGTTCTTTAGGCTCCCCCTCCTCTAGATCCACTATCTGTGGGGATTGTGTGATTTTCATCTTTTTAGGGGTAGTCTGCTGACTGCTAGTGCCCAGGGCCTCTGAAATGATCCTTTTTCTATAAACACTTATCTTTTGAACTTTAACTATCAACTTCTAAGGATTCTGCTATATTTGAGTTTGTTGCAGGGTTTTCTCCACTTGCTGTGTTTGAATTGGTTGCAATATTGATTCCATATCAACACAGACGTCTAAATTAGCCAATTTGTCAAAACCCTCAACATGCTCATGCTCATAGGGGGCCTATTTAATCATCAATATTCTCTTGGATATGATCTGATGTGGATCATATATTCTTCCATGTAGCTGTGAAAATCCAAACTCTTTGGGCTTGTCCTAGATCTGGGACAAACATGATCTTGTCTTGATGATGAAAGGTCCAATGATGAAAGGAAATTTTAGGTTGAAAGCCTTGTGTAATTTCAGGAAGTGATCTGTCTCTGATATGATTATTTTCCAGATGAACTCCAGGGAAAAGAATCTGGGTATCAGAAATATAGGCAGAAGATAGGGGGATTCATGACAACCATAAACCCATATCATTGTTAAATGCATGAACAACACCAAGTCCCCCACTCTATTTTCTATATTTGGTTGTAAATAACTCCTCATGTCATCTAGGTCTCTTGATAGGCTGGTGTTGAAAATCAGGCTGTAAACCCTGGACATGACTTTGTAGATGAAAATGAGCATTGTGATTCTTTTACATTCAGTTGATATCAATTCTTCTTCAGGTAAATCTCTCTTGTTTGTCTCCAAGAAATTCTTCAACAAGTATGTGTAATATCTGAAATGTCTTAGTGATTGAAGAATTCACTAGCTACTTGTGGATATTATCAACTATGAATCTATCAAAGATGATGCAAACTGAATGAATGGACTTTGATGGGAAAAATGCTAACAAAAACCCTAACAAGACCTCAACCACATACTTGTCATTATATAGACCTAAAATTTGACTCAGTATAGAACATACCCATTGGACTTCAATAACCATGATATTTACACTCATTGGCAGGGACAAACTCTCGGAAATATGTTCTGGTTTGACAATTGTTTGGAAAAATAGGTTTTTGACTTTGGAGGGACATTCCTTATAAACCATGATTAGATTTTATTTTTAAAATGGTTCAAACACTGTGGAGGGGGACTTTGGTATGCTGATGGCGTATTGAATTGACAAACTATCTACTCTACATAGGACCTCAGACCCCTGTTTATTTAAGACAACTTTTTCTTCCTGTGAATATTTCTCTGTGCACCAACCTGTGAATTCAGGGAAGGGGAATGCGAACTCAACAACGTAAGGGACTATGGTGGCCTGGAATGCTTCAAGGAAGGGTATCTATTTCCCTACATTATCTGACAAATTAGCTCTAGACACGGAGATGGGTGAAATAGTTATTTCTGTGTCGAACACATATGAATCTCTGTCAATTAGGGCTTCTTTGTTTGACGTGGGATTGTTTTTTTTCTACTGACATAATGACAGGGTCCATGGTGGCGATGAAAAATACCTTTGAATGAGCAGAAAATGCATGAGTTTGGCGTCCTGTTGAGATCCTGTTTGAATGGAGCGGTCGTGCCAATCTTCCAACATTCCAGTAATTTGAAAAATAATAAAATAACGACAAGTGCCCCCCTTTATATACTTTTTCGATTTCAGGGGTGAGGGGAAACGGTTTGGGGAAACCCTCTTATCGCCCCAAAATAAACCGAGTGGTGCCTTGTGTTCCCGAGCTGAAACCACGCTTTAGTTTTCAGCCCGCTTTCAGAAAATATCCTCCGCGCACGTTCTCCCCCTGAAACGATCCCCAATTGTTGATCTGTAGTGCCCGCGATCTGTGAACCATCGGGTCCCATCAACTCTGCACTACTGCTGGATTTAGCCTTATCCCACTAGATCTATCCCTTCCCTCCAGTTTATCATGCCTCTACATCAATTTAGCATCGCGCTAAATTTTGAAAACCAGATCTCCCATAGAAATTTGTTATGGTGATAACATGGGCTCCAACTGGGGATGCTAGCCTCATTGCGAGGTAGAAAAGAATGATAGACCGAGTGCCTACCCATTGGGCTATGATTTATTCCTATAACTAAAATTACCACATTTATTTAGAAAACTCAAAATCTACTCAGCATAACTCAGGACCTTCCCCTCGGGCTTCAATTCTGCTGTTTTAGTTTCAACTGCTTCAACTGAAAAAAACAAAATGATTATATACAATGAATGGAAAGGGTGATGGTTCCTTTAAATGATATAATGTTTGAGGAACCTTCCATTCATAGGTCCTCCCCTAATTATGTCTCCATTACTTTCTTGTATCAGATAGGCATTATTCCCATGGTAAGCCACGATTTTGAAAGGTCCCAGCCATAGATGGTCAAATTTCCCATGCTTTCCCTTGTCTTCAATTCTGGCATCCCATATTAATACCAAGTCTCCCACTTTTAAGTCATCCTCCTTGGTATGCCTGTCAAAATCCATTTTGATATTGTCTTGGTGTTGCTGAGCATTATTGAAGGCCCTTTCTATGGTTTGTTGGACATTGATTAATTCATCTTTTCTTCTTCGAGTGGCATCTGTTTCAGCATCCTTCTCCTGTAACAACCTCATCACTGGCAACCCTAATGTAGTAGGAAAAATTTATTTTGTTCCATAAAAAATTTGGAAGGGTGAGGTGGCAATAGATCTTTTTGTAGTGATCCTATCAACCCATAGTGCATGGATGAGTTTTTTGTGCCAAGGTTTTTTGTTATCTTGCAACAACTTTTTGATAATTCTGGTTAAGTTCTTATTTGATGACTCAGCCAAACCATTACCTTGAGGGTAATAAGAAGTGGAGTGGCCAAGATTTATGTTGTAGTCACTGCAAAATTTCTCCATCTTTTTGGACTTAAATGTTGCTGCATTGTTTGTAATGATTTTGATTGGACACCCAAACCTGGACAAAATATTATCTTCTAAAAACTGGATGATAACAACATTTGTGGCCTTCCTGGTGGGAATAACCTCAATCCACTAAGTGAAGTAATCTGTGGTTGTCAGAATCCACTTGTGATGAGATGAGGACTATGGATGAATTTCCCCTATGAAATCAAGGCCCCATTGTCTAAAGGGTGCTTCAACAGAGATGGGTTTCAATGGTAAAGGCTGCAATTTTCTTTTCCCATCAAAAATTTGTTATTCATGACATCTTGAAACCTCTTTGTAGACATAAGAGAAGATGCTAGGCCAATATAACCTAGCCCTCAATATCTTGTGCACAATAGTTTTCCAATAATGATGTCCTCCATAATCGCCCTTATGGAATTCTCTGATGGTCCTCTCTGCTTCCTCTTCTAGAAAAAATCTCAACAAAATTCCCCCTATATCCTTCCAATATAGAGATTTATTTACCATACAAAACATTGTTTCTTTTAGTTGTAATAACATGGCCTTAGTTTTACTCAATTCAGGAGGAGCCTGCAAATTTCTCAACACATAGATGATATATGCATACCATGGGGAGTCAAGGAATCTTTGGGATATCTGGGGGACTCTTTCTTTTCCTAAATCTGATGACAAATCAACAATGAAATTTATTCCCAGGAGTTCATGATTTGTTTATGCCATCAGCTTGGCAAGCCCCTGCCCTTTAATCAACTTTGTAGGTTTGATCTCAAGGTCATATTCCAAAAACAAAGCTATCCACTTTCCCCCTTTTCCCTCAAGATCAGGCTGAGTTCAAATATCCTTCATAGAACTAATGGGCACATACGCAGTGGTATGAGAATGCAAGATATAAAATCTGAACTCCTTTACAGCCTTGACCAATGCATATGCCTACTTTTCCATGATATCATACTTCAATGGGGCATTCCTCAGTATCCTGCTATAGTATGCTATAAGATTCTCAAAATTCGGCTCATCCTTATGTAGTAAAACACCAACAACGGTGTGCTATGAGGCAAAATAGAACAATATAAAGTCTTTTTAAAAACAAGGGTTGGCCAGTAGTGGGGCTTTGGTCAATGCCACTTTGATGTCTTCAAAGGATTTCCTGGATTCTGGGGTCCACTTTATCTCATTTCCTTTCTTGAGCATGTTAGTGATGTACTTTATGATTTTAGCCAGGTTAGGGATGAATCTCCTCATAAAATTCACTTTCCCCAGGAAAGATTGCACTTTTCTTTTTCTTCTGGGTGTGCCAATTTCCAAGATCCCTTCAACTCTACTGGGATCTATCTTTATCCATTCCTTTGAAATAATGTGTCCCAGTATATTCCCTTCTTCCGTGCCAAAATTTGACTTCTTGGGGTTCAATGAAATGCCAAACTTTCTGCACTTCTGAAAATCCCTTATTAAATGCTTGAGATGTTCTTCATCAGAAACTGAGTACACAGTGATATCATCTAGGTAGATAACAATGAATTTGTCTTTCTCATTAGCAAAATCTATTTCCATATCTCTTTGAAACATTTCCCCTGCATTCATGATCCCAAAAGGAATCTTGGCATACATGAATGTACCCCATGGTGTTGTGAATGTTGTCTTTTCCTAATCATCAGGGTGAACCATGATCTGATTGTACCTAGAGAAACCATCCAACATTGACATTTTCTGAGAACCTACCACTTTCCGTAGAATGTGATCCATCGTAGGAAGTGGGTAGTTATCCTTGAGAGACACCTTGTTCAGATTTCTGAAGTCCACACACAACCTGATCTCCCCACTCTTCTTTCTAACAGGCACCAGATTTTCCAGCCATTTGGAAAACCTTAAAGATACTATGATCTTGGCTTCAATCAGGGGCAACAACAAAGGATTTATCCTTCTTAATTTCTGTTTAAAAGGTTTATGATCTTATTTAATTGGGATCACATGCTGAATTACCTTGGTGTCATAAAATTTCAGATCTTCATAGCTCCAGGAAAAAACATCAGGGAATTCTTTCATCAAATTGCTATATCTCTGCTTGACTTCTAGGCTGAGTGTTTTGGACAGCTTAATGATCTTGGGATCTTCCTGAGTCCCATTGTTGCAATATTCAACATCCCCTTCATTTACTATAACCTTTGGACTCCTAGCCACATCATTGTTATCAAAGAGTTTCTCCAATGGGACCAGACCCTCGGGAATGATGTTACTCTTCAACTGCACTATATCTCTACCAGCTGATCTGAAAATAGAAAGATGACTTGTTATGCTATGCAAGAACCCTCTACCTCATTAAAATAAACCTTACAGGACCTTGCTTCATGTGTTAAAATATGCAAGATGGTTTATGTGTTAAGTTCATGCTTCTTCTTGTCAATGTTCATGTGTGAGGAAATGTTCTTTTAAAGGGTTAAATATGTGCTATAAACAAATACACAGCAACATAAATTGCAGCAAATAACACATCAAACTCACAACAATACCAAGATGATAAAGGAGTTCACCCCTCTCTGGGCTACATCTCCTTGAGCCTCCTTCAATGGGCTTGGCTCTTTGGGATTAATTTGTCTAATATTCTTTTACAATATGCTGCTCAAATCCAATGGATTTACAGACTGTACCATTCGGTTTAGAATACATAAAAACCCCAAAAATGACTATTAGAACTCTGAAAATGGACCATGGCTCATCCGGGCATGACCTCTTCTACAAGTGACCTTAAGCTTCCCTAAGCTTCTCTATGGAAAAAACACCTGTAAAAGTACTCCAATGGATCTGAAACCTATCCCAATGTGTTCAGAGAATATCAATTAGTCAAAAATGACTATTCAGTCACAGAAAATAGACATGGGCTCATCTGAGCAAGGCCTCAAACAATGAGGGCTTCAAGCTCCCTAGAGCTTCCTCAAAATTCAATAGTTAAAAACCTGCAATAGAAGTCTTCAAATGGCTGTGAAAACTATGCCAATGGACTCAGAACGTCCAAAAACCCCTAGTTGGGCTTTTACGGCACCTCATTTGGCCAAAAACTGAAGAAGTTAGGCCTCCTGCCATTTTTCTCCTTCAAGCTTGCTGTCTCCTGTTCGCCATTTCGCACCCGTGTGTGAGTAACCTGGCTTTTGGGTGTTTCCCGTGCCTAAACCCAGCACATGTGAAACTCTCCACAAAATGCACCAAATTGTCAATCAGTTAACGAAAATAGAGCCCCCAAGGACGGAGGTGTTTGGTGCATGGGGGACCATATGGCCACGTCCCAGCGCATATAAAGGGGCTCGTTTTCATGCGTATATAATAGTTTGACAGGTGTCGGGTGTGTGGTTACATAACAATTTAAACACAAAACAAAAACCCCATGCGCCATATGAACAAAGATATGGACACATGTTATAGCGCCCGAAACCATGGGCGGAACTTCACATATGTGCACGTGCCAAGGATTATGGTTATATGTTAATAAAACCACAGGTCACACAAACCCACGCGCAAAACGGTCGGCCATATAAATCACGTTCATATACATTTTCAAACGACCATGGGCCAACAATTGAAATGTAACTCCTGCGCGCGGCCATCGCAGAGGGAAAGGTCATATGCATTCGCATAGAACCGGGGTCAGGCTCCGTATTAAAACCAACTACTGCGCAACACTGTGGTATGGTCACATGTGAACAGTATGAAACCGTGGTTACATTTGAAATAAATGTTCACGTGCCTCCAAATAAATAGTGGTCGTATGGTGTATAGTGGTGACCACGGGCTGGGGCTAAGCCCCAGCCCGACCCCCCGCCCACATATGCAAAAATTTGAATTCAAATACATTGCAAAATGTTATGTTATAAGAAACATAGTGTGGGTGTAATGGTCGGACTTTGCTTAAAACCTTGGAATGGTGGGGGAGGTACGGGGGTCAAACCCCGCGGCCTCCATATAATTTTAATAAACCACACAAACCTCAACAGCCAATAAATGTGTGCCACGTGGTAGCCCTTCATTGGGCCACGTGGCACTTTTCCATTAGGCAAATAAATGCCACGTGTCAACATCACATTCGACCACAGTCAATCAATCAACGATTGCCATGTCACTTTCCACGTTGACTGCCATGTGTGAGTCGTACCCTGCCACATCAACATGTACGGATAGCCCAGTCAGCCTATATGGACTGCCCAGTCAGCGCCCCTTTTTTTACCTATTTGACATTCCAAACAGATCGCGATATCTCTCGCTCCCGACGTATGTTTGAGACGAAACGAGTTGCATTGGGTTCGTGACAACGAGGGCTACAAACCCATTTGTTTTGAGGCGATTATGAGAACTTTGATTTTTGAGCTTAAATTTGACCCCTGGTCCAGATTTTGATCACACCTTCCCACTGAAAGGATTTTGGACCCACAAAAGCTTATGATTATCGATCTAAGATTCAATACTCTTCTGCTTTCAAGTTCTATCAACTGATTCTACTTGAAAATACTTTTCGACAATCACCTCGGTACCTTGACATGCCTTGCACTGCAACTAGCTATGTCCCTCAACCACTGCTTTCTGGCTGCTGCTGACCCACTGTTCTCTCTGTGCTTGGAAGACTGTCAACCTTCCCACTAAGAATCAAGTCCCTCTTGTGAACTCTTTGACGTCAACAATCCGCTCTCCAATGGCTGCAAAAACTTTCCTGCTACATCTTGTCACAAGCCAAGAAAACCATCAATCTTGAAAACAAATTGACACAAGACTGAAAATAATGCCAACAAAATCTTTTTTCTCTTCAAACAAACTGTCGCATATTGTGCTTCATCAAAGCACATGGTGTTTTCTTCTATCCGATGTACTCAAAATTGACTTACAAGCCAACAAACACCATCGACTAAACATAAGTCGAAAAATATGATCGACACAACATAGTCGTCAAAACAACATCGACACAAGTCGAGACTCATTTGAAACATATCGACCTTCCAAAATGACAAGTCGACCAACATGATAAACAATCATGTTACAATCATGAATCATTCACGATGAACTATCCCCAAGTTCATTGTTTATGCACTCACAAAAACGAATGCATGTGCATAGCTCTTCAACTCTCCTTCCAGTACAAACATAAGTACATAAACCTAAAACATGTGGGTACTTAAGAGATGAATATGAAAAATGTATATGGCTGTAACAAATGAGAAGCATACTCCTCTTTTACATGTTCTTGACGAGGTGGTATAACACAAGTATGCATTCAAAAGTAAATGCATTCACATGCAAACTTTCATCTTCAAGATATGATAATTGTTGCAACTTGTCAATTTTCAACAAAATGAAAAGATAAGGCTGAACTGTGCATCTACTACAGAAAGAATGCAAGCCTTACTTACTCAAGAAATCTAACCATTTCTTACCAAGCCAACTCAATGGTGAATTCTTCTGCTGAAAGTCGTCTTCTTGTGAATCATCTTGACTCACATCAATGATGGAATCTCCTCTTCCATTCTTGTCAATCTCCTTATCCATTTGCTTCTTGTGCCGTGGATGAGTGGTTGGATGCAATGTCCAACATTGGTCAAGGAGATGACCCCTCTTCTGACAATGAGTGCAAATCTTTTGCATGCTCTTTTCAAGTTGCCTTTGCTTGGAAAGTTTCCTGAAAGTGGTCAATCTTTTCCAACATTTTGAAACATGATGGTTATATAAACCACAATATGTACATG
>ML782767.1:437773-449383 GCA_009831015.1 Picea engelmannii | reverse complement strand
GAATTTGAAGATAAACTAACATTACATACCTCATGTTCATGCATGTACTTGGTAAGGGTTTCCTTTGCCTCATGGAGTTGATTCTCCATCTCATGCAACTTTTCAAGAAGTTGGTCTTTCTCCTCCTTCATGGCCATCAACTTATCTTGAAGGACAATGCTCTCTTCTCTATCTTTCCACAACTCTTGTACCATATCTTTCACGGTTAGCAATGCCTTAAACATCTCTTTGTCAAATAACTTAGAGTTGGAAGATGTATGAGAACTATCCATGCTTGAAGCTTCCTCCATTCTTGCAAGATATCAAACTTCAACACAAAACTTGCACAAATACCAATAGCTAAATCTCAAGCTATCATTGGCAAATACATGAGAAAAACAAACTATGCTCTGATACCATCTGATCTGAAAATAGAAGGATGACTTGTTATGCTATGCAAGCACCCTCTACCTCATTAAAATAAACCTTACAGGACCTTGCTTCATGTGTTAAAATATGCAAGATGGTTTATGTGTTAAGTTCATGCTTCTTCTTGTCAATGTTCATGTGTGAGGAAATGTTCTTTTAAAGGGTTAAATATGTGCTATAAACAAATACACAACAACATAAATTGCAGCAAATAACACATCAAACTAACAACAATACCAAGATGATAAAGGAGTTCACCCCTCTCTGGGCTACATCTCCTTGAGCCTCCTTCAATGGCCTTGGCTCTTTGGGATTAATTTTTCAAATATTATTTTACAAGTTTCTGCTCAACTCCAATGGATTTACAGACTGTACCATTGGGTTCAGAATACATAAAAACCCCAAAAATGACTATTAGAACTCTGAAAATGGACCATGGCTCATCCGGGCATGACCTCTGCTACAAGTGACCTTAAGCTTCCCTGAGATTATCTATGGAAAAAACACCTGTAAAATTCCTCCAATGGATCTGAAACCTATCCCAATGTGTTCATAGCATATCAATTAGTCAAAAATGTCTATTCAGTCATAGAAAATAGACATGGGCTCATCTGAGCAAGGCCTCAAACAATGAGGGCTTCAAGCTCCCTAGAGCTTCCTCAAACTTCAATAGTTAAAAACCTGCAATAGAAGTCTTCAAATGGCAATGAAAACTATGCCAATGGACTCAGAACGTCCAAGAACCCCTAGCTGGGCTTTTACGGCACCTCATTTGGCCAAAAACTGAAGAAGTTAGGCCTCCTGCCATTTTTCTCCTTCAAGCTTGTTGTCTCCTATTCGCCATTTCGCACCTGTGTGTGAGTAACCTGGCTTCTGGGCGTTTCCTGTGCCTAAACCCAGCACACACACGCCTCTCCACAAAATGCACCAAATTGTCGAACAGTTAACAAAAATAGAGCCCACAAGGACGGAGGCGTTGGGTGCATGGGGGACCATATGGCCACGTCCCAGCGCATATAAAGGGGCTCGTTTCCACGCGTATATAATAGTTTGACAGGTGTCGGGTGTGTGGTTACATAACAATTTAAACACAAAACAAAAACCCCGTGCGCCATATGAAAAAAGATATGGACACATGTTATAGCGCCCGAAACCATGGGCGGAACTTCACATATGTGCACGCGCCAAGGATTATGGTTATATGTTAATAAGACCACGGGTCACACAAACCCGCGCGCAAAATGGTCGGCCATATAAATCATGGTCATATACATTTTCAAACAACCACGGGCCAACAATTGAAATGTAACTCTCACGTGTGCCCATCGCAGAGGGAAAGGTCATATGCATTCGCATAGAACCGGGGTCAGGCTCCGTATTAAAACCAACTCCCGCGCAACACTATGGTATGGTCACATGTGAACAGTATGAAACCATGGTTACGTTTGAAATAAATGTTCGTGCACCTCTGAATAAATAGTGGTCATATGGTGTATAGTGGTGACCACGGGCTAGGGCTAAGCCCCAGCCCAACCCCCCGCCCACATATGCAAAAATTCGAATTCAAATACATTGCAAAATGTTATGTTATAAGAAACATAGTGCGGGCGTAATGGTCAGAATTTGTTTAAAACTTTGGAATGGTGGGGGAGGTCCGGGGGTCGAACCCCGCGGCCTCCATATAATTTTAATAAACCACACAAACCCCAACAGCCAATAAATGTGTGCCACGTGGCAACCCTTCATTGGGCCACGTGGCACTTTTCCATTAGGCAAGTAAATGCCACGTGTCAACATCACATTCGACCACAGTCAACCAATCAATGATTGCCATGTCACCTGCCACGTTGAATGCCACATGTGATTCATACCCTGCCACGTCAACATGTACAGACAGCCCAGTCAGCCTGTACGGACTGCCTAGTCAGCGCCCCTTTTTTTACCTATTTGACATTCTGAACAGATCATGATATCTCTCACTTCTGACGTCCGTTTGAGACGAAACGAGTTGCGTTGGGTTCGTGACGATGAGGGCTACAAACCCATTTGTTTTTAGGTGATTCTAAGAACTTTGATTTTTGAGCTTAAATTTGACCCCTGGTCCAGATTCAACAATCTGATTTTTGAAGTAGCCATCCTTTGTGAAAACAACTGCATCCACCTTTTCATTACAATATTCTTCATCAATATTCAAATTTTCAAATCCATATTCTATTTTGAGGAAACTTTCTATTTGTTTATCATCTTCAAAAACCTGCCAGTGCTTAATATTATTAGGCACTATTGGTCTGTGCTTGATCTCAACTTCATATCCCTTGCTAGGAAAGATTCGAATTTTAAAAACTGAATCTGAAGTGGCAAGGGAATCAACAATTTGATTCTGACCCCTTGGAATCGTGGAGAGGCTATATTCTGAAAATTCTTCAAGCAGGTCAAGCACTGTATTCCTGTATGCTCTTAATCTGGGGTGCTTAGCTTGATATATTTCCTTCACCTGATTTATGATCAACTCAGAATCCCCATGAACAATTATCCTCTTAGCACCCATTTCTTTTAAAGCCTTCAATCCTAACACCAATGCCTCATATTCAACCATGTTGTTTATGCAATCAAAGGCCATCTTATAAGAGCACAATTTTGTAGCTAGTTTGGGGGGGTTAATCCACACACCAGCTCCTTCTCCACATCACATTTTCTACAATGTCCTGCTACTCTGAAAAACTTCCCAATATGTTGATCATATTTATCTTTGACAACCATATCAATCTCTGGGCCTTTCTCTTCAAAACACAGATCATTGAAGAAAATAGAAGACCCCAACTTAGTCTCCACAGAGTAGATGGGATGGTTATTCAGCTGTGACTTGTTGCTGACCATGTATTTGAGAAAAAAATCTCTGTATAATATCCTATCTTGACCAAAGACAGGGATGGTGGCATATGACATATCCATCTGAAGAGTTCCCTTCAACTTTGCATCCCATGACCTGGATAACATCATGCCAAACTTGGGAGGGATATCAACAACCACTACATCCATGACCATATTCTTTGCTAGAATTTGAGAGAAAGACACCACCAAATCTTTGATTAGTCCTAAGAATTTCACCTTCCTTGAATTAAAGGAGAAAAGATGTTTGTAATCCCTTGTGATGTCAAGGCCCAATTGGTCCATGACCACCTTGGGCATCAGGTTATGGGATGCTCCTGAATCCAACATGACATTGTGCAGAGTCATATCATGGATCTTTAGGCTGACATAGAAAGGGGGGACCTCTTCAACATCACTATTTTCCTCTACACGTGGGCCAAATAAGATGGCATGGTGATAATCTTGTATGTTCAAAGTGTCAAAAGTTTGTTCCATCTTAAGCATCTTGATGATCTGATTTCTATATTTATTGTTCTTGATCAATTCATTGAATGGTACATAAATATTAATCTTGGCCATCTCACTTTCAAAATTAAAGGAGGATGAGGTTTTCTCTACCTCTTTGGTGACTATCTCCTTTCTTGTTTCAAGTACCTTTTTCTGGGATTATTCTTTCTGCTTTCCTTTGTCCACAACATATTTTGTAGCAGAGTCCTTTTTGGGTTGAATTGAAGAGGGTATGTTATTCTAAGCTTCTTCGGTGGGGTTTCCCTTTGGAGGATTTCCGTTTGGGGGGTTTGCAGGAAATTTCTGATTTCGAAGATTGTATTGTCTTTGGAATTGCATGATGGCGTTCTACAACCCTGTTTGGTAATATTCTTTTTCTAATGACAACCTGTCATCATTTTCGTGCATGAACTGGTCATGTTCCTTTTTAGTAAAAAATACCTCTATCTCATCACCATGACAACAATTCATGTTGTCTTCAAAATTTTCATCGTAATTCTCATTTACATAATTATTTTGAAAAGGAGGTCTTATTTGATGATCCCCCTGATTTCCCTGACTCCCCTGATTTCTATGATCTCTTTGTCTGATTTGTGGGACCATTGGTCTTCTCTGATTTCTAGGTGGAACATCAGCCTATTCTATGGTGTTATTATTATTATCTAAACCCATTCTTTCCATAGTTTTCATAATCATTTCAAACCTTTCTTCTGATGTTTGTGAGGTTGAAGGTTGTGCCTTATCTTGAACTTTGTTCATGTCCCTGCTAGAGTCCGCTATGATCTTTCCTGAGGCCATTAGATTCATTTCCACTTCTATTGCATTGTTCATCATGTCATCTAATGAAGTAGATATTCTTTCCCTCAACAAAAAATAAAAATCACTTTCAAAGGAATCAACATATCTAAGTTGAGCATCTTTAGGGGGGGTTTTACCTCAGTAGGAATTAGATTATAAACCTTTACAAATATGGCTGAAAAATCCTACACTGTTTCGTTAGGTGACCTCCTCATATTTTTATACTGAGTCAACAACTGAAGGGGGGTTTTCTTGTCGCCCCACTTTGCAAGAAAACTGGTTTCAAAGGCCTCACAATTTATGATACTAGCTACTAGGAGAGCTCTGAACCACTTTCTCACTTCTCCTGCAAGACTTTGTGCAAACAACCTCATTTTTTCATCTTCAAAATTTATTTCTTCTAAGTCTATAAAATCATTGAACCAGTCCAGATGTTTCTGGGTTGACACACTGCCTTCAACATCATACAGTTTGATCCTTAGATTATACTCTCAGAGAAAATCATGTAACTGAGCAGGGAGTACAAGAGGGGAAAACCTAGCTTCCATGGATATTGTGAGGACTTGAAGTGGCTGTTGGTTTTGAGTGTGGATCAAAAGAGGTTTGGTAGAGATAGCTAAAATTAAATCTTTGAACCTCTTCTCGTCAAAGATGACCTCGTTCAACCAAGATTCAGATTTAGTTCTGAACAGAGTTTGCTCAAATTTCACATCAAACTCAAGATCTTCAATGCTTGTTACTCCATCTTTGGGAAAGGATAGATATCTGTCTAAACACAAAGCTGGGTTTATTTTCCTTTCTTTTCTTTTGTGTAAAAACTTCCCAGGATCAAACATAGAGATTGCAGCTTATGGGTCTGGGTTTCTCCTGGTGTGAATTCTCTTGGGAGCCAAGATTTCTAGCTCAAACGACTTGGTGCTACTAGTCTCTTGGTAATGGAGTTTCCAAGGTAAAAATAGTCTCATCTAATAAGGTGTTTGATTCATTATCACCCTCAGGAATCAAATCTGAAGCTTTAAGTCATTCTTTTCCTAGGGAAGATTTCACTTTTGTTCCCCGGCAATGACGCCAGAATGTTTGCACTCTGTAAATTTTCCTGGATGATAAACAAACAATAGAGGTAACCTACAAACCAAATTTAGAGTTGGGTACTAGCCCGCTCAGCTCAGAGAGGGCTCTCTCGTGTCACTTGATGTTTCTTTGGCAATCAATGGCTAGATTTAGTTCTTTTTTAGGTGTTTTTATAAATTTGGTAGCAAAGAAGGGGAGGGACACTTAGGGCTATGGATTCCAATTATGAAAATGAATGAATACACTAACTGAAAAGTAGAACTATCCATAGGATAAAGGCTAAGTGAGGCGATGAATTTGAGTTAGAAATTTTAGTTTGCAGAGTGTAAGAAGAAAAAGGAAACAAGTAACTGCATCAGAGAATTAATGAAATGAATTATGAATTGGTTATGAAGAATTTCACATAGTTTAAATTGATTAAGCCGAGAGCATCACAAGATGAATTCTGAGCTTTTAAACTATCCAATTTAAACAGAAGAAAGTGTGAATGGAATTAAAGAACACAGGAAATACATACAAGGAGAGAAGACCAAACTCATATCACCACCATTAGAATCATTTCATAGAGATTTCAAAAGCTTATGCATATGTATTCAATTCAGCTCCAGAAAACTACAGTCGAGTTCAGAAAAACTAAAAGGTGCCTTTGCACTTCTTCCAACATTAATACATTCATAACTTCTCATATTTATACAATTCGAGTTCCTTTCAATTAGAAACCGATTACAATAGTTGAACTAAAATGTTTCATCTTCTAAAACTGACTACAATGATTACAACATGACAGTTTCAGTATGGGAACCAATTACAATGATTAATAAAAAATGTTTCATGAACCAATGATCGATTCTTCTTACTCTTCAACGTCTTCTCTTGCCATTTGTCCTGCTTTGGCCCTTTGTCTGATCTGCCATTTTGGTGACACTTGGGCACTATCTGTTGGTTCCTGGAAAATTGCACTTTGTTTTTCCCAGCCGCACTATCTCCTTCCACTGCAAGTCAGAAGGAATGTCGTAGTCAATCATCTCTTTAATTGGGATCTCCAGGTCAATGCAAGAGGCATATGTCATGATTGACAGTCCAATATTTACAGTCTTGAATTGATTCAAGATCTCAAAATATGTGATCAAATATTCCACCAGGGTTGCTCCTTTTATGTTCTCCTCCAGGATTTCAAAATTGGAATGATCCATTCTGCATTGGGCGAGGCGAGAGTTGTATTCCTCTTGATCATACAATTTTCCTTTGCCATCCCAAAATGGTGGGAGGCCTTTGATTAACAACTCTTCAAACAGATCTTTGAATTCCTGTATACTCTGCTCCATCTATATGGCCTTGGTTTGGACTGATTTTAGCAGGTTATGCTTGGAAATGACCCTCCTATCCCAGATGATCAATGTAGTCCTATATTTGACCCCAATGGTCTGAAGTTCTACAGTGGGGATGGAATTCAACAGGTTTATAGAATTTTGGGCCCACTCTAAGGGTTTCTTTGATAGGGTCTCATTTACAACAGTGCACCTGCTTCTGGCTATGATGGCCATGCTATCTTTGTCATTGATGAAGTTCAAGTACACCCTGAACTTGGTAGCTTCAACAACAATATAATCCTACATGATGTGTTTGGCTCCCTGCAACAGTCCCTTGCCTCTCAGCCTTGTTTTCATCTTGTCTACTCTTTTCTGCAAATCTTGATTCTCCTTTTGGAACTGAGCCACCCTCTCATCCTTTGTTTTCATTTCTTGCTTTAATTTCTCTATATCTCCCTTTAGACCTTTGATTTCTCCCACCTTCAGGCTAACTTGGGACATAGCCTGGAAAAGTCCTTCAGTGCTCGGCCTAGATTCTGCAATAGAAGGTACAATTACAACCATGTTTGGTACTTTTGTCTGCTCTTGTGACCAATTCACTTTTTCTTGCTCTAGTTGTAATACCTTGGACTTGTAATTCAATGCCTCTTATCAAAATGCCTCCTTCTCCTGTTCTAGAGAAACCAGTTCTATTGTTTGTGGATGCTCTGTGGAAAACATTTTTAGTTTCTTCTTCAAGCTCTGAATCAACTTGTCTTTTTCTTCTAAGGAGGATTTCACTCCTTGAGGGCCTTAATATTCTAGCCTCTTGACCCGATTTTTCCAAGATCCGTTGGATGCTTTTTCCTGCCTCAACTACCCTTCCAACTTAATTGCATTAGTTGACAACTTTGAATTTTTTAGGCTTAGACACAAGTAATCTGAATACAACATGTCACTGGTATTCCTGTGGAATTTCACTTTGTCATGGGAACTGATGTTCTCATATTTCAGCTTGATCTCAGATACTTTATCCTCATATGCAACTACTATATTAAATGTTTTCTTCTCTACATCTCTCACTGTGAATAGGGAAGACTTATGCTGAGATATATTTTATACCTCAGTGATTAACTCCCTCATTTCATTCATAGCCAAGTTTCATTTCACAGTTTATTTCTCTTCCAAATCCTCCTCAGATTGATAGGCTGCTCCAGCTACCTTATCAAAGATGTGCTTTTTGTTGCTGAAATATTTTGAGCTGCCTTCACTTTGGATCTTACTCCATTTCCCAAATTCTACATTGTTGATGCCACTTTCCACCATATCCATATTCACTTGTTCTTTAGGCTCCTCCTCTTCTAGATCCACTATATGTGGGTATTGTGTGATCTTCATCTTTTTCGGGGAAGTCTACTGACTGTTGGTTCCTAGGGCCTCTGAACTGCTCCTTTTGCTATAAACACTTATCTTGGGAACTTTAACTATCATCTTCTGAGGAGTCTATTGTATTTGAGTTTGTTGCAGGGTTGCATCCACTTTGTGTTTGAGATGGTTGTAATATTGCTTCCATATCAACACAAACGTTTAAATTAGCCAATTTGTCAAAACCTTCAACATGCTCATGCTCATAGGGGGGCTTGTTTGTTCATCAGTCTTCTCTTGGATATGATCTGATGTGGATCATATGTTCTTCCCTATAGCTGTGCAAATCCAAAATCTTTGTGCTTGGCCTAGATCTGGGATAAACATGATCTTGTCTTGACGACGAAAGGTCCAATGATGAAATAAAATTTTAGGTTGGAAGCCTTGTGTAATTTCAGGAAGTGCTCTGTCTTTGATATGAGTCTTTGCCTGATGAACTCCATGGAAAAGACTCTGGGTGTCAGAAAGATAGGTAGAAGATAGGGGGATTCATGACAACCATAAACCCATATCACTGTTGAATGCATGAACAACACCCAGTCCCCCACTTTGTTTTCTGGATTTGGTTGTAAATAACTCCTCATGTCATCTAGGACCCTTGGTAGGCTAGTGTTGAAAATCAGGCTGTAAACCATGGACATGACTTTGTTGATAAAAATGAGCATTTTGATTCTTTTACCTTCAGTTGATATGAACTCTCTCTTATTTGTCTCCAAGAAAGTCTTCAACATGTATGTCTAATATCTGAAATGTCTTAGTGACTGAAAATTCACTAGCTGCTTGTGGATATTATCAGCTATGAATCTATCAAGGCTGATGCAAACTGACTGACTGGACTCTGACTGGAAAAACGCTAACAGAAAACCTAACATGACCTCAACCACATACTTTTCATTATCTATACCTAAAATCTAACTCAGTATGGAACAGACCCATTGAACTTCAATAACCATGATATTTACGCTCATTGGCAGGGACAGACTCTCGGAAATATGTTCTGGTTTGACAATTGTTTGCAAAAATAAGTTTTTGACTTCGGAGGGACATTCCCTGTAAACCATGATTATATTTTCTTCTTCAAACAGTTTAGACACTGTGTAGGGGGACTCTAGTATGCCAAGGCTCGAGGGCGTATTGAATTGATAGACTGTCTACTCTACATAGGACCTAAGACCCATGTTTATTTAAGACAACTTTTTCTTCCTATGAATATTTCTCTGCGCACCAACCTATGAATTCAGGGAAGGGGAATGCGAACTCGACAATGTAAGGGACTATGGAAACCTGAACTGCTTCAAGGAAGGGTATATGTTTCCCTACATTATCTAACAGATTAGCTCTGGACACAGAGATGGGCAAAATAGTTATTTCAGTGTCGAACACATCTGAATCTCTATCAATTAGGGATTCTTCGTTTGATGTGGGATCTTGTTCTGCTACTGACATAATGATAGGGTCCATGGCAGCAATGAAAAATACCTATTAATGAGAATAAAATGCGTGACTTTGGCATATTGTTGCACTTCAGATTGAATGAAGTGGTCGCGCCAATCTTCCAACATTCCAGTAATTTGAAAAATAATAAAATAATGACAAGTGCCCCCCTTTATAAACTTTTTTGATTTCGAGGGAGAGGGGAAACGGTTTGCGGCAACCTGCTTATCACCCCGAAATGCACCTAGTGGCGCCACATGTTCCCGAGATGAAACCACTGTTTACTTTTTGGCCCGCTTTTGAGAATTATCCTCCACTCATGTTCTCCCCCCAAAACAATTCCCGACCATTGATCTGTAGCACCCGTGATCTATGACCCATCGGGTCCCATCAACTCTGCACTACCACTAGATTTAGCCTTCTCCTTCTAGATCTAGCCCTGCCCTCCAGTTTATCACACCTCTACATCAATTTAGCATTGAGCTAAATTTTAAAAACCAAATATCCCATAGAAATTTGTTATGGTGATAACATATACCACTCAAATTGATTGGGTTCTAAATATAAGGAAGCAATCCATACCTTCTGTGTGTGTGGCACATCATGTATATCAAATAATTGCTCCATCTGAAGTATCCATGTGATTGGATCCTTCCATCAAACTTCCTCATATCAATCTTAGGAAAGTGGTTGGTCTTCAACCCAAAGTTGGAGTTTCTCTAGTCTTGATTCATCTTCCTTGTGTCCTCATCACGAATTTCATGGGAGACATTTTCACTTTCAAGTGGCCTCTCTATTAGGAAATTTTTCAATCCTTCCATGATCTCCCTTTTTAAACCATCCATCTTAGTATCCATTATTGCCTCCAACTTAGCTTCAGTTGAATCCATCATCCCTTGTAGTTCATCCTTTGTTACTGTCTTCTTTTGTAAATCAGTTATGTCCCTGTGCATTTCTTTACCTTCATCAAGAGTCCAAGTAGGGATTTCTAAAGGATTATTTGGTGTAGAAGTTCCCTTTTTTGGTGGCATGTTGGCCAAGTATCACTTTTAAACCTTGATTTCTAGGTGGTTCTGCTAGATGATCTTTCTTCTGATGTATCTCCAAAATTTCGGCCCTTTTGGGGCTAAAAATTTCATTTTGTAGTTCTCTGATACGTATTCTCTGCAATACCATAGGTATGATCAAAATTGGATGTGCCAAGTGCAATTTATGGTAACTTCCAAACACCTTGCTTATTTTTTTCCCTTCCAGGAGAGCGTACTTGTAAGTAATTCCAAGAGAACAATATATGATATTTGATTCTGAAACTTGCACCAAAAATACTATAGACTGTCCACTATCCAATGCAAATGGTCTCACTTAATTTGGATACTCACTGAAAATTATATCATTGTTTTACCCAGAACACTTGTTTCATACTAGTTAATATGACTAGTTAGCTACCCTATCTTACACATGGTGTATATAAAAATGTAGAATGACCCAGAATCTAAAATTGTTATCACAACTACCTTGATAATTTTTATGAATATCCTTCGAGTTTCAGGGTCTGAAACTGTTGATTAAGGTTGGTTGTCATTGATGTCAACCCTTGAAGAAAGACCTGTAACACAAAGGTTTGGGTAATGGACCCAAGTTTGTTTGATGGGTAACAGTATGAGTTATGATATATTTTTAGATAATACTATTCTATATGGATAGTACATGTCATGTCATTTTTGGTGGTATGTAGAACATCACATAACTCCTCACGGTTTGAGAGTTATGGCCTTACGAAGTTGGAGGACCCTCATATGTCATCTAG
>ML782767.1:399095-429114 GCA_009831015.1 Picea engelmannii | reverse complement strand
TCCGGAATCGTAAATGCACATCTGAACGGTCCAGGGGAGGGTACCTAAATCTACAGCCCATATTGAATTTCGGACCCCCCCTTCCGTTCTACGTTTAATGAGGGGCAGGGGGGGGGTCCGGAATACCGCTCTTCATTAAAAAACCACTTTTGCATATTTTTACCATTTTTTGCCTGTTTTACTATGTGTTCGTCCGAGGCAGTTTTTGGGCAAACGGAGATGGATTTTAAAAATACGATAGAGTTTTTTTCTTAGCACAGGCAGAGGAACAAAAACCTCTTTCATTTTTTTCAATGGAGCCACGAGAAGAGAGAATCGAAGACATCTTCGAGGCCTATTTTTCAGGATTTTCAATTTTCCGTTTCAGTCCCGATCTTGCAGGAGCTGTTACGGCCCGATGGGGACGAATTTGTTGAAACCGAAGGAGGTTTTTGTCCAGAACATGTCCATATACAATAAATTCTTTCATTTTTCACCCAGGTGTCATCATTGAAGAGAAAATCATGTCTGTTCGGACCCCTGTTTCACAGAAAACTGGTCTGTTTTTCATGGCAGAAAACTCCAAATTTTGTGGGAGTGGTGGCTATTTTTGGCCGAGGCGGTTAAAATGACTTCCGAAAATAATTGGGATGGTCTATCCTATTTAGTAAGATGATTTTTAATGTAAAATGGTTGGATCTTCATGCCCTGTGGCTATCAAGCTGTAACATTTTTGAAGAGATCTGCCATTAATGAAAAAGAGGCACTTTTACAGGATTCTTGCGTATGTTCACTGGTGATGTTTATTTTCTAAGTTGAATGTCATATTTGCTTTGTGACCACTTTGTTTTCTGAAACTAATCTTTAAGAGTAACGTATGTCTCGGGATTTATCTCTGATACCTTGTTTCCGATTCTAAAAGATTTAAATGTTTATCTTCTGATGTTTTCGATTAAGGAATTCTTAACTGCTTCTTAGTCGAATTTATCCTTCTCACCCTTTCTTTTGTCCATCATCTAAGCTACAAAATATCTATTGAGTATATCATCTCACCCTGTGGAAGTCAGCTTTCCTCGTTTATGGCTGTATTTCATTCCTAATTAATGACAGACCCCATAGCCCAATGGAGGAGTAGACTGTCTCAACCAATTCAAAAATACTTTGACAACAAAGCCCATTGTTTTCATTAACTAGCATAATATCTCTTCAAACAAAGCTATATCATATAGAGAGATCCCTCTCTGAGTCTTGGAGGGCTAGATCCAAGACTTGAAGTGGTTTTGATGTTGCCTCTATGACTGCCTTACAGCCTTGGGCAAATTACAGAGTGCTAACAGAGTTGACCCCCCAGAGTAATAATGAGACTATGGGGTCGAGACTTATAAACAACATTATGTTTACACATATATGGTTGGCCCAAAAAAACATCACATACATCAACAGGGGCAACATCACACACTACCTCATCCTTGAAGGGATGGATGCCATAGGATAGGTGGCACTGTTGGCTGACACAAAGATCATGTCTCTGGTGAAGCCACCCGATGTTGTATGGCTATGGGTGTGGTATTTTTGGCAACCCCAAATGTTTGACGATCTCAGTTGAGATGAGGTTCTAGTGCCTACACCCCCATTCATTCTAGTGCCTAAATTTCTGCTCAATTTTGATAGCATATCGATAGGCAACTCCCAATGATGAGATGTTTCAGAAATCCATTTCAATTTAGATGTACCTATGCATAACCCCATGGTATTTCAGAACCAGATGTCACTCGGAGTCTTTGATACCCATATTGGTGTGCAAGGTATAGAAAGTATTTGTGAACTCCAACATTGTTTGGCTCTTCTCTTGTCACAGTGTGGTCCATCTCATGTACCGGTCTTCATAGTTATCAACAAGGTAGTATTGTTCCTTGATCGCATCCAAAAAAAAATCCCAAGTGGGCTCGGCCCCATATATTCCAGATTCCTCTATGGAAATTTTCTCCCAGTAATTTTCCCACCAATGTTTGACATGGGAGAGAACCCCAAGGAGTGCGAAGGTGATATTTTCGCTATCAGAAAAATTGTGAACAAAGAAATAACCTTCTAGCAGATTCAACCATTTTTCTAAGGCATCTGCATCTGTCTGACTTTCAAATATGGGAATATCAAAATTAACTTGTACCTCGAAGGGAGAGGTTCCTCCAAAGCGGTCGCTTGATGAAGATGCACCTATTACTATCAGCAAGCATTGAAGGATGTGGGAAAAATTCTCCATCATTTTGTCCCTCTGTTGCACGAGAGCTTGCTCAAGAAATAGGTTAATAGAATCTTTTTCTCTGCCATTTTTATTTCCTGCCACCATAGAGGCATTCTTGGGTGTGTGAGAGCGATTTTCCTCAAGAGCGACAATATCGAGAACCAACTTGCTATACTCGGACCTCATTGGGGACATGCACTGAAAAACAATCAAGAGAAGCCTGCTCTAATACCACTGATCCAGATTATTTTCAGAACAAAATGAAAGAAAAGATATTACAATGAAATAGACATAAAAATTTCCAGAAACTCAGAAATACAATAATACATGATTTATATTAATGAAATAAATGTGCAGAGACTGTAAAAATACAGAGTGCCAGACTCTCTAGAATGGGGGCAACTTTATCTCTGAGAAGAGATGTGACGGCTACACTCATTCACAAGAATATGATCAAAATTAGGCTCTAAAGGCCTTTTTATTATAAACATGAATTCCAAATCCCTAGACATCTAGAAACCTAACTCTAGGAGATGAAGCGCCAAAAGTCATGTGGGCCCCATTGGGGTAAGTTAGTACATTAACTTCCTTGGGTCGTAAATTTTGCATACGATCTCCATTTTAGGCATGTGATAGCCCATTAGAAAGGTATTCTCGATAAATACACATTATGCTATCAAAATCTAACTCCAGCTACACTTTGATTTTGGCAAACCTAGAAAACATTGTTTAGAGCCCCAAAACAGCCCTGGAAGTACAAAAAGATGTACTAACATGAAAACTTCCAAAATAAGCCAGTTAGAATAGGTGGACAGCCACCAATATCCACCTGGTTGTTGTGTATGGCTTTAGGACAGCCCCATAAGTGTATAACCCACAATTACAAATAAATGTCCCCATTACAGAGAAACGTGCTAAAGTGAAAACTGTCAAGATGAGCCAGTTGGAATTTGGAATATGTGGGTGGCTACCAATATCCACCTAGATCATACAGTGCCATATAGCATCTTGTGGCATGCTATATTTGGTCATATTAATTATGACAACCTTCTTTTGATGAAAAAGAATGGTGCTTATGGTTTTACTATTATTCCTAGGAACTTAAACTAATGTGATGCTTGTATCCTTGGAAAGCATAACAAACAACCATTTCATAATTCTAATTTCAGAGCATGTGGAAAACTTCAATATTTAGATTCTAATTTGTGTGGCCCTATGCTAGTCCCTTTTGCAAATGGAAATAAATATATCATTTATTTTATTGATGATTACACCGGGATGTATTGGGTGTACTTGTTGAAAGAAAAATCATAATCTTTTGAAACTTTTAAAAATTTTCATGTATGGATTCAAAATGATGCTCATTATCGTATTGACTCTCTTCGAACTGATAATGGAAGAGAATACAGATATATTGAATTTGAAAACTATATATGCCAACATGGGATCAAACATCAAACAACACTGCCATAAATCCTCAACAGAATGGTGTAGCTGAAATAATGAATAAGACTCTTCTAAATATGGTTCATTCCATGATGTTTTTCAAGAATGTAAAATTGATGTTTTAGGTTGATGTTGTTCTATTTGCAGTTTATGTGAAAAACAAGTGTCCATCTAATTATCTTGAAAAGAAGACTCATGAAATTAATGTGGTATGGCCATATTTCTTTGATGAGGCATATCAGGGTCTTTGGTTCCACCTGTTATGCCTTAATTCCTAAGGAACAAAGAAACAAGCTTGATGTAAGGAGTGAAAAATGAATCTTCTTGGGGTACTCAAATACCACCAAGGGATATCGTATTTATGATGAGAAAAACAAGAAATACATTCTTTCCAGATATGTAATATTTCTTGAATCCTCTAAGAATAAAAAAACCATTGAGAGGAAACTTAATCATTCAAAGAGATTCACTTGTGTAAAGACATATCATGAATTTGGTGATGAGATTTTGCATCTTAAAGGAGGGATCCATATATTAGATCAATCTATATAATTTAATTTTGAATCACCATCTCCCGCTCATGAAGAAGTTCCAGCCACTTCATCATAATATGAAGTTCATTTGGATAATGTGATTGAGAGGATTGAAAGGATGAATCTTGATAAGAATTCAACACCATCTCAATTAGTTGAGAAACCTAGACCATCTCAAAAAGGTCCACCAAAATGGCTCATAAATGTTGATGATTACAAATTCGTGAGGCATCCTCCAAGACATAGACTGAGTGAGTTGGCCTATGAGAGAGCCCATGAGTTTGGTTTTCCCATGAGATGGGTGTGTCATTCCTCTCTGAGACTGAGACTGAGATGGAACACTGTGTGCCCCTGTATGGGGTGAGGATTTCCATGATATGGGTGTATGGATGTGTGTGACCCTGTGGGGTGAAGATGCCCATGAGATGGGTGTGTCGTTTGAGATAAAATGATGTGTACCCCTATGCGGGGTGAAGGTTCCCATGTGATGGTTGTATCGTTATCCTCTGTGTAAAGAGTTGAGACGATGTGGTACTCCCGATTATTCTCTTGTGAGACTCAGTGAGATAGAGATCTGTTGAGTAGGACATCCCTGTGGCTGAGAACAGGTGGGTGTGCCCCTAGTGGCTGAGCACTAGTAGGTGTGTGAGATCCCTTTCTATATTATCTAAAAGTAAAATTTACCTGTAACCCTAATTGTGATGTAAAGGGTACAGGTCGGCCCCACCATAAAGTGAAAGATAATTAATGTAAAAGATAATTAATATTGTAATTATTAATTATATTCTAAGTTATTGAGGTCGACCTCGTTGTGCCAATAGACAACACTTTTGATGTGTCTAGTCTAGTATAAATAAAGGTGATTTCCCCATTGAGGAAACACACAACTCACATGTAATTTCAGAATTTCAGCAAGTACGTCTTCTAGGGCTGAAGTGCGCACCTCTCTTGGGCACTAGCTTCTTGGTTTTGGAGAGAACCCTTTTGTGTGCTAGGTCTATGGTGTGGGAGGCCTTTCTCTTGAGAATATAGCAAAGGATTTTTGGGTTTTATTCCCCTGTTGAGAAGGGTTTCCCAGGATATTTCTTGTGTTCTTGTGCATGGTATTTCTTCTTGTGATCTTGGTTATTGCAACAATTGTTAATGGTGTAGCTGCATTTGTTTATGGTTCAAGTAAATTCTAAAATTGAAATAAAATTCATGCTTGAGCCTATAATAGTGAAAATTCAACATGTTTTAAGATCTTAGGTCTTGAAGAACCCACTGCACAAGCATTAAAGCAATCATCCTCTCTTTTCTACAATTTCGTACGACCCTCTCTTGTTTGGCTATTTCATCACTTTACACTTGAATTTTGGGGATGAAAATTGGACAAGAGTGTACGGCCTCCTTCATCACACCTCCAGAGACTCTAAAAGTGAAATTCTGAGAATTTTGGATTTTTGACCCTAGGGTTTCTAGGGTTCCGCAATTTTCTGTAGATTTTTGGTTTTAGGGTTTCTGCGGCTCATTGGAGAAGATTTCAAGCTTGCCAAGTATTCTTCTAAACTTAAAGGATTATTTTTGGCAATCATAAGCCCAACAAAACCTAATTTTTCTAGCCTAGCCTCGCTGTTAGGTTTTCTAGCCCAATTGGCAAGGGGTTGTGAAGAATCTGAAAATATGGTGAAAAACACCTTGGTGGAAGATAAGCTTGATGGAGCAAGCAATTTCAGTTCCTGGAAGTCAATATTTCAGATCACTCTTGAAGAGGAAGATCTATTTTGGACAATACAAAAGGCCTTGCCAGAGACAACTACCGATGAAGAGAAGGAAGAAAGGAAGGAAGATGATGTCAAGGCAAGGAAAATAATCATCTACTCAAGCTCTTTCACTGAAGGGCCAACTTCAAAATATCAAGATGAAAAAAGGTGACACCGTTGCTATGTTCTTCATGAAGATGTCAGAGATCAGAGATCAGCTAGGTGCCATTGGAGAAATCATATCAGCACTCTCAGGTATGCACTTTTTTATATTATTTGTATCATTGTCATGATGGTACTTGCAGGAGGAAGGAACCTTTGTTGCAATCATGGATCCCGAGGGATCTCAGTGCATTCATAGGAACAAGACATTGGAAGTGAAGACTCTAGGTTTTATTGTTTCAATTATGATGCCTCTAACCTACATTTCTAATTTTTCTACATTACAAGTAGGCATTGTAGCTGTGACAACAATCCTTAAATTGTTTTGATTCTAGAGATGTACTCATTATTCTCCTCTAGGATATATTCTTGTCTTGTTTCCTTTTGTTTGTTTTCTTGTTCCGGGTAGGTTAACAACAAAGGAAGATGTTTATCCTTCAGACTTCAGAGGGAGTCACTTGAATCAAAGGGAGTCAAAACTATTTGAGAAGGAGGAAGAACATAACCATCATTGAAGCAACCAAAGAAATGATACATGATCATTGTCTACCTATGATTTTGTGGGTAGAAGCATGCATGACAACAGTATATGTTCAGAACAGGAGTCCTCACTAGATTTTGAAGAACATAACTCCAGAAGAAGCCTTCACTGGAAGTGAAGCTTGAGATTGTACAATTCAGGATATTTGGGTGTCTAGTATACTTTCATGTACCCAAAGAGAAGAGGTCCAAGATAGACCCTTCAGGCAGAAAAGGTACATTTATGGGATACAATGAATCTTTGAAGACATATCAGATTTACATCCCTTGTCAGAGACAGATAGAGGTGAGAAGAGATGTTATCTTTGAAGAAGAGATGGTCTTTCAAAGATTTAGATAATCTCATATGGATATTGACAGCGAGACAATACCTTCTCCCACTTAATCAGTTCAGAGGGAGACAACCATTATTCTAGTTGATCCAGTTGTTCCGATTGATCCAGTTGCTCTAGTTGATATCCCCAGGGACATTGCAGTAGGCCATAAAAGGCCTACCTGGGCTCGACAAACTATGTAGGAGGCAGAGGGACATGCAACCCCTCAAGGCACATCCCAAGAGAGAAAAATACCAAAGAGATTTTCGAGCTACTTTTTAGCTATGAGTGCATCATTGATTTTGAACCATCTTGTCATGGAGAAGCAATAGGTGAGAAAGTATGGAAAGATTCCATGACAGAAGAATATCAATCCATCTTGAATAAGGATGTATGGGATATTGTTCCGAGACCAAAAGGGAAGTTTGTAGTGACTTCCACGTGGATCTATAAGATCAAGCATGCAACTGATGTAAGTGTCAAGAAACACAAAGCGAGATTTGTAGGCAGAGGATTCTCACAAGTAGAAGGAGTTGACTATGATGAGATATTTTCTCCAGTAGCCCGATACACTTCCATCTGTACTATCATTGCACTAGATACACCCATGAGTTGGAAACTACATCAGATGGATGTAAAGACAACCTTTCTCAATGGGGAGATTGAGGAAGTAGTTTATATCTAGCAGCCAGAAGGATTCATGGTACACAACGAGAAATCTCATGTGTGTAGGTTGAAGAAAGCCCTGTATGGACTAAAGCAAGCACTTCATGCTTGGTATGAGAAAATGGATGGATTCTTGATGAGTTTGGGATTCAACAAGACTGTCGTTGATCTAGACCTATATTATCATATTGTTGGTAACGAGTGCCTAATCTTGGTCCTGTATGTGGATGACTTATTCCTCACCGGTTCAGAAAGACTTATTGTTGAATGCAAGTGAGCATTGACTTCTGAATTCGAGATGAAGGATCTGGGTATGATAAACTACTTCTTGGGACTAGAAGTATGGCAGAGGATTGATGAGATTTTCTTGAGTCAAGGAAAATATATAGTGGATATATTAAAGAAGTTCGGTATGATAGAGTGCAAATCCATGCCTACACCGATGGTGATGGATTTGAAGAAAATGAATGATGCTTCTAATGATTTAGGCGAGATTGATCCACATTTGTATCGGCACTTGATTGGATCATTGATGTATCTGGTTAACATCAAACCTAATATATGCTATGTAGTGAATGTACTTAGACAATTCATGAGTCAGTCGAGACAAACTCACTGGATTGCAGCGAAGCATGTATTGAGATATCTACAAGGCACAGTTGGATATGGCCTGAGATATGCCTCCAGTGTAGACTTGAGTTTGTAGGGATATGCCGATGCATATTGGGTAGGGAGTGCAGTGGACCGGAAGAGCACATCCGGTTGTTGTTTTACCTTGGGGTCTTCCATGGTTTCCTAGTGCAGTAGGAAATAGAGCTCTGTGGCCTTGAGTACCATAGAAGCAGAGTATATAGCATTGAGTGTGGTAGTTCACGAAGCAGTTTGGCTTCGCAAGCTCCTGACATATTTAGTTGATCATGAGATGGATCCTACCATTATTCATTGTGATAACCAACACTGTGTGAAGCTCTCTGAGAACCCTGTGTTTCACGATATATTGAAACACATTGAGATAAAATATCATTATATCAGAGACATGGTGCAGAGGAAATCATTAAACATGCAGTACCTTCCTACACATGAGCAGATTGCAGATATCTTCACCAAACCTCTTGCCAAGATGAAGTTCGAGTACTTCTATGAGAGACTTGGCCTGGTGGAGAAGGCCTCCCTAGCTGAGAGGGAGTGTTGATGATTACAAATTCGTGAGGCATCCTCCAAGACACAGACTGAGTGAGTCATCATGTGAGAGAGCCCATGAGTTGGGTGTGCCCGTGTGATGGGTGTGTTGTTCCTCTCTAAGACTGAGATGGAATTTTTTGTGCCCCTATATGGGGTGAGGATACCCATGGGATGGGTGTATTAATTTTTGTTCCCCTATGGGGTGAGGAATCCCATGAGATGGGTGTGTCATTTGAGATAAAAATATGTGTACCCCTGTGAGGGGTGAAGGTACCCATGTGATGGGTGTATCGTTCTCCTCTGTGTAGAGAGTTGAGACGATGTGGTACTCCAAATGATTCTCATGTGACTCTCAGTGAGATAGAGATCTATTGAGTAGGATGTCCCTATGGCTGAGGACAGGTGGATGTGCCCATAGTGGTTGAGCACTAGTGGGTGTGTGAGATCACTTGCTATATTGTCTAAAAGTAAGATTTACCTGTAACCCTAATTGTGATGTAAAGGGTACAGGTTGGCCCCACCATAAAGTGAAGTATAATTAATGTAAAAGACAATTAATATTGTAATTATTAATTATATTCCGAGTTATTGAGGTCGACCTTGTTGTGCCAATAGACACCACTTTTGATGTGTCCAGTCTAGTATAAATAAAGGTGATTTCCCCATTGCGGAAACACACAACTCACATGTAATTTCAGAATTTCAGCGAGTACATCTTCTAGGGCTAAAGTGCACACCTCTCTTGGGTGCTAGCTTCTTGTTTTTGGAGAGCACCCTTTTTTCTTCTAGGTCCATGGTGTGGTAGGTCTTTCTCTTGAGAATATAGCAAAGGATTGTTGGGTTTTCTTCCCTTGTTGAGAAGGGTTTCCCAGGATATTTCTTATGTTCTTGTGCATGGTATTTCTCCTTGTGATATTGGTTATCGTAGCAATTTTTAATGGTGTAGTTTCATTTGTTTATGGTTCAAGTAAATTCTAAAATTGAAATAAACTTCATGCTTGAGCCTAGCATAGTGAAAATTCAACAATAAAAACACTTGAAATTGTTCATCCTGATGAGGTCAAAAAGAAAGGAACCATAAGTTCCTCAATACAAGATGGAGGTGATGTATATAATTCAAATTCAGGTGATGTAGATGACACGGATGTTTCATATGATTGTGATTTGAATTTTTCTACTAACTTTGAACCCACTTCATTTGAAGAATCCACTTCTCATGATGAATGGAAAGAATCCATGTAGAAGGAATATGATGCTCTCATCAAGAATGGGATGTGGAAGTTGGTGGATCATCCATTTGGAACCAAACCAATTTGTTGCAAGTGGGTATTCAAGAACAAGTACAAATAATATGTCTCTTAACAACAAAAAAGGAAGTCTCGTGGAAAAAGGATTTGCACAAAAAGAAGGTATTGATTACGAGGAGACTTTTTTCCCCAAAGCAAAATGGGATACCATCCGTACTTTATTTTCCATGGAAGCATAGAATGGATGGAAAATTCATGAAATGGTTGTGAAGACTACTTTCTTGAATGGACAATTGAAAGATAATGTTTTCATGTCTCAGCTAGAAGGTTTTGTTGTGAATGGAAAAGAACAAAAAGTATGCAAGATCATCAAATCCTTATATGGAATGAAACACGCACCACAAGCCTATTATGAAAAACCAACTAAGCATCTTCTAAAGTTGATTTTCAAGAAATTCAATCTTGATGATGCAACTCTATTTGTCAATAAAGTTGGAAAAACTTGTTGGAATATTCACCAATACTAAGAGGGGGGGTGAATTAGTATCGAGCATGTTTTACCATTTTCGATCACAACATTAACTTATCAATAATTACATTCACTTATTATTGTATTTAATATATCATAAACATATAACCATAAACAATGCATCACATCATAACCACATATACACAGTACATAAGAATTTTACATGGAAACCCAAATGGGAGAAAAACACATAATTATTTCTTATATATCAAAATATTACAATCATAGAAGGCACCAACTTCCAAATTCTCCAGCACCAACTGGAAGGAATATCCAACCCCCTATTTACAGGCTCCAACCTGAAGGAAGCTACAACTCCCTGAATTCTCCAACTCCAATTGGAAGGAGGCACCAACCCCTTGATTTACAGGCTCCAACCTGAAGGAAGCTCCAACTCCCTATATTCTCCAGCTCAAACTAGAAGGAGGATACAACCCCCTGATTTACAGGTTCCAACCTGAAAGAAGCTCCAACTCCCTATATTCTCCGGCTCCAATTGGAACGAGGTTATGACCCCTTTTCCTTACCCCTTCCTTTCGCCCCAAAATATAAGTGTAGACTCAACCTGTCACCGACACTATCACTAATAGTCATACTGTCATTGATAATAAACATGTCACTGATAATCAACCTGTCATCCAACATGTCACTATCCCAGTTACTGTCTCTATCACTGTCACTGTCACTGTCACTATCACTATCACTGTCACTGTCACTGTATCTGTCACTGATATTGATATCTCATCATCAACTATAACCGGATCCACTTACATAGATCATATACCAATACCATCACCAAGATGGGCATCAAACCATATTCTAAGACAAGTATGCCATATCAACCATGTAACAATTATGTGTCATATCCATAAACCATGTGCCAAGATATGCCTCAAACATGTGCCATAACATCCATCAACCATGTACCAAAACATGTGCCATAACATCCATAAAACATGTACCAAATATATGAAAAAATACGTTTCAAGCATGTACCATAGCATTCATAACATACCTCAAAAAAAGTGCCAACATATGCCTCAAGCATGTGCCATAACATACCTCAAACCAAGCCAACATATGCCTTAAGTATGTTCCATAACATACCTCAAATCTATAAACTTATAAGATTCACCACGATCTCATTTTTCCATTTCTGATTCTAAAATTTCTATCTGAGGTACTTTTATATGTATTGTCAGACCTCTCAAAATTTTACATTCTGCAAAGTCCCAGAACAAAATTTATAGAAAAAACGCTAAGCTGACTTGTTTGAAACATATTTCAGGACCATTCAGGAACTCTGGATTCTACAGAGCATATCTCTGAAATTATTGTGAGAAAATGTGTGAAATTTTAACCTTAGATACTCTAATATATTTCTTCCATATCCTCAAAAGTTTAGGTTTTGAAACCTTTCAGAACAAAAGTGACAGCGAAAATGACATACCTTGCTAAATTCTGTCATATTCTCGAGAGCGAACTTGTAGAGCATACCACACACTTAATATTTTCTATATAATTCTAAAAATTGCACACAACATACTATGGAATGTATTGTTTCCAACGAATTTTGTCTCACATATTTTGGATCCTCTATGGAGAATTTATGACCGTGTTTCTCAGAACACCTATTTGAGACAAGCTTCAAGGCTAGTCAAAAACCCTCTCTTCCACAGAGTGTATCTCTAAAAATACAACGAAACATAAGCTGAAATGTTTACCACATGTACCTTTATATTTCTTCTCAATAACCTACACTTTTCACTATCTAATTCATTCTAGAAAATAATTTATAGTTAAAATGGTAAGATGACCTTTAAATAACATACCTTAGAACACATCATCACAGGACTTCATCCTCCCTTGGAATTTCGCCCTTCTTCACTTCATCTTCATTATGAAATTCACCTCAGATCTCCATGGTTACCTAATATAAAAATCACTTGAGTTGATGTAACAAATGAACTCCTAAGTTCCTTATTTATAGTAGATTTGACACCCTCTTTTTAGGGTCGACTTGACCCAAATAAAATTTAATTTAATTTTTAATGATTATTCCATTGGGGCCGACTTTACCAAAAATATCCATAATATTTATTTTAATATTCATTGCAATGGAGATGACTTGTAACTTATTGTTTGCAACACTTTTTAGGGGCTGACTTGTAACTTTTTTTCCTTATATCCAGGGTTTCTTCATTTTCTTTCATGGCTTCATCTTTAAGAGGTCATATCTTGTAATACCCTGGATTTTTGAGCCCCATATTAAATAATGTATTTTGTTAATCTATGAAAGGATAGAGTTCCCAAACAATTAAAAGAGGCCAGTGTGCCTAGGAAATGTAATGTTTTGATCATTATTAATAATAAATGCATCATTGGCTGCTAGACAGACAAGGACAAGAGTTATAGGTGGCTATGATTCCATAAGAGAGGGGGATTGAGGGGATACGTGTTTATTTTATATTTTATTTTTCCATAATTATTTTAATGTAGAGGAGTGGTTACATGAGCTTCTTGGGGAAGGCCATGTGGTTCTTGATTTGCAAGTAAGGATATGAACCCATCTTGTGGGTTGTTTGGGGGATTCGTCTTCACTTATTCACTCACTCACTCATTGTTCATTGTTCATTGTTCACACCTTTCATTATGTTCTCTCTTCATTCACTCTTGCACCCACTCTTCATTATTCATTCATTTTTATCTTGGATGGGGAGAGATAAACGAATTGTGGAGAGGAGCCATGTTTTGGTTGATAGTAATGACTGCTGGTGTATTCCAGCCATGAATTAATTCCTGGATGTCTGAGATGCATTGGCATGCGTTAATTTTTTACCATAGCTACAAATCCTGAGAGTGCCAGCATGGAGATTCTTGACCAAATGCATTGGATCCCTGGGAGGAGGTGGACTGCTTGAGGGACTACATAGTAGAGAAGGGTGTCCATTCTCTTGGGTTGTGCAATCTAGGTAGAAGAAAATTGGTGTACTTTGGATTGTTGTGTGTGATGAGAATCTCGTGACAGCTTGAGTGATGATTGGTTTGGGAAGTTGAGTGACAATCTGGAACCATCCTTGTGGACTCATAGCCCTAGATCGAGGGTGACATTACTGTTGGGACTTGGAACAACAATGTCTATGGTTGGGTGGAACATCCTTGGTATGCAGCCAGTTGGTGATTCATTTCATTAAAGATAAGTGCTCTCTCTGTCATGGTTTCATTTACTTGTATATGTTATTTCTACTATGTATTTATTTATCTATGAAATTCGTATCTATAATATGAATTCTTTCTATTTATTGCGGTGCATGACATATGGTTCATTTCTTTTATTTGGTAGCATGAATCTTGATCTATGCATGTGAATATTTCATGCATCTTTATTAATTAAAAATTTACCAAAATTTGAAATTAGTTCAGAAGAACACTTGAAGTAGCATACCCGACCTATGGGTGGCTAGGTATGTTACATATTGGTATCAGAGCTTCAAGTTGAAACACCAGAATGGTATGGGCTAGAACTGTGGACAGGGTATTACAGTATTGTCCTTAAAAATGGATATGTCCTTGCGATCTTAAATCTCAAGAAAGATAGCACTATAGAGATTGCAAAGAAGCCAGAGCGTCGTGCATAAAGTGATCCTTTGTGAAGGATCGTAGAATCATGGCCATCCCTTTTGGATCTCAGGAGCGATCACAACCATTGATCGAAGCCAAGAAAGAGATGGAAAACTCCATAACTTCGTCGCTTCGGTGATTATGGGAGACAGGGCAAAAGCATGGAAAAGGCCGAAGTCACGAAGTCCCACCGACCGTTCGATCTGATAGGAGGCTTGGGAAAAATAACAGTCATTGGTCAGGTTCATTCGATGTCGACCACTTCGGGAAGTTAACTCTGGGAGAATTGAAACATTTTAGAACTTCTATAACCTAGAGTCCTAGAGTGTCGAAGTCCCGAAACTCCATCGACCGTTAGATCGAGTGAAGAATTCGGGAGTAATGCATGCCGTAAGATATGGATAAGAGATGGTGGACCATCCATTTGATTGATGATGTGTCATATTCCATGTGGCCGGGGTACTGTGTGGGGACATGTGCCACCCAAGTTCAATACCTTTTTGACCCTAACCTATTCATTGTTTGGTGACACATGGCACACATGCCATGGGTCCATGCACCATAGGTGACATCAGCATGCCATGTCATCTCTGGGAGTATGGCCTCTAGGGGTGTCCAACATCTCTACCATTGAAGGTGCCAAAGACTGAAGTCGCGAATTCACACAGACCATCAATGTAATATCCCTTCGGGAGCTTTCTCAACCGTTATATCAAGTAGTGGAAGGATGGCATAAGTACTTCAACAAATATCACTCTGGGGGAGTTGAACGACTCGGGAGTTGTAATATCCCAGAGTCCCAGAGCACTGAAGTCCCGAAATGAGTAAGGAGTTTCCATCCTAACGCTTGATTGAGTCATGTTCGTTTGATCAACGAGTGGAAGGATAGCATAAGCAGAGGAATTAACCGAAGGTAAGTGGTCATTGTCACTTTATGACCGCTTCAGCAGGTATCACTATGGGGAATTTGAATGACTCAATATTTGTAATGTCCCGAAGTCCCAGAGTAGAGAATTCACGTGGTCCGTTGATCTAAGACCCTCCGAAATTTCTCATGACCATCTGATTTAACAGTGGAAGGATAGGGTAAGAGCTTCGATGAGTATCACTCTAGGGGAGTTGAGTGACTTGGGAGTTGTAATGTTTGGGAGTCATGGAGCACCAAAGTATCGAATTGATTAAGGCCATCCATCTCAATTTTAGATTAAGTCATGACCGTCAATCTAATTGAAGCCTCCAGATGAGCTGAGATAGTCTAGTCGGCGGGAGATCAAATCTCAACCGTCTGATCTTCTAGTGGAGCTAATTGAAGGGTTTCGACGAAGTTACTTCGGGAGAAGTTGGAAGATTGAAAAGGGAGAATAGTCAAAGGATGAAGTTTGGAGGACTTGGTCCTAGCGTTGGTCTCATGATAAGGTAAAGGGGTCAATTAGAGGTGTGAAGGGCCTAGTAGTAACCAATCCCTCAGACATTGTGTTTGAACAAGCTCCTGTGTAGAAGAATATAGAGGAAGGCACTAAAGAGTGAATAATCATGTGGTTTCAAGATGTGGTCACATGGAAAGTGAGCTGAAGGAAGCGCCTGTGCATAATTCAAATTTTGTACCAGTTAAAGGAGTTGTAGGCTATTTCGACAAGATCCTATTGCAAAACAAAATTAAAGGGGATGGAAGTGATTTTGTTTCGGGAAGCCATAACTTTCAGCTCAAATATCGAATTGGGGCAAGATTGCAGTCATTGGAAAGATAATTCAGAGGAGAATAATGTGGAATTGTTATAATATGGATAATGATAACACATTTCTTCATGAATTGAGAATAAAAATGAATTATAGCATTGTTTGGAAAACTGTTTCTATAATATGCATAATTCTAACAAAATGGTTGCTTGCACATTTTGCAGAATTAGGGGGTGTAAACATATCAGTTCAGTATAAGAATTCATATTCAAGAAATGGAATAAGGAGAGGGGTCTTCCAACCATGATAAAGAGGCCAAAGGTCAAAATATCAGTGTTGGTAATGCAGAGACAGAATTCAACAGACACTAGGCCAGAGGGGAGCAAGAAACATTGATAGAGACCGTGAGAATCCTGAAAATAGAAGTGAAAAGTTACAAAGAAAAAAATGAGAGAGTGATAAGAGAACAAAATCAGATAAATACTCAAGTGATGCAAAGATTAAATCAGTTGCAAAGGAAAACAAAGAATGGATCAAACTCAAAACAGGAGGAATAGGGAAGATGTCATGAAAGAAGAGATGATTGCATAAGAGATGGTCATCACTCACAGACATCACTCACCTCCCTACTTAGCAAGGACATTTTATGCATCTGAAGATTCCATAAGTAGTCCAGATGTGTCTCATGTTAGGCACCAAAGAAGAGGACATGAATTGGACAATTTTCAAGGAGAGTTGAGGAAGCTTAATCCACCATCCTTTGATGGTGAAAGAGAAAGGGAAGATGATGCTGAAGCATGGTTTCTTGGACTCATGAGGTATTTTCAATTTCATAAATACTCATCAAACCTAGAAGCCAAAATTTCCACATACCATTTACATGGGAAAGATTCTATGTAGTGGGATCAACTGAAGCAAGTTGAGCACATTAATGAGAGTAGGATCATTTGGAAGGAGTTCAAGAAATATTTTTAGAAGGATTACCTTTCAAAGAACTTCTATGACAATAAAATGCAGAATTTATTTGAACTGAGGATGGGAAGCATGACCATGAAAGAGTATGAAAAGAAGTTTGTGGGGATACTAAAGTATGTGGGGTTTATAAAAGATGAGAAGGTGAAAGTACATATGTTTTTGAGTGGACTTCCATCCTTTTATAAAGAGAATATTCAATATGATGAACCTAGGACTTTGACTGAGACCATCAGGAAGGCTAAGTACCTCTATGAGTAAGGAAAGGGTAGAGAGTCTTTGTAGAAATCTTGGAAGGATAAGAAGAAGGAGAAGTCTGATCAGAGAAAGAAAGGATTCAAACCTCCTTCCAATAGAAATAGCCCAAATAAAAATCAACCTAACCAATATGCTAAGGATGAATCCAAGAGAGAAGACTCCTTGGTAAAAAGGGATAAGACCACCAATCCAATGTTGGGGATGCAAAGAAGATCACCTGTACAAGGATTTCCCTCACAGAAAGGACAAAGTGAAGACCATGCACAACATCCAAGAGGATATAACAATAGAAGACATGGGAATAATATATGAAACCTTAGATGATCGAAAAGCAGAGTACCAATCCAATATGATCGAGGTGGAAGGTAAAATCATTAATCAATATGTTTATATTTTAGTTGATTCAGGAGAAAGTCATTGTTACATTGATCCTAATATAGTGGGAAGATTACATCTGGAGAAAGGTAAGATTGAAAAATCAAGTTTGGTTCTGCTAGCCACTAGAACCAAAAGGAGAATCCATGATATGGTCAGAGGTTGTTCCATAAGTATTAATGGTGTGAATACTAATGTTGATCTAAATATTGTACCATTGGGGTATTATGATATTCTAATTGGAATGGATTGGTTGGACAAGAATCATGTTTTCCTAGATTGTCATAATAAGACATTTACATGTCTTGATGAAGAAGGAAAATAGAGCACTGTGAAAGGAGCTCCAAGACCCATATTTATAAGGGAGATTTCATCCGTACAACTGAAGAGATGTCTCAGAAGAGGATGTAAATTGTATGCAGCCCATGTGGAGGAACCAAAAAATACAAAGGGGCCAATCCTTGAAGAATTTTCGATACTACAAGAGTTTGAATATGTATTCCAAGAAATACCAAAGTTTCCACCAAAGAGGGAGATATATTTCTATATTGATTTAGTGCCAGGAGCTTCCCCGGTATCAAAAACACCTTACAGAATGAGTACACCAGAATTAAAATAATTACAAATGTAGTTGGAAGAATTTTTGAAGAAAGGGTACATACGTCCAAGTGTTTCACCTTCGGGAGCACCAATACTCTTTGTCAAAAAGAAGGATAAAATCTTGAGGCTGTGTATTGACTTTTGACAGCTGAATAAATCCACTGTAAAGAACCAGTACCCTCTACCCAGAATTGATGACCTCTTTGATCAGCTAAAAAGGGAAAATATATTTTCAAAGATAGATCTGAGATCAGGATACCATCAGGTAATAATCAAGGAAGAAGACATCCATAAGAAAACCTTTAGAACTAGGTACGTGCATTATGAATTTGTAGTGGTGCCATTTGGATTGTCCAATGCACCAATTGTCTTAATGTGCTTAATGAATGGCATATTCAAAAATTATTTGGATCAATTTGTCATAGTATTCCTGGATGACATACTTGTCTATTCTAAGTCAGAGGAATAACATGAACATCACCTAATATTGGTATTGCAAGTGCTAAGGGAACATTAGTTGTATGCCAAGCTTAGTAAGTGTTCTTTTTACCAAGAACATATCCATTACTTGGGACACATTATTTCATAACAAGGTATAACAGTGGATCCAAAGAAGATTGAAGTCATTAGAGGATGGCCAACACCCAAGAATGTTTCAGAATTCAGATATTTTATGGGGTTAGATGGTTACTACATAATATTTATAACAGGGTTCTCTAAGATTGGTCATCCCATCACTTCTTTGAAAAAGAAGGGAATTAAATTTGAATGGAAAGCAGAGTGTGAAGAGAACTTTAATCTGTTGAAAGAATTACTTACTAGTGCTCCTATTTTAAATATTGTTGACCCAAATGGAAGTTTTGTGGTATGTACAGATGCATGCAAGGAAGGAATTGGTGGATTCCTCACTCAAAATGGACATGCCATTGGTTATGAGTCCATAAAGCTTAAAGAGAATGAGAGGAACTATGCCACACATGAATTGGAACTTGTTGCCATTGTTCACGCTTTGAAGATGTGGAGGCATTATCTCATAGGGAAGAGGTTTAAATTAAGAACAGACCATAGTGGTATGAAATATCTTTTTGAACATCCAACTTTAAATACCAGGCAAACGAGATGGTTGGAATTTTTAAGTGAATACGATTTTGACATCAAGCATATCAAAGAAAAAAAAAAGAAAGTTGTTGATGCACTTAGTAGAAGAGTACATCTCATGCATGCTACAACTGTTAGTATGGATCAATCAGATTTAAAGAGTAGAATTTTAGATGTTGTTGTCATAGATCAGCATTACCTACAGGTAAATGAAAGATTACAACAAGAAAATGTACAACAAAAAATTAAAGAATATGAGATGAAGGAAGATGGATTACTTATGCATAAAAATAAAATTTATGTTCCTAGTTCCGAAGAACTTAGGAACTTGGTATTAAAAGAAATGCATAATGTTCCATATGCCAGACATCCCAGTTACCAGAAAACAATTGCAGCAGTAAGAAGCCAATTATTTTGGCCAATAATGAAAACAGATGTTGTTGATTACATTTCCAGATGTATGGAATGTCAGAGAGTGAAGGCTGAACATAGGCACCCGATGGGTTTGCTACAACCATTACCAATTCTAGAGAAGAAATGGGAAATTGGTAACCATTGCTTTTATAAATAAATTACCCAGGACAATAAGACAGCATGATTCAATCATGGTAGTGGTTGATAAATTAACAAAGACTGCTCATTTTGTTTCTGTAAAAATGACTCATACAACAACTAATATTACAGAAATTTACATGAGGGAGATTGCTAGGTTGCATGTGATACCTAAGGTAATTGTCTCAGAAACAGACACAAAGTTTACTTCAAATTTATGGAGGGGATTGTTTAAATGATTTGGTACAAATATGAACTTTAGCACAACATACCATCCACATTCAAATGGGTAGATAGAGAGAGTCAACCAAGTGATTGAAGACATGTTGAGAATGTATGTGATGGATAAGCCATCTAAGTGGGAAGATTACTTGCACTTGGTTGAGTTTGCCTATAATAACGAGTATCAAGATTAATTGAAAATGAACCCATTTGAAGCTTTGTATGGTAGGAAATGCAATACTCAAGTGAGTTGGGACAACCCAGCAGATAGAGTGGTACTTGGGCTAGAATTGCTCAAGGACATGGAAGACCATATGGTTAGAATTAAGTAGAATTTAAAAGCAGCTCAAGATAGACAGAAAATTTATGTAGATAAGAACAAGACTACTAGAGAATTTAATGTGGGGGAGCATGTGATTTTAAAAGTTACGCCCAAGAAGATCTCTTTGAAGTTGGGTATTTGTACAAAGCTAGCAGCCAAATTATGTGGTCCATTTGAGATATTGGACAGAAGAGGGCCAATTGCATACATGCTTGCATTGCTTGATTCCATGAATGTGCATAATGTATTTCATGTCTCTTTGCTAAAACAATATGTACATGATCCTAACCATGTTATTGATTGGCATCTGATTCAGGTAGAGACAGAGGGAGACTTTCAGGTCTAGCCAATGCGAATATTGGACAGAAAAGTAAAAATGTTCCAAAATCGAGTTATAGAGCTGGTAAAAGTCCAGTGGACCTGCTATGGTCCTGAAGATGCTACTTGGGATCATGAAGATGCCATGCGAGCATAGTACCCACAATTTTTTGTATAAATTTTGAAATTCTGTTTTCTGTTTTGTATATGCACTCAGGACAATGCCAAAATAAGGGGGAGGGGATATAATACCCCAGGTTTTTGAGCCCCATATTAAATAATGTATTTTGTTAATCTATGAAAGGACAGAGTGCCCAAACAATTAAAGGATTCCAATGTGCCTAGGAAATGTAATGTTTTGATCATTATTAATAATAAATGCATCAATGGCTGCTAGATAGACAAGGACAAGAGTTATAGGGGGCTATGATTCCATAAGAGAGGGGGTTTGAGGGGCTAAGTATTTATTTTATATTTTATTTACCCAAAAAAATTTTAATGGAGAGGAGTGGTTACATGAGCTTCTTGGGGAATGCCATGTGGTTCTTGATTTGCAGGTAAGGATATAAACCCATCTTGTGGGTTGTTTGGGCACTTTGTATTCACTCATTCACTCACTCACTCATTGTTCATTATTCACACCTTTCATTATGTTCTCTCTTCATTCACTCTTGCACCCACTCTTCATTATTCATTCATTTTGATATTGGCTGGGGAGAGAGAAATGAATTGTGGAGAGGAGCCATGGTTTGGTTGGAAGTAATGACTATTAGTGTATTCCAGCCATGAATTAATGCCTGCATGTCTGAGATGCATGGACATTCTTGACCATATGCACTGCAGCCTTGGGAGGAGTCAGACAGCCTGCGGGACTATGCAACAAAGAAGGGGGTCCATTCTCTTGGGTTGTGCAGACTGGGTAGAGGAGAGATGGTGTACTTTGGATTGTTGTGTGTGTTGAGAAGCCCATGAGAGATTGAGTGCTGACTAGTTTGGGAAGCTAAGTGACACTCTGGAACCATCCTTCTGGACTCACAGCCTTGGCTCAGGGGTGACATTATTGTTGGGAATTGGAACAACAATGTCGATGGTTGGGTGGAACTTCCTTGGTCTACAACCAGTTGGTGATTCATTTTGTTAAAGATAAGTGCTCCCTCTGTCATGGTTTCATTTACCTGTATATGTTATTTCCACTATGTATTTATTTATCTATGAAATTTGTATCTATAATATGCATTCTTGTTGGTTATTGCAGTGCACGACATATGGTTCATTTCTTTTATGTGGTAGCATGAATCTTGATCTATGCATGTGAATATTTCATGCATATTTATTAATTAAAAATTTACCAGAATTCAAAACTAGTTCAGAAGCGGGCTTGAAGCAGCGTGCTTGACCTGTGGGTGGATGGGTACGTTACATATCTCCTTAACTGAAAGGAACCACATTTTGTACCACCTACCATTGGAAATGGCATGATGATGACTATCCATATATAAGGGTTTTGCATGCAATTTCAATTTCCTTTATCCTCCTTTTCCTCAAACAACTTCATGCTTCATGACCATGCCTCTCGGGATTCTTGTAGGATTTCTCAAAGAGTTTTTCAGTGAGGGCTATGCTTAAAGCTACAACATAAGGGGACCACTTTGGATATTCATTCAAACAAACCCATCACTTATTTCTTAAAATAAATCCATCATTTCTTGGGCCTTATCAGAATTTCTTCAGGGATTCTTCTAGGGTTGACATGCTTCTTTTAGGGTTGACATCAATGACAACCAACTTTCCAACAATATTTCCCATTGGCATTGATGGAAAAACTCATACCCCCCCTGTGACATTGCTTCTTATATTTATCACCCCATGTTTCTACCCCCATTTAATATCAATGACAAAGGGTAACTCTCTTTGGGGATGCTCCCCCTATCTTCATGCCTCTGATATTTCTCTCTTGATATTTCTCTTCCCCTTTGATATCAACGGAAAAGAGTAACTCCCCCCTAACAATATACATTCTCTTATCTTTCTCTCCTGCTTTTGTTATTTATCTCCCATTTTGACATTATGTTAAGCCCTAAATCATGGCACATTACGTATTAATTGGGAAATATTACATTAGTATTGATATTTTTTTTATGTTGTCTTGGGTCCATTAGTTGTAATTGTACCCCCTAGTCTCCTATATATACCAATGAGACCTTTTCCTTTGGAATCATCTTGTATTTGTGAATTCATATGATGTATAAGGAGGTTTCCCCCTAAAAGAGGCTTATTATCTGAATTTGTCTCTGTGTCAAGGTGTGGAGTACTTATTCTGAGGTTTTTATGCTATTTGGATATTTGGTTCATAACATTTGGTATTAGAGCTAGACAATCCTCAAGACTGGATTCTTCAAAACAAGTCTTCTTGGAATTTTCACTACAAAATTGTTTCTAGAAGGTTTCAGGATATGAAATTTATATGGTGTAGAGGAGACATATAGAGATAACTTGGTTCCAAATTTCAGATCTTTGTTTGCTAAATATTTGGAGATACATTCTGTCCATGTTAGGGTTTTTGACTAGTCATGAAACTAGTATGAAACAAGTCTCCTTGGAATGTTCGCTCCCAATTTGTTTTGGCTTGGTTTCAGGCCCTACAATTTTTACAGTATGAATCAAGAATAGTTAAGTACATGGTGTTCAAATTTCATCCCTTTATTCATTGTACTCAGAAATTTATTCTATGAGTAAATTAGGGTTTTTGGCTGGTCCATAATTAAGTCTAAAACAAGTGCTTGGGAACACTATTATATCTGAAGCTATAGACCTCTAAATTGAGTGAGACCTGTTTCATTGGTTATGGTATGGAACTACATTTTATTGGTGCACATTGCAAGTTATGAAGTGAATACAGTGGCATGAGGCAGGCCATACAAGTTCTCTCTCCTGAAAGGGAAAAAATCAGCACATCTTGGGAAAGTTATCATAAAATTCTCTTGGAGAATCCAATATTAGTATAATATGTGGGGTTGGAAAGAAGACACATCAGGATACCTCAGGCCAAAATTTTATACTCATAAGGGATGAAATTATAGAGCTACAATAGAAGAAAGGTTGGATAGCTGAACAATCTCCAAATCAAGGTTTAAAAGGTGTGTTTGTTTTTGAAAATTTGCATATCTTTTGACTAGAAGATCCAATTGGGGTGATTCGAAAGGTGGAATAAAGTGGGATAAAAGGAGTATCACATAAATTTGAGAGAAACTTAGGTATTTTCAGGTACAAACATATTCCTGCATCTCTAAATGTAGGAGTTGTCGTTACTTGTTAGCTCTACAACCCAGGGACAATGTGGTTCTTCCTCGTACCTATAGTATATAAGAAGGCCCCTTTCGAATGGTTTCACATTATACAACACTACTATGGATTTTATCTCCCATGTACCTGGCGTATATCAGGAGACCGCCTAGAATCCTGAGACCAACCGAGTAAACCATTTGGAATTCTTATTGCTATAGTACACTGAGAACAACACTTCGGGAGATCACTCTCTAGTACCTCTATATTCAAATAGTATGATTAAGGGCATGGTCAAGCCTCCTTATTTAGTTCCCTGAGATATTGGGCTGAGTACTATTTTTGGAACTTGCACATATATCAGAGAGCTATATCACCTGGCACTCCCTTGTTTGTGAGGACCTTTGCCTAAGCCAATTAGGAATTCCTACTTGTAGTGATACTTGGCCAACATGCCACCAAAAAAGGTAACTTATACACAAAATAAGCTTTCAGATAGTCCTACTTGGAGTCTTGATGAAGGTTAAGAAATGCGTAAGGAAATAAATGATTTGCAACAGAAGGTAGTAATAAAAGATGAACTACAAAGGATGATGGATTCAACTAAAGCTAAGATGGAAGAGATAATGGATACTAAGATGGATGGTTTAAAAGGGGAGATCATGGAAGGGTTCAAAAAGTTGATAATAGAGAGGCCACCTAGAAGTGACAGTGTATTCCATTAAATTCATGATAAGGACACAAGGAAGATGAATCAAGACCGGAGAAACTCCAGCTTTGGATTGAATACCAACCACTTTCCTAAGATCGATATGAGGAAGTTTGATGGCAATCATCCAAGCACATGGATACTCCAGATGGAGTAGTTCTTTGATCTACACGATGTGCCCCACACACAAAAGGTATGCATTGCGTCTTTATATTTAGAACCCAATCAGTTTGTGTGATATCAATGGATTTGTTCTCATAAATCACTTGTCACTTGGACAATTTTCATAGAAAAAATGATAGCACACTATGAGGATACAAAGAGAAATACCTTTTTCAGCCAATTGTTAAATCACAAGAAAAAGGGTTCAGTTGCGGAGCACATTGAGAACTTCCAAAGATTGAATATAAAAGTAATGGATATTTCATATGAGCACCTGATTGATGTTTTCATAGGAAATTTAAAGGATAACATTCAACATGATGTTCGACTTTGGGAAACCAAATCATTGGAGAATGCGTTCAAAGTGGCGATAAATGTTGAAAGTAAAAATCTGGCTATGGATACTAGAAGGACCACCCCTAACATCTATCGAGAGAATAATGTTCCTTCTTTAAAACCATCTCAACCTAAAAGGTTGACATCTCAACAATTGGAGGAAATAAAAGAAAAAGGTTTATACTTTAATTGTGTCAGCAAGTAGACTAAAGGACTGTTGACGGGCGAAATTGACCGCTCATCAACTGGAGGAGTGAATCTGGTCCAGGGTTGTCTAATTAACCCAAGACATTTGGATTAATCCACTCCGATGGGTTTAGCGGCTCCGTTGGCCGATCTAAGTCCTAAGAAAGTGAAAAAACAAAAATAAAGAAGATAACTTATGAAAAACACTAGCTGAAAACTATATACAAATCTACAATATACTTACAGTTCACTAATTAATATTTATAAAATAGCTCTACAATATATTTATAGGATTATATCTCTAATATATGTATAATATTTACAAAATGAAAATTTTAATCTAAATCTGCGAAACTCAAATATGGATTGATTTATGACAGCAAAACTATCATTCAGTCTTTTTGATTTTTTTATAAATTTTATAAACAAGAAACGAAATAGCTAACTGTCTAATTAAAAACCGAGAGTAATAGAAGAATGTGTTTATATTACAGGAAATTTCTATATTAATTAAACTAATGAAATGAAACTAACAAACTGACCTGTAATCGCATCTCCTATTCGTCCTGTGTACAGTATCCAATTTCGTTGTTTGATGAGGCCAACCCGCACTAGATCTTACCAATGCTTCTCATAAACGCGAAGTAGTATTGATTGAATGCTAATGATAGAACATGTAAAATATGTAGCAACAACAATTTTATAATTTGACAAATGATCACATTAAGATAAATCTGGCTGTAAAAATTTGCATATAACTGCTCATTGAATAAAGAAGACTAACCTTCTAATCATCAAATTTGAACAGAGTAATTGTTGTATATATTATGAGGGACATAAAACACAGACATCATATAAATTCCATCACATCAATATGTAATAAACCATGATATCTAAAGTAGTCACAATTTAATTACAAATCAAAATGACCAAAACTTGAACAAAAATACGATATATCGAAGCTAAAGCTGTATCAATAGCAACTTCCATTCAAGTCTGTCAATCATAAATCCATAGTTTCTGCTCCCAGGCAGCGATGGTCCTTAGTTTACAAAAAAATACATTTATAAAGGTCACAGGATCAAAACGTTTCCCATGGAAATTATCTGATTTGTTCCCAAAATGTGGGGGATGCAACCTCCCAGATTCTACTTGTTATCAAAACTAACAGCCTATTCTAAAACCACATAAAGAAATAGCATGCTGAGAGATGCCACCAGTGATTCAAATCTTCTTTAGAAATCGTAGGTACCTGAAAACACATAAAAATAAATGATTTCAGATTGCATTTTGGTTGTAAAAACAAGAAATTCGAATTTCAGTAACTAGCTACAGAATCTCACAATTCTGTAGCTAGTTATAATTATAACTAGAATCATATTTTATTGAATCAATCAAAACAGACTAGATGTAATCTATGGAAACAAATCATGCATCCTAATTTAAAAAAGAATAAAATCATCCTAAATTTATTTTTAAACATTCATACCTCAGATTAAGGAATTTGACTTTATCAAGCAATCTTTGAATTCACAATGGCAGTCGTTGCTTCCACGTTCTTAAAAACAACAGGCCCTGTGGTTTTTTGTCGTTTTTCTTTGGTTTGAGCTATGGTTTGAAGTCTTCCATTCTCTTTCATTAGCAAATTCACCTGGTCTTCCAAATATTTTAGCCGAGACTGAAGTACAGGCACATCTCTGTAATACTTATCGATCCATGCTTGACATTCGTTACATTGTGGCTGAATAGACTATGTATTAGTAGTGATGGTATTAACAGGTGGGGAATTTTCCATTTGACCTGTAGGTTGACTGTTGAGTTTGATTCCAGGGAAATCAGGGTTGTCTTTAATACACAGTGGAAGGTTTGTCACATAATCATAGGGTTTACCAGAGCAAAGTCCATATGAATATGGATATTCTTCAGTTAGAAACCGTTCAATTTCCGAATCAAAATCCTCGCTCAACACAATCATTTTTTGGTTTGCACAGGGATTAGGTTTATTTCAGACACATCATGAAACCCAACGTGCGGCCCTTTTACCCTTATAATTGATATCAATATTACTTTTACACTTTTTCTTTGCGGATTTTCTAACAGACCTAACACCACCTTTGGGATACGAATCTAGTAGAGTGTCAGGTTGGGTAGTGTCCAGATAGGTCGAGGGTTCCACACAGGGAAAGAGAGAAGGAGGAGGGATAGTAGGCTTGACAAGGGTTTATGTGATGACAGACTTTTCAACCTGTCCTATTTCACTACTAGCAAAACCATTTCTTAACAGGAAGGCATCCCAACAATCACCGTTTAATTTCAACTGACGAACAATAATAATTTTGATCAAATAATGGTGGAATAGGCTAGAATCAGATTTCCTCCTTTTAAAACGCTTTGCCATTTTCTATAAGCTTCGAAGGAGAAAATATGGCATGTTTAGGGGAAAATCGATGAAACTCATGAGCAACCGCAAGTGATACAAGAAAACAAAACCATATCTACCCTCACAGGTAATGAACTGTTTGACAATAACTAACAGATCGTGCCATCTAGGTTTTAGAGCTGTAATGGGCATACCTCTGTCGCAGCTCGTAATCTTCCTTGAGGTGAACAATGATGACCAGGGAACCTCTTCAACCTTTGAGTTTTTAAACCACTTTTGTCCCATGGCTGGCAGACCAGTGTCTTGGCTAATAAAATCTTCATTTAACTCAAGCTGGACATCTCCTATTTTAGCTCTGCAACCATCGAACGTTAGCATGAATTCTTGAGAAACTGTTAAATTAAAACCCCCGAACTTTTCAACAAAGTCATGCCATCCATTCCTCTCTAAGTCTTCTTGGGCATTATCAAACGATAACAATGTATGGACACCATTAGGCTCAATTCTCACTATAGGGGCCATGGCTAACAACAAGGAATCGACAAGGGATTCGGTAATAGGGTTTGATAGAACAGGAACAGACCCATTTCCATGAGCTTCCCCAACACAATGCAAAGGCAGCTCGAAAAGGTAGGTGGGAGTGTAAATTGCTATGCATGCGAGGAAAGTTGTGTAGATAGAGGCCATGCAAAAACATTATACCAGGTTGTACTCGAAATGACACCTTGGTGTAATGGTACACACAAAGATCATAACAATTGAAAACAATTGTATGCATATCCATGATTTGATCACTAAATCAATATGTCAAATAAACAATTGAATCAAAGATTTTATAAATTAAAACCCCATTAACATTAGTCGAATGCTAAATGGGCGGTGGTTTAATACACATGTAACCAAGGTGTGTTTGAGACCAAGGGGTTATAACCATGGAAACAACCATGTTCATAACAAAATAAGACAAATCAACAATAGACCAAATGAACCTTAATCCTTTAATGAAATCAAACATGAATTCCATCTGTGAGTTTTCATGCTTACAGTCATGAAAACGAAATCGAAAAGCAGGCATGTAGAAAGCGATGAGTAACAAGCGTTGTTTAATCAAAAAGGTTGTGACGAGTGACAAGAATTTAAAAACCCTGTGTAGGCAGCTTGTAAAAGTAGAGATTATATTATTGTTGCCAAAAATGGCGACACACTGGGAGAAGCAGTTATCTCTGCCAAATGAACGAGTTCAGATTAGTATAATCAGAAAAAACTTCAAACCAAAAACAACTAGAAAGCTGTCTGAACATCATTATCAATTATAAAGCATTCCATTTTCAGATTACTGTTATTTTAAAGAGATGAAAACTGACAATAATCTTAACAAAAGAGAGTCACGATATTAAAGATAAAATCTTCAATACTGTTGACAGAGCCGCTACTTCCAGCAGGCGTCCATAGCCTCAACAGGGATGCCATTTAACCCACTCCGATATCTGTATCCTTCCAAGAAGTTCTAGATCAGAACGAAGGATATTTAAGGTCACAAGATTCCATATCTGAGAATTTTCATATACCTAGCATTGCTTCGCTGCCAGCGGGCCTGTTCAGTACCCCGACGAAGTTGTCTTGGCATCATGCATGCATTTACCCACTGCCAGTAGACATGTTCAGTATCCCGGCGGGTTTACAATCACTTCCCACAGCTCTCTGAAAATTTATTTAGTTTTTAAAAGATTTTTAATAGAGTGGGGTGACGCTGAAAATCCTGGTTTTTGAACATATTGTAATAAATTACAGACCTTGAGGAAATTTTTTAACTGTCCTTCATTAAGATCTAGAAATAGTTTGTTAATAAAACCGACTTTCAAGAGCAGGGAGACATCTTTGAGTTGTTCTCTTAAGGAACATGGACAGCATAAGAAGAAATTTTTATGGATGATCGTGAATAGTTTTTGTTACAGATTGAAATCAAGAAACGCTTTTCAAACAACAAGCTTTCTTTAACATGGCTGCAAACTTCAAAAAAATATCATAATTGATGTTTAAACAACCTTCAGCGGTCATTTTTAAAGGGAATTTTTTTTGTTTTCTTCGTCTAAACTAGCTCATGATGCAGACATGTGTGTTTCAAAAAGAAAGACTGATAAGAAAAATCAAAACCAACCAACAAAGAAAAATTGGAAAGCAAAGAAATCCAAACAAAAGAAAATATGTACAGAAGGTGTATCTAAAAACATCATGCAAAAAATCCCTTGGGAGACTGAAAGAAAGTAGAAAAATCCTGTTTGATGTGAAAGAAGTCCTACTCATGGTACCTTGGGTCAGGGTTGATTCAAATTTATTTATCTCTTTACTTTCCATTTAAGATTTTCA
>ML782767.1:331222-380740 GCA_009831015.1 Picea engelmannii | reverse complement strand
TTCCCAGATTGTGTAAAACTGTTTACTATTATTCACAAGGATGTTTTACCTTGTGAAAAACCTATATAAACCTATGATTTTGTAATAATCGATCATCCTCAGTTGGGGAGAACAAGGATATGTGATTTTAATTCAGACTGGAGTAGAACTGGTGTCTTGTCATAGCTTTTGCTTTTCAATATATCAACATTTTGTTCCATGTTTTGTATATCATCTTGTTTATGGTTTAGTATTACTTTGTTGTCTAAATCAAATGCAAATGATATAATTTCTTTACTATTATACATATCTTGTTGTCTCCAAATATATAAAGGACATAACAGTAGTAGATTCATTTTATGAATGATAGCTTTGCCTTCTTCGTAGATTGAATTGTTATATATAAGCTGGCTGCATAATAGGTTTCCCTTTTGCAGGAGTTTATAATCTGAAGACTGTTATGATTTCTTTTATGTCTTATTTGTCCTGTAACCTACTTCAGGAAGCATCATAGCTGATCCTTTGCGAGAAGCTTAAGGGATAAATGGTGTGAATTTTTTCCTCCAACCAGCTTACGAAGCAATCATACACAGGGCAGACTTGGAGCGTTTCCAGGTCAATTAGTTAGGCGTTTACTGTCTATGTTAAGTAGTTTAATATAAATGATAGTTTAGTTAGATTTATATTACATTGTTTAATATCAGTAAGATAGATTAGATTGTTTGATTTCAGTAGTTTTTTATTTTCTTTTCATAAAATATAAAAGATAAAAATAGATCCTGGCTGTCTCAGGGCAGCGAATGCATGAGTTTTGCAGGTTTTAGTCAAATCTGTAGGCTGTCCATAATGTACATTTGTGAATAAGGAATAACATAGCTGATAATTAGGCAGTTGATTTGAGTTATTATAATCATAGTTAGTATCTTGTAAATATATAACAGTTAGTAGTTTATAGTTAGATTAGTATAGTTAGTTTGAGTTTGCTTTATTAGTTTCTAGTTTCCTCTATTTTAGTTTGATTTCTTTTTATTTAATCAGTTAGTTTATTTTAGTTTGTTTTATTAGTTTCTAGTTTCCTTAGTTTAGATTATTTAGCTCGGATCACTTTCTCTTTGGTTCCCTTAGGAGACCTTAGAGCGGCCAACGGAGCCGTTAAACTCGTCAGGGTGGTCCATACCAAATGGCTTGGGTTATTTAGACAACCCCGGACCGGTTCCACTCTCCCAGTTGACGGATGGACTGTTTCGCCCGTCAACAACTTGTCAACCTGTCCTATTTCACTGCTAGAAAAACCATTTCTTAATAAGAAGGCATCACAACAATCACCGTTTAATTTCAACTAATGAACAATAATAATTTTGATCAAACAGTGGTGGAACAGGCTACAATCAGATTTCTGCCTTTTAAAACGCTTTTCCATTTTGTATAAGCTTCGAAGGAGAAAATAGGGCATGTTTAGGGGAAAATTGATGAAACTCATGAGCAACCACAAGTGATACAAGAAAACCAAACCATATCTACCCTCACAGGTAACGAACTCTTTGACAATAGCTAACAGATCGTGCCATCTAGGTTTTAGAGCTGTAACAGGCATACCTCTGTCGCAGCTCGTAATATTCCTTGAGGTGAACAACAATGACTAGGGAACCTCTTCAACCTTTGAGTTTTTAAACCACTTTTGTCCCACGGCTGGCAGACCGGTGGCTTGGCTAATAAAATCTTTGTTTAACTCAAGCTAGACATCTCCTATTTTAGCTCTGCAACCATCGAATGTTAGCGCGAATTCATGAGCGACTGTTAAATTAAAACCCTTTAACTTTTCAACAAAGTCACACCAGCCATTCCTCTCTAAGTCTTCTCGGGTATTATCAAACGATAACAATGTCTGGACACTGTTAGGCTCAATTCTCACTATAGGGGCCATGGCTAACAACAAGGAATCGACAAGGGATTCGGCGATAGGGTTTGACAGAATAGGAACAGAGCCATTACCCTAAGCTTCCCCAACACAATGCAAAGGTAGCTCGAAAAGGTAGGCGGTAGTGTAAATTGCTATGCGTGCGAGGAAAGTCGCGTAGATCGAGGCCATGCAAAAACATTATACTAGGCTGTACTCGGAATGACACCTTGGTGTAATGGTACACACAAATATCATAACAATTGAAAACAATCATATGCATATCCATGATTTGATCACTAAATCAATATGTCAAATAAACAATTGAATCAAAGATTTTATAAATTAAAACCCCATTAACATTAGTCGAATGCTAAATGGGTGGTGGTTTAATACACAGGTAACCAAGGTGTGTTTGAGACCAAGGGGTTATAACCATGGAAACAACCATGTTCATAACAAAATAAGACAAATCGACAATAGACCAAATGAACCTTAATCCTTTAATGAAATCAAACATGAATTCCAGTTGTGAGTTTTCATGCTTACAGTCATGAAAACGAAATCAAAAAGCAGACACGTAGAAAGGGACGAGTAACAAGCATTGTTTAATAAAAAAGGTTGTGACGAGTGACGAGAATTTAAAAACCTTGTGTAGGCAGCTTGTAAAAGTAGAGATTATATTATTGCTGCCAACAGGTACATAAGTAAGGGACATAAGGGAGACAATTCAAAAGCTACATGGAATCCCAAAGATTATTGTAAGTGATAGAGATCCCATCTTCATTAGACATTTTTTGATAGAATTATTTTCTTTTTTGGGTACTCAATTGATGCACAACTCATCTTATCATCCTCAATATGATGGAAAAACTAATATATTGAACAAATGTCTGGAAGGATACCTTCGTTGCTTTGTCTATGATAAACAAACACAATGGTTCAAGTGGTTACCCTTGGCAGAATGGTGGTCTAACACTTCCTTTCATACTGCAACAAAAATGACACCATTTATGGCACTTTATGGATATCACCCACCATCCATCACTTCTTCTCTAAAATAAAAATATAAGGTTCAAGTAGTGGAAAATGACATCAAGCATCAACAACAAGTTCTCCAACTCTTAAAGGACAACTTGACCATGGGAAAAAATCGCATGAAACAACAAGCAAATCAACATCGTAGTGAAATAAGTTTTGAAGTAGGGGATTGGGTATTTTAAGACTACAACCATACAAACAGATGTCCCTCAAGCAAGCTAAGAAGGATAATAAATTATCATTGAAGTATTATGGCCCTTATAAGGTGTTGCAAAAGATTGGTATTATGGAATACAAATTGGAACTGCATGCATCTTCGCGAGCAAACCCAATTTAACATGTTTCATGCTTAAAGAAGGTTATAGGTGACAAGATCCCAGTTCAAACTATATTTCCAGAACTTGAAAAGGAAGGAAAAATCATATTGGATCCTGAAGATATCACTGACACAAGAATTTTCCAGCTGAGGAATAGATCAATTTCAAAGTATCTCATTAAGTGGAAGAAACTACGTGCTGAAGATTCCACGTGGGAAGATGAATAATTTATACAGAATCATACAAAACTACTCAAGCGTTGATGATCCATATGGTTGTCAGTGTCCTCCCACCTATTCCAACTGGCTCATTCTGGCAGTTTTAGAGTTTGGCAGTTTTTTTCTAGTTTTTGGGTCCCAAACTTTCGGGGTCGTTTTGAGGCCCTAAACAACATTTTTAGGGCTCCCCACAATCACACGTGTAGTCCTCGAATAGACCTTTCCAACAGGCTATTTTGCGCCTAAAACGAAGATCGCATACAAAATTTACGACCCCGTGAAGTTGATGTACTAACTTACCCCAACGAGACCCACATGACTTTTGGCGCTTCATCTCCTAGGGTTAGGTTTTTGGATGTCTAGGGTTTTGGAATTCTTGTTTATTGTAAAAAAGGCTTGAAGATCCTCATTATAACCATCTTCTGGTGAACGAGCACAATCATCACATCTCTTCTCAGAGATAAGACAACACCATTCTAACAAGCTTGTTTTTAGTCTTCAATTTACAGTTTCAACATATTTCCTTATTGAATAGAAGCCATTTTTACTGTATCTCTATTATTGTTCCTTGTGTTTATGTGTTAAGAATAATAATAATCTGTATTTGCTTCGTTTTGCTCATAAAATACGGATCCGTTGAGGACAAAACTTGTCTGAAGGGGAGGGGCATGTTAAGCCCTAAATCATGGCACAATACCCATTAATTGGGGCATATTACATTAGTATTGTTATTTTATTTATGTCGGCTTGCATCTATTAGTTGCAATTGTACCCCCTAGTCTCCTTTATATACCAAGGATACCTTTTCATTTGGAATCATCTTGTATTTTTAAATTCATATGATGTGTAAGGAGGTTTCCCCCTCGAAGAGGTTTATTATCTGAATTTCTCTCTGTGTCAAGGCATGGAGTACTTATTCTGAGGTTTTTATGCTATTTGGATATTTGGTTCTTAACACATTAAGGGTAACTCCCTCTGATGATTTCTCTCCCATTATCTTCATTTGCAAGATTCCTTATAGATCAATTTTGGGCTTTCTGTATATGTTTTCTTTCCTCTATTTTGGTTCTCTTTGTCCATTGGTGCTTCTTGTTACTGTAATCTAATGCCGTATATGAAAATAATTAATGTTAAGGTTTCTTCATCACTTGACTTCAAGTATTCATGGCTTTTCATCCTCACTGAATTGACATCAATGACATAATCATCCAACAATATTCTCTTGATAGTAGAACTCTTCCTGATGGTTTCTCTCTATCTTGTTGTGCCTTTCACTTCTTTCCTTCCTAACTATTTTCACCTGTCAATATGCTTTTATTCTGAGTCATATGCTTTACAATGAGTCCATCTTCCTTTTTGCAATTCCTTCTGAGCTCATGCTTTTCATCCACTGCCATGTATCCTCTCTGGTTCATGTCAAGTATTGTCTTCTAGACCTACCAAATATCTTATGAAATTATCTCTATCCCTATGTCATAACAAATGTCCATAACTCTTATACACAACTTCACACATTGTTGACTAATCTACCACTTCATTGTTTTGAGAGAATCTTTGAATCTGCTACAATTGATCACTGCATATTCTTGCTTTTCAAGATGAATCAAATATGTCCACTGGTCTACTTTGTCTTCAAATAAAACTCTGCATGGGGATGAAAACTAATTCTTAATAAACCAATCTGTCACGAGACATTTTGCACTTCTATCATCAAGCCATTCTTAATCTTCCTTCCCAAAATTTGCAAACAAACACTTCAAAATACCCGAAATATATTTCTCCAATCTACAATGTTTGATGCTTAGACTGCCCCTCTTCAATATTCACATTGTTGGGAGTCTCCAAGACAGATGGCCTAGAAAAGTAGATGAAATTTCTCTAGTGTAGAGTCATCATTGACATCTTCCTCTTTACCTATAGAATCATCATGATCTCTTACTACTACAAATATTGAGACTATGATTTCTGGGAGTTCTTAATTCACTTGCTCTTCTTGTTTTTGATTTCTTCTCCAAACCTTATTGTATATGATATTAGTGTTTTCTTCCATGGAAGTATCCATCATGCTCCTACAATAACGAGCTATGTGTCTAGGGTTGTGATATTTGTAACATTCAATATTGTGGGGAGCCACATAAACATTTCTTGCTTGAACATTTATTCCATACGCTCTGTAATCTACAACTTTATGTCCAAAGTTATTAAAAGTAAAACAATAACCATAAAAGAAACTTTGATACGTAGAAGAAAATGATCTTCTTTGTGATGTAGTCCTTTTGAATTCATGCCTTGGCTGATCACGATCTTCTCTTCTATTGTTTCCTTCACAATGATTGAATCTTCTTTGATACATGAAAGTGGAGGGTCTTCTTTGATATTTGTCTCTTCTGTAATATTCTTCTTGATTTTTCTCCATTTCTGGGATGTTCTCCTTTGAGGGCTCGCATTATTTATTCTTGATAGGGCCTCTGATGATTTCCTCATAAATCGTAGCCTTCTCTTCATTCTTCCTTTCTAGTAACCTTGAACATCTCTCTTCAACTTTCTCTACTGATGGTGTGGATATTTCTCTCTCTTCAACATTCTTTCTGAGTTTGACAACTTTAACTCGTAATGTGACAACTTCCTCTTCAAGCTTTTCACAACGTTCTTCTTTTCTTCATCATCTGGATCTTCATGAATTCTTTCATTCTCTTTGCTTCTTAAAGTTGGGTCTTCAAGGTGATGATTTCTTCTTCAAGTATTCTTTCTTATTGACTAAATTCTACTTCGAGCTTGTTTAAATCCTCAGATATTTCCTTAATATTACTTGTCAAAATTTCTTCTCTCTTCTCTCCTTCCTTTCTTTGTGATAATATTTCGGCTTCCAAACTTTGTTTCTCTTTCAATTGATCCTTGAGAGTTTCTTCAGTCACTTTGGATTCATCCAACTGAACTTTTAGATTTATGACAACCTTCCTAACTTCTTGAGAACCTTCCTTTAGCTTGATCAATTCTTCCTTGAGGGACTTGTTTTCCCTTCTTTCTTTATTTAGCTCACTTAAAGCACTGATTAGTTCAGCCTCAAAATCCACTATGCCTACTTCGTAGTCTTGTTCTTCTGAATCTATCTGACATGATGAGCCTCTTTCTTATCATTCTATTTTAGTATCTCCCTTATTCTAATTAGCATGCTCCAACTCTTAGATAAGAGGATATTCCTTAAAATAGAGATTATGTAGCTTATCCCAAAGTTCTTTGGCGGATAAAAATTTTCCCACTTTCTCTTTTGCCGGATCAGATAATCCTTCCCAAATGTAATCCATTGCTATTTTGTTGTTTCTTTTCAATTCCTTCTTGGCTGTAGTCTTCAGTTTCTTTGAAGTAGTGTATCTTATAACAACTAAGTTCCAAACATCATACCCCATTCCTGTAAAAACGTTTTCATTCTTATGCTCCATATCTCATATTTTTGACCATCCTATCCATAAAACATTGGTGTTCCATTTTCTGTGCACTTTATGAAATCTGTGTAATCCATGATTTAACTTCCAATGGTTAGACTGTTTTCTTGAAGGATCCCACTCTGATACCAATTGTTGGAATATTCACCAATAGTGAGAGGGGGGGAAATGAATCAGTATTGATCATTTTTTACCATTTTTAGTCACACCATTAAATTATCAATAATTCCATTCACTTATGATTGAATTTAACATATCATAAACACATAACCATAAACAATGCATCACATCATAACGACATATACACAATACACCATAATTTTACGTGGAAACCCAAATGGGAGAAAACCATGGAATGATTTTTTATATTTCAAAATATTACATTCATAGGAAGCACCAACTTCCAAATTATCTAGCACCAGTTGGAAGGAGGCTCCAACCCCCTATTTACAATATCCAACCTGAAGGAAGCTACAACTCCCTAGATTCTCTAGCTCCAACTAGAAGGAGGATTCAACCCCATAATTTACAGGCTCCAACCTGTAGGAAGCTCCAACTCCAATTTGAAGGAGGCCATGACCCCCTAATTTACAAGATCCAACCTGAAGGAATATCCAACTCCCTGTATTCTCCGGCTCCAACTGCAAGGAGGCTACGACCCTATTTCCTTGCCCCTTCCTTCCACCCTAAACGTGTAGACTCAACCTGTCATCAACACTGTCACTGATAGTCAACCTGTCATACAACTTGTCATCCAACCTATCACTATATTTATCACTGTCACTGTCACTGTCATTGTATCTGTCACTGATACTGATATCTCATCATCCACATCATCATCAATTATAACCATATCCACTCACATAGATCATATTCCAATACCATCACCAAGATGTGCATCAAACCATATTCTAATACAAGTGTTCCATATCATCCATGTAACAAGCATGTATCATATCCATAAATCATGTGCCAATATATGCCTCAAACATGTGCCATAACATCCATAAACCATGTACCAAAACATGTACCATAATATCCATAAAACATGTACCAAAGATATGCAAAAATATGTCTCAAGAATGTACCATAACATTCATAACATACCTCAAACAAAGTTCCAACATATGCCTCAAGAATGTTCCATAACATACCTCAAACCAAGTGCCAACATATGCCTCAAGTATGTGCCATAATATACCTCAAATCTGTAAACTTGTCAGATTCACCACGATCTCATTTTTCCATTTCTGATTCTAAAATTTCTATCTGAGGTACTTATGTATGTATTGTCAGACCTCTAAACATTTCACAGTCTGCAATGTCCCAAAACATAAGTTATAGCAAAAATTTCAAGCTGACATATTTGAAACATATTTTAGAACCATTCAGGAACTCTGACTTCCACAGAGCATATATCTGAAATTAATGAAAGACGGGGTCTGCAATTCTAACCAGAGATACTCTGATATATTTCATACATCTCCTCAAAATTTTAGGGTCTGAAACTTCTCATAACATAATTTATAGAGAAAATTGAAGAACTTGATAAATTCTGGCCTATTCAGGAGAGAGAAATCATAGAGCATGCCATACACTTAATATTTTCTATCTAGTTCTGAAAATCACAGAAAACATACTGTGGACTGTATTCTTTCCAATGTAATTGGTCTCATAGAGTTTGGATCCTCTATGAAGAAGTTATGACTATTTTTCTCAGAACACCTCTTTGAGACTAGTTTTAGGACTAGTAAAAATCCTTGTCTTACACAAGCTATATCTCCAAAACTACAATGACCCAGAAGCTTAAATGCTTACCACATGTACCTTGATATGTCTTTGCAACATCCTCCAATGTTTCCTATCTGATTCATTCTATAATTTTTTTTTTTAGCAAAAATGGTAAGATGACCTTTAAATAACATACCTTATAATACATCATCACAAGACTTCATCCTCCCTTGGAATTTTGCCCTTCTTCACTTCATCTTCCCTCTGAAATTCACCTCATATATACTTGTTTACCTCAAATAAAAATCACTTGAGTTGATGTAACAAATGATCTCCTAAGTTCCTTATTTATACTAGATTTGGAACCCTCTTTTTAGGGTCGACTTGACCTAAATAAAATTCAATTTATTTTTTTAAAAGTATTCCATTAGGGCCAACTTTACCAACAATATCCATAATATTTATTGTAATATTCATTACAATGGGGAGAACTTGTAACTTCTTGTTTGCAACACATTTTTGGGGTTGACTTGTAACTTTTTGTCCTTATATATGGGATTTCTTCATTTTCTTTCAGGGATTCATATTTAAGAGGTCATATCTCCTTAACCATGATGAACTACATGGAATACCACCTTCCATTGGAAATGACATGACGAGGAATATCCATATATGAGGGTTTTTCATGCAATTGTAATGTCCCTCATCCTCGTTTTCCTCGAAAAACATCATCCTTCATGACCACACCTCTGGGTCTTCTTGTAGGATTCTTCAAAGCCTCTTCCCATGAGGTCTATGCTTAAAGCTACAGCATTAGGGGACCACTTTGGATACTCATTCAAATTAACCCATCACTTATTCCTTCAAATGAACCCATCACTTCTAGGGGCTTCTTGGACTTGTTTCAGGGCTTATTCTAGGGTTGACATACTTCTTTTAGGGTTGAAATCAATGAAAACCAACTTTACAACAATCTCCCCCTTTGGAATTGATGGAAACACTCATAATCCCCCTATGACATTGCTTCTGATATTTCTCACCTCATGTTTCTCTCCCCCTGTGACATCAATGGAAGAGGGAAACTCTCTTTGGGGTTGCTCCCCCCGTCTTCATGCTTCTAATATTTCTCTTCCCCTTTGATATCAATGGAAAAGAGTAACCCCCTTGACAATATACCTTCTTTGATCTTTCTCTCCTGCTTTTGTTCTTTCTCTTCCCTATTGACATAAAGGATAATTCCTTCAAATGATTTCTCTCCCCTGTATTCTTTTGCAAGATGCTTTGTAGATCATTTTGGGGATTCCTGCATATGCTTTATTTCCTCTCTTCCAACACTCTTTGTCCATTGGTTCTTCCTGTTACTGTAATCTCCAAATGTATATTAAAAGCATTCATGTTAAGGTTTCTTCATCACTTGAATTCAAGTCATCATGGCTTGTTAGCTTCACTGAATTGACATCAATGACATAATCATCCAAAAATATTCTCTTGATAGTATAACTCTTCTTGATGGTTTTTCTTTGTCTTGTTGTGCCTTTCATTGCTTGCCTTCATAGCTTGTTTCATCTGTCAATACGCTTTACTTCTGATTCATATGCTTTACAATGAGTCCAACTTCCTTTCTGCAATTCCTTCTAAGCTCATCATTTTCATCCACTGTCATGTATCATTTATGGTTCATGTCAAGTATTGTCTTATATACCTTCTAAATATCTCATGAAATCATCTCTTTCCATATGTCATAACAATTTTCCATAACTCTTCTACACAATTTCACACACTATTGACTAATCTGCCACTTCATTGTTCTGAGAGCTTCTACGAATCTGCTGCAACTAATCACTGCATATTCCTTCTTTTCAAGTTGAATAAAATATGTCCACCAATCCGCTCTATATTCAAATCAAACTCTACATGGGGATGGAAATTGCTTCTTAATAAACCAATATGTCACGAGACATTCTTCACTTCTATCATCAAGCCACTCTTAATCTTCCTTCCCGAAATTTGAAAACAAACACTTTATATTTCCCAAAAGATAGTTCTCCAATATACAATGGCTAATGCTTAAACTCCCCCTCTTCAATATTCACATCGTTGGTAGTCTCTAAGATATATGGCATAAAATAATGGATGAAGTCACTCTGGTGTGGAGCCATCATTGACATCTTCCTCTTTACCTATAGATTCATCATGATCTCTCACTACTGCAAATCTCGAGAGTATGGTTTCTGGGAGTTCTTCATTCACATGTTCTTCTTGTTTTTTCTTTCTTCTCCAAACCTTATTATATATGATAATCAACCTGTCACTGATAATCAGCCTGTGACTGATAATCAAATTGTCACTGATAATCAGTGTCACTGAGATGGTCACCAAAATTGTCACTGATAATCAACCTGTCATTGATAATCAAACTATCAATGATAATCAACCTGTCATCCAACCTATCACTATCCCTGCTACTGTTACTATCACAGTCATTGTATCTATCACTGATACTGATATCTCATCATCAAATATAACTAGATCCACTCACATAGTTCATATACCAAGACCATCACCAAGATGTGCATCAAACCATATGCTAAGACAAGTGTGCCATATCATCCATGTAACAAGCATGTGTCATTGTTATGAGGAAAATATCTCTATGGCTAGGGTAAACCACAATAGACAGACATGACTACAGAAATCAACTCTATTCTCAAGTATGTTATGTAAACAAATATGATAGCGAGGCAAGATAAAAGGCCTACCTCGTCAATATGTTTGATGAAGTCCACCATTGAGCACTTGACCCAAAACAATATACCTGCAACTAGTCCTCAAAAACCAAGCAAAGCAATCATATCGTGATAATAAATTATGTTAGCACATTCAATAGCATAATCCATTAATAAACATGACAAATACACCCATGGAATAATAATTCAAATATTTGCAAGATATCAATTGGACGGGAAAAGAGTATTTCTATTAATATATGATCAACATAAGTGAAAATGTTACAGTCTTCCGTTTCGGCATGGTTCGGAACTGAGAAATTAAGTTCCTTCCAACTGGGCCTCCACCACTTCAATCCTCCACCAAAGGCAATCTCATAAAAGAGAAACAATGAGGTTCTCAATCAATAAGGGAAGAGCTTGGGGGATGAACACTGTGTTTAGACTTAAAGGACAAAGGGATGTAGACTCAATATGAAGTAAATAATTTCTCCAGAGTAACTTTTCTCTCAAAGTTGAATTCTTTCTCCTCGTTTCTATAGCTTGAAATTGGCCCATTTATAGACTTCAAATGGAACTGAAGGGCAGAGTCGGAACGTTTCTAGTATATGGAAGGGATCATAGATATTTTTTCATGACATGGAAACCCGACATTAATTTTCATTTTTGGGAAAAAAATCCCGATGTACATGGGCTGTAGTGGTGCAGCCTGTGTATACGCATGTTGTATAGTAGGCAAGGTACGTACATGTGGAAAAATATGTATTTTTAGCTCTAGGATTTACAAACATGGATGATAAGTCTGCATGGGGAAATGGAAAAAGGCCTTATGTGCAAGATTGCATAGGGTGAGGCAAATCTTGCTATAACATATGCCCCCTAATGTGTGAGGTCAGAGGAGTATCTGTGATGTTTTAAATACATTATAAACAAACCAGAAGTGGAGTGATGGGGAACCAGCTGGAAGAACTAACTGCTCATTACATTCTGCACTAACTTTGCATACATGGCTGCCAATAGAATTACATTGTAGATCCATGTGAAAATATACCAAACAACTATCCGTGGCCATGAATAGGAAAATACAAATGCGGTTACATGCCAAAATATGTCACAGTCACGAACAAGGCCCAATAAAACCAATCTCAAAATCAATCTAAATATATCTATATACAATTGACTACAATATGATCTCCCATGATCACTGAAGTCATATAGGTACTGGTCCAATGAAAAGGAAGCAACAACTCAGGAATGATGCGGCCACATACTGATGTCTTCAAGTCTTCTACACAATCTGCCAAGGGTACAGGTCTACATCATGTGAATAAAGGAGTTGAGGTTGAACACAATGAGACATCATTTGATTACCGGTCATTGAGGTATACTGTTAACAAATGTGAGAAAACCTATCGATAATGAAAGTAGGTATCAAGGCACCAAGTACATTATTACAAGTGCAAATAAAGGGGTCGATGTCGAACACCTGAAGAATCCATCGATCAGGAGACATGGATGTATTCCCAACTTTCGATGGTGAGATAACCTACCACTAATGACTACAAGCCTCAAGGTACTCATAAGACTCTAGGTCCCATTTCCAGAATAGATGAGCTAAATTCGATGGAAGGAGACCTCCTAAAAGGAGAGAATTAAGGCATCTCTCATCATTCAGCATGAGGTACAAAGCATAAGCTTCATGATTTGGAGGAAATCAGATGAAGAACATGTTCATGAACCAATGACCTTGTGCATATTTCGCATGTGCCAAGTGCAAGCGATACACGAAAAAGACCCTCTGAATAGCATCCAATGAAGAAAATTGTTGACAAAGGCAAGGAAACCACCAATAATGCTAATGGCATCCAAGACACTGCATGAATCCCAATGTGTGAATATATGTCTTGCCGTCAAACACAAGGGAAACTACCAAGTCAATGACCAATGATGAAATGTTGACTATTGGGTTCAAGGTTACCTACCAATGATGAAAGTAGGACCAGGGTTCAAGGACAAATTGAGGTTATGGCCAACATGAAAAGTCAAGAGTTTTGAGAAATGGCTGACATAGGTTGATAGACTTCCTTTGAACAAGAGCATGAGACATATGGAAGACTTCGATAGCATAGGATCAATGATGAAAACATGAGATGCAGGAGGCATCAATGAAATTCTCTATAGGGACTGGAAGAGTAACTAGTTGGTAGAGAAGACTCTGTAACGAGCTCAACTTCTTAAGGCCATGCTAATCCCAAAATTATGATGACAAATGGACTCAATAACTTTGTACTCTATTCAAAAGCGACATGACTATTGCCAATATAAGATAATACTCCCTTCCCACCCGTAATTTTTTTTGTTTTTTCATAGACAAATGAATGCTATGATACAGAGGAGGAAACGAGAGTTGCAAGTAAGCAAAACTAGTTCCAGTAGTGGAACATACCTATGCTCAATGCAAGGAGATGCATGCGGGAGATGGACACTCGGGAGAATGTTCCCTCCTAGGTATAGGGTGTCAAATTGTGAAGGATATAAATGAGGCTCTGCTTAGTTGAGGATGCAAAAACCGTTGAGGCAAACGATTTATAACGCAAAGTGAGAACCGGCTAAAGGCTCAATACTGCAAGCAAGGGCATGAGATTCAATCACAACTTAACGCCAAAAAATGTCCTTTGTTATGACATTTAGTCTACTTGTTGTGAAAAAGGGATAAACTTGTGCCAAATAGACATCCTTTCAAATCCAATTTACAAGTGTGAAAGAGACAAGTTCACTCGGCAATCTTTTCGCTTTTTGCAAATGAGTCAGAAAAGGGCTTAACTAAGACTCGTGAGCTTTCTAGTCCAACTTAACGAGTATGAAAGGGAAAAATCACTCGAAAATATTTTCTCTTTTGAATGAGTCGGAAAAGAGATTAACTCGAACTCGGTAAAAGGTTGCTAGGAGAAATGTCATGGGGGAGGCCAAGGCTCCCGTGCTGGACTTCTATGGAATGTCAGTATCTAATGAATAACTGACTTAAGCTTGGGAAAACCCAAATCTCTCCAAGTTGTGGAGGATAAAATGCTAGCGGAGGTTATCAACTCCTTGATATATCGAATAATGTCTCTTACTGGAAAAGACATAGGAGGGGGCATTGGATACCCTATGAGTCCATCCCAATCAAAGGGACGTTATTAGGAATGTTGACGACATGGTTGAAGGATACATCACCCTCCACAAGGGGAGTAGGATTGACCAGATATTGCACTGGTACAACCACTTCTTCAATTCTAGGTTGAAGAGGATGCAGGATAACAAGGATAGGGGACACATCACCCTCGACAACAAGGGTATGATCAGGATAGGATTGCAGCGACATTACTGTCATGAAAAACAAAGGAGGCATAGGGTGTGGGGAAACCACAGACACTGTAGAACCCAAAGGGCCCTCAGGTGAGAACCATGATGCCAGTATCCTAGTCGTAGCTGGACATAAGTGACTAAGTTGATCTCCTTCGCAAGTCCTGCAAAGGAATTTAGGCTTACGTCTGAGGCGTCTAGGCTTCTCGATGCCCCCAACGTCATTCCCAACAGCAGGTGACATGATCTCAACATGAATTTTAGAGGCGAAGAATTCATCTCCTACATGATGTACAAAGGTTGGAGACGTGGCATTGATATTACTTGTGGATACTAAAGTGGTTCCCCCAACATGACTAGCAGTGGCTGGGTGTGGGTCGTTAACATGACTTGCAGATGTTGTCGACCCATATCCAACATGACTGGAAGAGGTTGGTGATGGAGATCCATTATGACTGGCAGTGGCTAGACTTGCAGAGGTTTGTGGCACTTGAGACTAAGGTCCAGGGAAAGATTGGCTTTGAAACATTGCAGGCCAGGAAGGGTCCTGGTTTACCCCCCTATCCCTGTCTAGAAAGGTAGTATCCTCTGCCTAACGGATCCAAAGAGGTGTGTACGGGTATCATCACTGAATTTTGCGAAGATATCAAGTATGATAAGGACTATTCAAGTGAGGATTTTTATAACCCTAAATTTCACCCTACTTGCATACCTCGCATTTGGCCCTCTTACTTGTTATTTTTGTCAAGCCATCACTGAGCAGCTCTTCTTAAAAAGCCTATTTTTGAAGATGTACGTGCCCTGCACCACTACTGTCTACATACACACACTTGATGCACCACTACATATCGCATATGTATGCTAGCTGCACCATTACAACCCGCATATACCCACAAATGTTGCAAAAATTAAAAAGTTGGAAGGAATTCATTGAGATTACGGGCTATTGGGTAGTTTCCCAACCAATCGACTGCCTATATCCCGTCACCCAACTGAATAACCATCCTTTTCCCATATAAAAGGAGGTGTTGGTCTCTCATCCCATATCCACACATAAGAACAGTGAAACTCTTCCCGTTTCACATCCCCTCCTTGCCCCATTAACTTGCAGCCACCTTGTGAGATTTGCATTAGAATTGCCCAATTTTGCCTTTCTCCTCCATCATAAGCCTATGTAATTTCCTTAGCAGAAGTGTGAGAGGAGAAAGATACGTGGAAGCACAGATGGATCTTGGTGAAGAGGATCCCAGACCAGGTTCATGGACCAGTCGCCGACCTTTGTTGTAAGTAAACATTGCGATATCAATAAAAGGAATATTTTTTCTGTCCCGAAATATGATGTGTCAAATGATTGCATTTGCTTTATGTTTTATGCTAAAATCTAACCCATGATTTATATATGAGATGCATGTTTGTAGTTCCCTATTTATCTGTTTGTGAATGCAGGCCAACCTTAAGAGGAGGCTTGTCGTCAGCGGAGCCATCAAGTGCAGAAGGATCGACACCGGACACAGAGTTAAAGGTAGAGTTACCAGATCTTTTCACTTTGTATTTTGTATATGAATGTGGGGTTTATTCGGGGTAGTCTAAAGAGTAGGAGAATTTTAGACGGTTAGATCTGCCTACATGTTGAACCCTAGTGTAGTCCATAGGGGGGTTTTCCCACTATAGCAGAACTGGCGACCATACTAGGGAAGCCTCTAGGGTTTTAGGGGATTTTTTGGGCATTTGATTGGTTTTGATTACCTTTTGAGTTTCTTTTTGAGTCAGATGAGTCTTTAACAGATTCTGGTCACCTCTTGGTGCCATACCAGTTCTCCCTGCCTTGTCAGCCTTTCTGTTTGTTTTCTTTTTTGAGAAGTTACAAAGGTGTACGCAGCCTGTAGTGGGTCTGCATGCATTATACACGTCTTGCTTTATAGACAGCCCACGTACATACGCAAACTGCTTAGGTGTCAGTTGCATGCATGTGTCAAGATTTTTTTTTTTAAAAGAAGAGGCAGCCAACCTCTTCCCTGATTGAAGTCTAAATTCTTATGGGTTTCTTGTTTAAGTATAGTGTCTATGTTTTTACAGTTGAAGCCTGGTTTTGATGTTAGTTTGATTATCTTTTTAAAGATTTCTTTTGTTTTATTTTGAAAGGGTTTTCTAGACGAGTCTTTGAGTTTTTGTGATCATCCTGTTTTGGTGTCTTAAGTGACTCCCTGCGATCCGTAGTGGGCCAGAGGTCAGTCTCGGTATTGTCTTTGCTTTTTACTTCTTTCCCTTTCGTGTGCTTTAAAGAAAAAGAAAAATAATTTATTTCAAGTTTCTTGTTTGAAGCATTAAAAACAAAAGTAAAAAAGATTTAATTTCTTTGTTTGGTTAAGTAGTTGGGTTAGTTACTTTGTTTATCTGGAAAAAGAGTTATTTTCTTAAGTTCTTTACTGACTTCTTAGGATGCTAAGTAGCTCATAGTCGAGAGAAATCTTGTTTTAGGTTTTCTCTTAAAAAATCTTAGAAAAAAAAAGTAGTTACGAAAAGTTGGTTAAAGAGTTAAAATTGGAAATCTTTATTTGTCAAATAGAAGTAATTTTGCTTTCAACATTCGTTTGTTTCTTCTTCTTTCTCTCCCATTCACACCACTAGTTTCATTTCCTCTTCCTTTGACTTAAAACAAGCCATTTGAAATTAACACTAAAATTAAAACTTACTAGACTTTATGTTTGTAGGGTCAATCAAATATTCTAGGCTAGAGCCTTGATCTAGGTTGGAGAGGAAACTATTCAAGGCTTATAAACAAACATACGAGTCTGAGCTAGGGAGTGTAAAAATTCCAGTAAACACAAAATTTATCTGAGACCCCCCTCTAACACAGGGGATAAACATGAGGTTTTGTGCGGAAAGGTAGTGGAGATAACCCCTCCAAAGTCAGACCAAGCATAGTGGGGAACACATATAGAGGATTTGTAGTGGGATTCTGGTGATCGCATTTTCCACGGAGCTTCATGGGTCTCAAATCTATTTGAGGTCCTCAATTGTCTTCCGAAACACTTTCTTTTGATACCCTCGATAGGTTTTGGGCTTGATACCCTGCTCATTGCGATCCACTTGATTGTCGACTGTACCCGCCTGGTGACCATTCGTGAGCTGGCAACCTAGTTGCCTTTATTCTAGTGACTTACATAGGTGACTCCGAGGGTATACCATGGTACCTAGGGCAGACATCGGGCCACGCTTTGTAGAGTATACCCGGAGGGTGCTTCCATGTTCGAGTTTCACTTTCACTGGTAATTTGCTCTACTGTTGGCTGGTGTAACTGCTCTTCCAACTAGTTAGTGGTTTGCTTGCTTTATCTTGTAGGAAATTTTTCTAGTGTGTGCTTGTTTTCAAACGTTAGAAAAGCCTTAGTGTGTCATTGATATTTTCACAAAGTGGAATATCAAGAGCTCTGACGATCGCAAAGGCTCCAGGGCATATCACTGGTTGCATTCGAGCCACCACCTCCACCGTTACGGTGAAGATTTGACCAAAAAAGGTCATACGAAGTGACCGGGCCACATGAAACTATACCCAATCCTTCCCCGAGAAGAGATCACTTGAATCTAGAAGAACCTATTGTTACTGACCTTGGAGCAGAAGCTTTCGGGCCTTTTAACCCTCCAATCACTAACTTGTCAACGCCCATCGTAATATAGGTTATCCCTCTGTGGATAACACATCACGAGCATCAGATAAGCTTGCAAGCAGTTATGGAAGAAAATGTTGCTACTTCTTCTGGGAGTCCTCATACTCCCTCAACAACTGTTACCACTAGGGGCATTCTGCCTCCTAACCTACCTTCGCCAGTCCGGACCACCATGGTCTCGATCGCCTCTACTTCGGGCAGCGATCCGATGTCATCTTTGGCGGGGACTACTGCCCCATTCATGCAGAGTCAGACGGGCCATCCATTTTCATATGGGATTCCCACCTTTGATACGAACTCTGTCCTCTCCTAATCCACCCTACATACCATGGGTCTGGGGGTAGGGAGCTCAAACGCTCCTTTGCAAGGGTCCATGGGGGGCACCTCAACCCCCTATAATGCTATACCTTACGAAGGGATTCATATACCTCCTTCGACCCTTCTCTTGATGGTGCTTCCCAACAACCCATTGGGCTGAACATGAACTACAACCTAGTTGGAGCAGGAAGTGTAGGAACTTCTTCCTATACCACGCTGGTGGGTTCAATGTCATTCTCTTTGTTCATCACATTTGGAAATAATGAGTTTTCATCGGCTGTCGTCTCGGCCAGGGGCAACCCTGGTTTTGGACAACAAAATCCTGTGTAGGGTACTATTCCTACATAGGGGGAAAACACATGAGTCTTCTCCTCACAAGGACTCTAGAATCTATGGCAGGGATCAGTTCCCTCGTCAGGGATGTTGACCAGGGGAAACCCCTTCCATGGTCAATGGAACCTCAGGCAAGGCTCAGTACCTATACCCATCGAATCGACAGGGGGCAACCTTTTCCAGAATCTTTGGAACACAACACATGGAGCAATCCCCGCCCAACCCTCAATGTCCAATTACGGGAGTCAGCCTATGATGTCCCAACAAATGCAGTATGCATTCCCTGGTCAAGGCCATGGTATTTACCAGAACCTTGGTCAACAAACTAACTTTTCCTGGCAACCTGGTGCTAGTCAAATTCTAGGCTCCTTTGCTCATGTACATAGTCAACAGCCCAAACTTACGTTTCTAGAAACGTTACATTTTCCATACTTGTCAAGATTGTTAAATGACCCAATATGTCATGATCCATGTTGGCCTCCTGTACCCACCAAGTTTCCCTCAAAAATTCCAAAGTTTGAAGGTAAGCCTAACGAAGATCCAGGTGATCACGTGACCACTTTTCACCTATGGTGCTCGTCAAACTCTTTGTGAGACGACTCAATACAGTTGCATCTGTTTCAATGCACTCTTATAGGGAGTGCTGTGAAATGGTACATCAAGCTCAACCACTCAAGATACTCTACTTTTGGTGAGTTGGCCATGGTTTTTATTAAACATTTTCAACTGCCTGTGAGATATGATGTCGGCACTGAATTGTTGGATAACTTTGAGAAAAAAAAGGCCGATCATATCTCGGATCACATACGGGAACGACGGCGTCGAAAGATTTTGATAAAATTACCAGTCCCACCGGAGTTTTTGCTGGAGTGGTTCCTTAAGTCTTTGGTACTCCATTTATCCAAGGACATTGCATCGTCATGAGTGTTTTTCGAGGAAGAGGCAATAATGAGAGCTCAACAAATAGAATTGATATACTCTAAGTCTAGTTTACTTTACAAAGTTTTGCCAGACGCAACACAGTCTATTCTTGATAAGTCCAGATACAATTCTGGACCATATGTCGATGGTATTGTTGGTTCAGCACAAGCGAAGCCCGCTGATCAACTATCAAATCAATTGCAACAATTTTCAATACAACAGACAGTGGCCAGCCAAACCTCTATTTCGGATGCTCCCCCTACTCAAACGTCGAATGTACACAGCATGCAATCGACGAACCAGAAGGCCAACCAACAGCCTGATGGAAAGAAAAAATAGAGAAACAAGAAGGGTAAGGGGGATAAGAAACCCACCAATAATGCTGGTGGGGGAAACACAGAAAATAAGAAGTCGAAGTATCCATGTAACCTGCTTTGTTAACGAACACATTTCATCATGGGAAAAATATGACTCAAGTATCTTCGAGTGTGGATGGGAGCAGTCAGGGACCCCCTCCGTCTTCTAGTAATCCTTCATCCACGAACGTGTATATGATGAAAGGTGATGCCTACATAGCGACTAGGGTGCATGATTACGAAATGCTAGAATCTAGTGAAAAGGGTAAAGAAGTCGTAAACCCATCTGGTCCTCTCCATATCGAGAAGAGGATGGGAGAAACAATGACATGCATCCCGAAAGGGGAATTCAAGAAAGATTTCACAATCCAAACATAAGGGCCACCCAGAACTACTCAGTGGTGGAGGATTTGTCACAAACCGCTTGTGCAATGTCTGCTTTGGAAGTCCTCCAGAGCTGCCCTGCACAGAGAAAGGCTCTGTTATCCACTTTGGGATATGCTGAGACCTATAATCTGGGAACGGTCATGCTTTATACAACAGACTTAAAACCTCATCTTCCCTACCACGTGGCATTTCAGATAGTAGTGTCTTACACCACAAAAAATTTTACCTGAAATATTTTCCGCACGGTGGTTGATGAGGGTGCCTCAACATGCATGATGTATTTGGCATGTTGGAAGGCCATTGGCCAATCCATTTTGTCTTCATCACCTACTCTACTTACTGCTTTCAACGGTTGTTCTTTCTGACCACATGGAATCATTCCTTCTTTCTCCGTGCAGCTAGGAGGAAAGACCATGTGCGTCGAGGTTGAAGTGGTTGATGCGCCTCTCGACTAAAACCTTTTGTTAGGAAGGAGTTGGACCTATGCTATGCATGTAGTGGTCACCACATTTTTTTCGGTCATGTTGTTTCCACATGAGGGCCCGATCGTGACCATTGATTAGTTGTCCTTCTCTAGGCCTGACCCTTCATCGAGAGAATCCACAGTCCTGATGATTGATAATCCTCAACACGACATCACCAATGTAGGAGTTGGTTTGTGCCCACCTTTGATGGGTACTTTCGATTACCTGCCTCCTTACGATGATGTCAAGTTTATATCGACTGTCCCCGACAATCCTAGGGACAAAAGTTTTCAAGTGTCGTTGTTCCATATGACCTACTTTAATGATCTGTGGACTCTTCCTTCCCCATTGACCACGATGGAAGGGACAAATCATCATGGAATGGCCATGCCCTTGTCCATTTCATAAGTTGCTTACTCTATAGTCCAACAAGATTTCATCGACCCCGATACAACTCCCGCACAAGAGTTAGATCCAGTTCTAGAGCCTATTTGGGCTCAAGGTTCCCTTGCAAATACTGATTCATTAGACATGGTATTTGCCTCATATGAGGTGATTATTGAGGTAATGACTGGTCCGGACAAACCCTGGGATGATCTCCATCACAGATATTATTTTCTCACGGAGTTAAGAAGAATAGAGGCAAGTGAATTCACATTGACTATGACTGGAGATAGGTCTTTTCTTGTTAATCCTTTGGCTATGCACGCAACTTACATCAAGGGTAACATGAAAACTATCGTTGAAATGATACCTATTGACATCTCCAGAACCCCTGGCGTCGTCAAGAATGTCTTCGTCGGAGCGGATTTCTCCCCTGAGGATATTTGAATCTACATAGATTTATTTAAGGAATTACGTGATGTTTTTGCCTGGTCTTACGAGGAAATTCTAGGCATCGATCCAAGAATCGTCGAACACGAAATAACAACGTATCCTGATGCTAAGCCGGTCCGATAGAAGCTTCGTCCGGTTAACCCTAGGAAAGAAGAAGCTATCAAGGCTGAAGTAGAGAAACTGCTCAAAGCCGATTTCATCTACCCTATCCAATTCACGCAGTGGGTGTCAAATCATGTTCCAGTCAACAAAAAGCAGGGAACGATTCGTGTATGTATGGATTTCTATGATCTGAACAAGGCCCGTCCAAAGGATAATTTCCCCACCCCAGTCATTAACCATATTGTCAATGAGTGTGAAGTTTGTGAGGTCTTTTCTTTCATGGATGGTTTTTCAGGATACAATCAGATCCAGATTAAGCTTGAAGACCAACACAAAACCACTTTTATTTGTCCATGGGGCACATTCGCTTATCGCAAGATGCCTTTTGGCCTAAAAAATGTTGTAGCTACTTTTTAGCAGGCCATGTATTTTTCTTTCCATGACCTAAGACACATAGTCGAGGCTTATCTCGATGATTTAGCATCACGATCTCGTAAGAGAGATGATCATCCCGTGCACCTCCAACTTATATTTGAACAATGTCGCTTCGATCGGATTCACTTGAATCCAAACAAGTACAGTTTCTACGTGACGTTGGGTCGTTCGTTAGGTTTCATAGTTTTGAATATAGGGATCATGGTCGATCCTCTAAAGGTTGAGGTGATAGTTCAGTTGCCTCCCCCGTGCACAGTCCCTCAACTTCAGAGCTTACAGGGGAAAGTAGACTTTTTACGGCCTTTCATCGCAAATTATGCCGAGATCACAAAAGGGTTCATGCATTTACTGAAAAAGGGAGTTCCTTTCCATTGGGATGAAGCTTCTCAATGCTCTTTCAAGGCATTGAATCACGCTCTTACATCTTCCCCTCTACTTCGACCACCCAATTATAATAAAGATTTCTTATTGTACTTGGCTGTTACAGAGTCGACCATCGATATGGTCTTGGTTCAGGAGGATGATATTCTTGAAGAGAATGTGATTTATTACCTGAGCTAAGGCCTGGTTGGACCAAAACTCAACTACTCCCACTTTGAGAAGCTGGAGTTGGCAGCAGTGCATGCTGTCCAACGGTTTTGTCACTATATCCTTCTTCGCAAGACCACTGTCGTTGTCATTATGAATCTGTTCTAATACATGTTGACACGATGTGTAATCGGTGGAAATATCAGTAGATGGATAGTTATCTTCCAAGAATTTGACTTGGATTTTGTTTCGGTGAAATCGAAAAAGTCACTGGTCTTTGCAGAACTCATCTCAGAACTTCTGGTCGAGTCAGGTGATGTTATGCCCGAAGAGTCACCTATTAAAGGTGATCTTTTTATGGTCGCATCTTGGGACCCCTGGTATGGAGATATACTAGTGTATCTCCAGAATCTGAGGTTCCTCACCTCTTCTTCTCGTGATGAGAGTTGATGCATATGCCATCAGGAAAAAAACTATCTCATACTCGATGACACTTTGTATCGTCGAGGTGTAGATTTCATCCTTCGTCGATGCCTCACTCATGAAGAAGCAGAAATCGTGCTTAAAGACTGCCACACTAGAGCATGTGTTGGTCATTTTTCTGGGTTGGAAACAAGCCAAAAGATTCTACGAGCTGGTTACTATTGTCAAATGTTAATCAAGGATTGCATCGAGTCGGTCAAAAAGTGTCGCCCGTGCCAGATCTTCTCTCGAAATATGAGGGCACATCCTGCTCCCATGTTTCTTGTCATTACTGTTGGTCCCTTCACCAAGTGGGGGATTGATTATACTACATGCCACCCCACTTCAGCAAGGGGGAACCATTATATCATCATAGCAGTAGACTACTTCACAAAGTGGGTTGAAGCTATGCCAACATTTAATAATGATGGAGAGACAACAACTCTGTTTTTGTTTAACCAGATAATAGCAAGGTTCAACATCCTGAGGGAGATTGCCACTAACCATGGCAGTCACTTTCAGAATAAAATTATGTCCGAGTTAACATCAAATCTTGGGTTGAGGCAATATAATTCATCACCCTACTACCCACAAGCGAATGGCCAAGTAGAAGCCATGAATAAGTCCCTCAAGACTATTATGCAGCGAACGATCAATTCTGCCAAGTAAAATTGGCATTTGATGTTGTACTCGAAATTATGGGCCTACCAAATGTCTATGAAGACTACAACTAGTTTCTCACCCTTTCAACTCATTTACAGGTTGAAAGCAGTCTTGCCTATAGAGTGCTAGATCCCGTCTCTAAAGTTGTTAGTATGGTTATTTCCAGAAACTTCACTACTTGAGAGTGTCTATTATATCTTTAGCATATCGATGAGCAACGAAGGGATGCAGCCTTGGCTAATGAGGCTCATAAACAAAGAGTCAAGTGTCAATATGATCGGTTCATTCATCCTCGAATTTTATCTGAAGGTGACCTTATCTTAGTCTACGACCAAGATAAGGACCCCCTGGGGGTAGGTAAGTTCAAACCCATGTGGTTCGGGCCTTTCATCATGAAGGAGGTTTTAAGGAAGGGCTCTTATCATGTTGTGGACTTTGAGGGAAATTCTTTGGTAGAGCCTAGAAATGGGCTTTACCTCAATAAGTATTAGTCGTAGGTTGGCCACCTTGGGTGACTTCTTTTACATATGTATAGTTTTTATACATTTTAGTTTTTTGTCTTTTGTTGTTTTATGGACATTTTGTTATTTACGTCATCGTTTTCACCATGGCAGATGTCAATTGAATCAGAGGTGTTCGTTGGGTTCATGGACGGTGCTAGCAGACACACTTGGAGTCTTGCTTCCACAAATTGGGTGATTTTCATGCCTCAAGGCCAGTTGTTGTCTTCTGGAGGTATATGTTTAGGTGACGCCACAAACAATGCCATCAAATACAACGCAGTGATAGAGTTTCTTTGTGATGATCTATCACATGGTATCTCTAACCTCAGGGTCTATTTAGACGCTCAGCTAGTTGTGTCCCAGTTAAATGGGGTTTATCGTATTTATGATCCTACTCTACATCGACAATTCCTTAGGGTACGTCTCTTATAAAGTTTTTTTGATTACATCACGTATATCCATGTTCCTAGGAGATTGAATCAAATCACAGACACTCTAGCTAATCATGTATTAGATTGGCATATTGCACACATGTAAGAAGAAGCACACACATACACATGTAAAGACATTTGTAAATAAATTTAATCCATAAGACATGAAACATGTAAATACGCATATATATATATATCAAAAGAGTCAGAGTATATTGGTAGGCATGAATGCCTCAATACATGTCCAGTCTACATCACGGTGCTTATGCCCTCAAAAATATACAAAAAGTGCCCTTGGCACATAAGTGGTCCACCCTAGCTAAGGGCGGGCCCTATTGGCCCTGCCATAGTGAACAATGATGTTTGCCAAATGCCAGAAGAGCTAGACCCAGGTCAGTGGCACCCCAACTATGTGAGGCTACATCGATGGCAGGAGATCCTTGATCTCAGCCATGGGAAAAACACAAGTGAGTGCAATGAGGTTCCTCTCTACCCATCTCAATACTCTCTCAGCCTCTTCGGATGGAGGTCCCCCTACTGCTGCTACTGGTCCAATGGCTGCAGTTGGTACTGCCTTTGCTTAAGGACGCTTCCTGGTCCTCATGAAGTTTGTTGGATGCACTAGTCCCACATTTTTAAATAACAGATACATAGTTGTTAGATACTCTAATTAGCATAAAAATGATATATATTAAAAATAAATTAAAAATTAAATAAAAATTAAAAACTAACTTACCTATCTCTCCTCGTTCCTCTCCAAGAGGTACGAGCATGTCCGGGTCACTGGAAAAGTTGATCTCGATGTAGGGGTAGTCCTCTATCACCGAAATCTGTCGTGCCCACCAGTCAAAAAGGTGTCATCAAAGGCCTCTATGGTCCTTCCTCCCCCATGTCGTGGCAGTAATGTTGCCCACCTACATATTGTTGGGAGGGAGGCCACATGCCCCTGCACTGTCTCTTGTGGACTGAGACTAGGTATCCTCTCAAAGAAGAATGAGCATAGAATGGTCCCAAATCCAAATTTCTTGTTGCTTCGCCCACAACACTCGGTGAACTGTCTCTTCATGCAGTCTAGCATGGTCGTGCTCCAGTCAAATATTTGTGCATTTAAGCACTGTACCACACAATGCATGTGCCCCCAGGAGGCCTGATGTAAAGTCACAGATTCAATGATCCGCCTAATGAGTAAAACTAGCACTTTCAGTGATAGGTTGGTGATTTTGTGGATTGGCACCTGAGAAACTACTTTCTCAGTGCCGACCTCACAATGTAGGTCGATCAACATGGTAATGTTATGAGGCCCAGGGAGAAAAGAACGCAAGTTTACTAGTTCCCCTCTCCTCGAGAGGCCATTCAGAAAGTAAATGTCTTCAGTCATTGGAGTCAACGACTGCCCTTCGAGCATAAACGCCTCAGCGTCGGGGTGCCAATAATCTACTAAGGCATTAGACAACTTGGGTTGTGCCCTCATGAATGGACACCGGAAGAGCTTCCATAAACCACATTGTCTCAATGCGGCCATAGCTGCAGGGTCCTCATCAACCAAGATATCAATGTCTTCATGCTCCCTCTCACTCCAGTGGACATACATCCTGCAAAATGACAAGTTCATGGGAGATTTAGCTCTTGCTTTTCCATTTTTTAAATGTTATTGAGGGTGTATGTGAGTTGTCTTGGACACATTCATGTATGCACACGTGCAGATTGTTTTCTGCATGCAGGCATACGCGGTTTGTCCTTGGACAACCCGCGTACATGTAGGGCCACCCTTTTTTAAAAGGGTGCGCCCCCCAAAAAACTAAAAGAAAATGTAAAAGGAAGTATGGAAATGCAAGAGGGGATGATTTGTACTTAGTCCAAGTGGAAGTTCGTTTCATCCTCTGAAGCTCCCGGATTCAACTCTTTTAGCAAAGGGGTCTTTTGGATTTTTGGTTAATTCTCAATTTTCAATGGTGAAAATGAGCTGTCAGCTTCTATTTATAGACTTTTTTGCCACTTTTTGAACCCTTTTGTCATTTTTTCTGGCTTGAAAATCATTTAACATGGTTCTTGAGTTTCTTATTGGATGTTACGATATACTTTGATTTTGGGTTTGGTTAACTTTTTGAGAGATGGGTCACTTTAAAGGTCCTTTGGTAAAAGTCGTTTTTCCAACATTTAGCATTTAAGTTAGGATTCCACCTCCACTTTTCTCATCTCGTTGTCTTTTTCTCTTTTCCATAGGATCAATCCCACCGAATTGCGACACAAAACCATCATTGCTTCTTTAGAAGTGTTGTAATTTAGTGGTAGAACCTACCTCTACATGGATTCCCTAGTTAGATCCTTATTGATTTTGCCGTCCATGCTGTTTTTAATGACTTTAGGCTTGGGAGTCCTTGTTATTCCTGTCCTGATTATGAGTTTGAGCCTCATTTACATGATACATCATCACTCTTGACCTCACCCTCAGGACTCCCAAGAAAAAAAATGAGTCTTCTTTAAGCCCTTTTCAAACTCTTTAAACATGAAAAGATTGTCGAGCGATCTTGTTGCCCTTCACGCTCGCCAAACTAAAACTTGAAGGCATGTCTTTCCGATGGTATTTTACCCCTTTTTCGGTCTGTATGGTCAATTATATGAACAAAGGTATACTCTAGGAACTTTGGTTCACTAGAAGAGTATTCTCAAGTATACATTTAACCCTTTTTCGAGCCCGAGGGACTAAATTTACGAAAAAGTAACCCCCACGAAGTCCATAGTTAAGATCTTTTCAGACTCCCTAAAATTGAAAATATCGTCAAGTGACCTTGTTCCTTCACACTCATTAAATTGGTCCAGAAGAACATCCCCTACGGAGTCCATGATTAAGCACTTTTCAAAATCCTTAAAATTGAAAACATCGTTGAGTGACCTTGTTCTTTCACACTCATTAAATTGGTTCAGAAAAACATCTACTGGCATGAGTTTACTCCTTTTTCCAGCCTATAGATTAAGGAGGAAAAAGGTACACCTCAGGATATTCGTCTCGCCAAGAGAGTTCTCCTAAGTAGATTTTATACTTTTTCGGGCTAAGGAGACTAAATCTAGAAAAAGGTTGTGAGTTCATAGTTAAGCTCTTTTCAGAATCCTTAAAATTGAAAAGATTGCCAAGTGATCTTGTCTTTGTCACACTCGTTAAAATGGTTTTGAATACACATCTTTTCGGTGCTAGTTTACCACTTTTTCGAACCGACTAGACTATTTGTGAAAAAGGTACCCCAATGGAGTCTTATTTTATGTTTTTTCAAACTCTCTAAAATTGAAAACCATCGAGCTTACCTTATATGGGCTCGTTAAACATACATTGAAGGGTGTTTTTGTGTCTTATCAATCACATTTGCATCTCTGCATCTTTCACCTAATGTCGACTCCATGTTGCTCTCAACTGAACCTTTGAAGCATGCCTTATACGCAAGCCTTGTAGCACTTTGCCTCTGCGGCTTGACACCTTGACCCATGGAGGAATTTTCCACGAGTGTCCTTTTCCTGCACATTTATTCTTACTCTGATCATTAGTGTGTTCCTTGTGTTGGGAACTAGTATGCTTGCGACACTCGTTCCTCCTTTGTAATGTAGCATTCTTTTATTCTTTTTCAAGCTCTTTAAAATATTGAAAAAGACAAAAAAAAATCAAATATACCCCAAAAAGAGGACGGGAAATATATTTTCTTTTATGGAAGCACAATGAGTTGCCCTTGGACAAAGCACATCCTTCCGTTTGTTCGTCAAGATTTTGGATTTAATATAAACTTAGGAAGTTGTTCTTGCTACATAGAGCTGTGTCCTCCTCCATTTGGTTATCCTTCCAAACACATGGAGAGTTTGTGTTGCCTCCTGCATCGTGAACTTATGTCAATATCATGCTTCCTAAGTCTCATCATTTATCATGCTATTTTCCAAGGGAAGTTTTACCCAACTTGAGTCGGCCATTATGTAGTTTGTCTCTTGACCTCATGCCCAACCATCCCGAAAGTCCAATCAAGTCCTTGTTTGAAATCAATGAAGTTCTCTACCTGATCATCAAGATCCTCTTGTTTGTTCCCAACAAGCCATCTAAGACCTCTGGGTAGTGAATTTGTACACTCACATTACACTCCTACCCAAGTTTTGAATATTTTTAAGTTGTTTCTCGAACTCTGAAGGCCTTATCTCCAGCCATCAGGCGTCATTGGCTTCATGAATATGAATACTATACCTGTATATCTTTGATTTTGAGATGTAGATCCACTGTGTATTGCTCATGACTACACTTTATATAGTTATATGACATGGATCTACAGTGTATTTTACTGGCATCCATTATTTATTTCATCTCGAGCATGGGTATGCCCACCTTGGTGAGACAATTGTTCTTTTGCAGATGACACCTCCCGAACTCTGGTATCGGGCTCACTCGCTTCATACATTGGTGAAGATTTGTATGTATTTCAGCCATCAGATACTCTTCTAACCTCACACATTAGGGAGCATCTATTATAACCCTAAATTGAACCCTACATGCATACCTGGCATTTGGCCCTCTTACTTGCTATTTTTGTCAAGCCATCACTAAGCAACTCTTCTTAAAAAGCCTATTTTTGAAGATGTACACACCCTGCACCACTACTTCCTACATACACATTCTTGTTGCACCACTAAAGCTTGTGTACATATGCTAATTGCACCATTACATCCTGCGTATACCCACAAATGTTTCAAAAATTAAAAAGTTGCAAGGAATTCGTTGAGATTACGGGCTATTGGGTAGTTTCCCAACCATTCGACTGCCTATAGCCCATCACCCAACCGAATAACCATCCTTTTCCCATATAAAAGAAAGTGTTGGGTTCTCATTCTAGATCCACTCATAAGAATAGTGAAACTCTGGCCATTTCACATCCCCTCCTTGCCCCACTAAATTGCAGCCACCTTGTGAGATTTGCATTAGAATTGCCCAATTTTGCCTTTTTCCTCCATCATAAGCCTATGCCATTTCCTTGGAAGAAGTGTGAGAGGAGAAATATATGTGGAAGCACAATTTGAGCTTGGTGAAGAGGATCCCAGACCAGGTTTGTGGAGCATTCATCGACCTTTGTTGTAAGTAAACATTATGATATCAATAAAAGGAATACTTTTTCTGTCCCGAAATATGACGTGTCAAATGATTGCAATTTCTTTATGTTTTATGCTAACATCTAACCCATGATTTATATATGAGATGCATGTTTGTATTTCCCTATTTATCTGTTTGTGAATGCAGGCTAGCCTTGGGAGGAGGCTTGTAGTCAGCAGAGCTATCAAGCACAAAAGGATCGACACCGAACGTGGAGTTAAAGGTAGAGTTACCGGATCTTTTCACTTTGTATTTTGTATATGAATGTGGGGTATATTTGGGGTAGTCTAAAGAGTAGGAGACTTTTAGATGGTTAGATCTGCCTACATGTTGAACCCTAGTGTATTCCATAGGGGGGTTTTCCTCCTATAGCAAGGATATATGTTTCCCCCTTGTGAAGGGGTCCCGTGAAGAGTGTGGCCCAAACCGTAAAATTGATTCTCCTTGTATGAAAGGCCCAGGGATATGTGTGGACCCACCATAGGAAAAATGTTCGAAGGAACAGGCATAGCGGATGGAGGATACATGACTGGGGTGTAATAAGTAGAATAAGAACCTATTTGAGTATTAGCTCCTAATAGAGCATAGCTAGGACTGGATCCATAAGAGGGGAGGTTCCAACCTCCTATAGTGAGAGTTGGTTGAGGGACATGACTCATATAAAATGAAGACGTAGGAATCAGGGCCATGGTGCCTCTGGATCCAATGCTAGGATTCATATAAGTGGGCCAGGGAGAGTATTGAAAAGGTGAAGGCATATCAACAAGAAAATGACTAGAAACCCAAGGCGCGGACTGAGCGTCATAGTTTTGCATACCATTATGCAAAGCAGACGAATTTCCCCCCATAAAATGAGTGAACATCATGGGGGGTAGCATTAATGAGGAAGCCAAAGGAACTCCACTATCCATGATAATGAAAACTCAATTAAAACACTTGAGGCCAACTTGTAATCAAAGAACACACCAGACATCAAATGGCCAATATGCACACAAACGGGGTAAAGTGGCTAAAAGTGGCATCCCTCCCTAAAAAAGGTATATCTCACCCAAGAGGGGCCTGAGAATCCTTGCTAAAGATCGAAGGTAACAAAATCAGTTATAAGGGCCCTCATGGGATTAGCAACCAATTGGTCAGATCCCCCCAGAGAGGTAATCCTCCATAAAGGTTGTGTGTTGTCTGACCCTTATTCGACCCAGGGTACCTGCAGACTACCCCTACAAGTAACCTATGTGGCACCTAAGTCAAGAAACTAAGAAACCAATGTATAACCGATGCACAGGTGAGTAGTCGTAAGTCAGGTCCACCGTATGGGTAGGGTAGCAAATCCTGAAACCTTGAAAGTACCGCCTCTCATGGAGGTAAAGGTACTAGCAAGATCCCCAGATACAAATAGATCCCCAGAAATATCTCTAATGCTAAGAAGGTATCAGGGGGATATCCCTTCAACCAACCTCGTGCGACCTCGTGATTAACTCTGGAGTGAGTAGAGCCTCCTGATATTACCAATTATACAATGGATTTCTCCACTCCCTCTGTTAGACACATATATTGATTTAATTGCCTTGGAGAAGTTTACTCACAAAATCCTATTCCAAGGCACTAAATCCTAAGCTAGTTTGTGCACCCTAGAAAATAAAATCGTGACTAATCAATTTTAAATTATAGCGTTAATTTTAGTGGCCGTGATAACTCAAAATGGTATGGTAGTGAAACTCATGATGTTATGACTCAACAATAAAAGTAAATATGAATATAATGCAAAGTCCTAACTTCAATTTTCAATGAATGATATGCTTCTAATAACAAATGCAATTTTCAATTTCAACTCTGCAATTCTGAAATAAAAATGCAATCTTTCTTTACATGCACTAAGCTAATGACAAAAGACTCAAAAGATAAAAAAAAATGCCAAGAAATGCAAAATGCCTAATATTTTTGTATTTTCAATATAAGGAAAGTGAAAATACATGGACTGAACAACAATTTGATATATAAAATCTACCATGTATAGAAACAGATAACTCAACTAGGATACCAAGCATCAATACACCCAACCCAATGTACAAGGACAATCAAAATGAAAAGGTGATGAGAAATATTCTGCCCAAAAATTCAACCCCAGACAAGTTTCCTATCATCCCACAGGCACTTAACAGTCACTATAAAGACCTAAGAAGACTCAACAAACATCAAATCCCACCCAGAAACCACCAGGCCCAACAAACAAGAAAAGAAGGTTGATGTACGTGACTATTCAAGGAAACAAAGCATATGTACATAGATTTTAGAGGGATAACCTACATATATACACAACTGTCAAGCCAAAAACCACGTATATGTTTCAAAAACAAGGCTAGGGAAGGGAGAAGGATGAAAAAATAAGACCCAGAGTGAACAGGGTCTGTCAAGCAATGATACATCAAGAAACACAATAGGAATGAGAGAAATATAAGGAGAAAAGTACTCCAAACCCTAATAAAGAAGATTCATTCCCCAGTATGGTCGCCAATTCGGTTACAAGGAAAATCTCTCTATGGCTAGGGTAAACCACAGCAGACGGAAAAGACTACAGAAATCAACTTTATTCTCAAGTATGTTATGTAAACAAATATGCTAGCAATACAAGATAAAAGTCCTACCTTGTCCAGACGTTCGATGAAGTCCAACTAGTCCTCAACAACCAAGCAAAGCAAGCATATCATGATAATAAATGATGTTAGCACATTCAATAGCATAATCCATTAATAAACATGACAAATACACCCATGGAATAATAGTTCAAATATTTTCAAGATATCAATTGGACAGGAAAAGAGTTTTTCTATTAATATATGATCAACAAAAGTTAAAATGTTACAGACTTCCATGTCAGCACTGTTCATAACCAAGAAACTAAGTTCCTTCTAGTTGGGCCCCCACCACTTCAATCCTCCACCAAAGGCAAGATCATAAAAGAGAAACAATGAGGTTCTCAATCAATAAGGGAAGAGCTTTGGGGATGAACACTGTGCTCAGACTTAAAAGACAAAGGGATGCATAGTCAATATGAAGTAAATAATTTCTCCAGAGTAACTTTTCTCTCAAAGTTGAATTCTTTCTCCTCTTTTCCGTAGCTCGGAATTGGCCCATTTATAGCCTTCAAATGGAACTGAAGGGCCAAGTCAGAAAGTTTCCAGTATATGGAAGGCCAAGGATCATAGATCTTCTGTCGTGACATGGAAACCAAATTTTCATTTTTGGGCACAAATCCTGATGTATGTGGGATGTAGTGGTGTAACTTGCATATACGCATGATGTATAGTAGGAAAGGTGTGTACATGTGGAAAAATATGTATTTTTAGATCTGGGATTTACAAAGAGGGATGATAAGTCTGCATGGGGAAATGAAAAAAGGCCTTATGTGCAATATTTCATAGGGTGAGGAAAATCTTGCTATAACAGTCATATCCATAAACCATGTGTCAATATATGCCTCAAACACATGCCATAACATCCATAAAACAAATCCCAAAACATGAGCCATAACACCCATCAAACATGTACCAAAGATATGAAAAATATATCTCAAGGATGTACCATAACATTCATAACATACCTTAAACAAGGTGCCAACATATGTCTCAAGCATGTGCCATAACATACCTTAAACCAAGTTCCAACATATGCCTCAAGTATGTGCCATAACATACCTCGAATCTACAAAATAGTAAGATTCACCACGATCTCATTTTTCCATTATAATTCTGAAATTTTTATCTGATATACTTATGTATGTATTGTCAGACCTCTGAAAATTTCACAGTTTGCAATGTCTGAGAACAAAAGTTATAGGAAAAATGCCAAGATGACTTGTTTGAAACATACTTTAGGACCATTCAGGAACGATGAATTACACAGATCATATCTCTAAAAAAGTTGTGAAACAAGGTTTGAAATTTTAACCAGAGATACTCTGTGAGCTTTCTTCCATCTCCCCAAAATTTCATGGTCAGAAACTTCTCAGAACAAATGTTATAGCAAAAATGGCAGACCTTGTTGAATTTTGTCTTATTCTAGAGAGAAAACTTGTAGAGCATGCCACGCACTTAATATTTTCTATCTAGTTCTAAAACTCACACAGAACATACTAAGGAATGTACTCTTTTCAATTCAATTGGTCTCACAAAATTTGGATCCTCTATGAAGAATTTATGACTATTTTTCTTAGAACACTATTTTGAGAATAGTTCCAGGACTAGTCAAAAACCCTATTTTCCACAAAGGGTATCTCAAAAAATACAATGACCCAGTAGATGAAATTTTTACCGAAGGTACCATGATATGTCATCTCAACAGTGATTATCTCATTCATTCTAGAAAAAATGTTATAGCAAAAATGGTAAGATGGCCTTTAAATAACATACCTTAGAACACATCATCACAAGACTTCATCCTCCCTTGGAAGTTCACTCTTCTTCACTTCACCTTCCCTCTAAAATTTGCCTCAGATATCCTTGTTTAGCTAAGATAAAAATGACATGAGTTTATGTAACAAATGAAGTCCTAAGTTCCTTATTTATACTAGATATGACACCCTCTTTTTAGGGTCGACTTAACCCAAATAAAATTCAATTTAATTTTTAATGAGTATTACATTGGGGCCGAATTTACCAACAATATCCATAATATTTATTTTAATATTCATTGCAATGGGCCAACTTGTAACTTCTTGTTTGCAACACTTTTTAGGGGATGACTTGTAACTTTTTGTCCTTATATGTGATGTTTCTTCATTTGTTTTCATTGCTTCATATTTAAGAGGTCATATCTCCTTAACCGTGAGGAAGCACGTGGCGTACTGCCTACCATTGGAAATGGAATGATGAGGAATATCCATATATGAGGGTTTTTCATGCAATTGCAATGTCCTTAATCCTCATTTTCCTAAAACACCTTCATGCTTCATGACCACACCTCTCAGGCTTCTTGTAGGATTCTTCAAAGCATCTTTCTGTGAGGGATATTCTTAAAGCTACACCATAAGGGCACTACTTTGGATAATCCAAATAAACCCATCGCTTATAGGGGCTTCCTGAAATTACTTCAGGGATTCTTCTAGGGTTGACATCAATGACAACCAAATTTTGATAATAGGGAACACTGAAAGTTATATTGCATACATAAAGAAAGAGTTGAAGAAAGGATTTGATATGATATATTTGAGACATCTTCACTACTATTTTGGTATTTAAGTGATTCAAAATCCAAAGTACATATTAATCTCCCAAAATAATTATGTTGGAGAATTGTTGAACAAGTTCGGCATGGCTGAGTGTAATCTTGTTTTTACTCCAATGGAACAGAATTTGAAGCTCACATAAAAAGAAGGGAATGAATTTGAGGACGCAACTAAGTACAAGCAAATTTTTGGAGGTCTTATATACCTTACCTCCACCAGACTAGATATTTCATTTTTTGTTGAAATTATTTCCAAGTTCATGCAAAAGCATTGTAAAGGACATTGGTTTGTTGCAAAAAGAGTTCTAAGGGAACTCAATATTTTGGACTCAAGTACTCTAAGGTAGATGATTTCAAACCTGATTGGATATTCTGATCCAGGAATTTGATGGGGATAAGGAAAATGGAGTGTCAACTTCATGTTATCTCATGAGTCTTGGATGAGAAGTTGTCTCTTGGAGACCACACAAATAGTCATTTCTAGTAGATTTCACAACAGAGGAAAAATATGTGGCAGCTATTGAAGTAATGAAGGAGAATGTGTGGATCAATAAAATAATTGAATATTTATAGGAGAAACAAATTAATTCTAATCCTCTTGTAGTTGAAAATACTTCTGCAATCAAGTTGGCCAAGAATCTCAGATTACATGATTGAACTAAACACATCAAAACAATGTATCATCTTATTCCATATCATGTAGAGGCCAATATATTCACTTGAGACATTGTTCCAAATATTAGAAAATTGTGAACATCTTCACCAAAGCGCTTGGAAGAGAAAATTTTGAAATGTTTAGAATGATGCTTGGACTCACAAACACCCCTTTATATTAAAGGGGGAATTTTGGACATGTAATCCTTATAATTGCATTACTTACGTCAATATTATTGTAAATATCACTTAGGAGAAATATGAAGATTCGTAGGTGATAGGAACAGTCACCCCAGAAGGGGAAGACCAAAAATCATCCAAATGTACATTTATTGAGCTTCATGTTGATGCAAACCATCAAGTGTGGAGTTACATTTCTGCCATACCCAGCCTTTCCTTTTGTAACTAGATTTCGATAAGATTGTGAAAAAAAATATAAATCTAGAGAATTACAATTTCTTCATTTATTAAACCCGCAAAAATTGTGGAGAATACTGCAACAATGTAAAACATGTTGATGTCAATCCTATACTTAGATATTTATATATAAATACACATCAAACCCCTTTACTTCTCGATTTTCCTTATGTTTGAACTGTCCTTTCGTAGTGGCTATGTTATAGTCCAAAAATTCCACATCTATGCATCCAAGACATTGGCCCATCCATTTGCATCCCTTGTCAATCATACTGCTAAGGTTTCCTTCAAAAAACAACTTTTTGGATAATGTACACATCCTACTGCACTATCAGCCAGTGTACATACGCGTGATTCATGATAGTCCACCCACATACATACACGTGTTGCATGCTAGTCTCCCTGCGTACATACGCATGCTACATGCTAGTTAGCCCGCGTTTACTCTCAAAAAATGAAAAAAATATAAAATTGCACGTATTTCGGTGGAGTTTACGAGATATGAATGGTTTCCTAACCATTTTACCCCCTATATCCATTCTCCAAACTCAATAACCATATTTTTCTCATATACAAAGAGGTCTAGGGGGATCATTTGAACATATGAACAAGGAGACAAGAAAAATCTGCCAAATTCCTTTCCTTGTCATTGCCCAAGTTTTGCATCTTGCTCTGAGTTTTATTCTCAACTTTCTCTTCCATCCATGCTCCCTATAAAACCCTTCCATATTCCCATGTTGACATGTTGGTTGTGAGAATTCTATGTGAGATTGGTGCACTTGGAGTCATGACAGAGGAGCCCAAACTTGATTCGTAGACTGACATCAACAAGCAAAGGTTGTAACCTTTCATCTTGTTTATGAATAAAAGAGAGTATCTTTGTACCAAAGATTTATCTATACATGTTCTTATCTATTTGATCATTTACATCTATATTTAGGATTTTAAGTGATTACTAGAGATTGTATATGTTGTTGTGCTATGTTCTTGATTTGTTGCAGGTAAGCTTTGGGAGGAGATCTGTGATCTAATAGGCAACAACAAGTGGAAGAGGTCTACATCAATCGAAAGGATTCAATGTGCTCTTCTTAACCTTCTCTTCCCTCTCTCTTATCACTTAGTATAGATTTTTGGGGGGTAGATTAGAGATAACTCAGTCTTTAAGGGGGTTATCGCTCTGCCTATTCCTTAGACCGAGTTTAGGGGTAATTTTCCCTATATAGCAGAATTGGTGACTCCACTGGGGAGTCTCTCTAGGGTCTTATTGGGAGATTTTGGTTTGATTTAATTTTTAGTTTCTTTTTTAGTTTTCTAAGTGTTATGAGTCAGGTTGGGTCTCTAGTCACCTTCCAGGTGCCTACCAGCTTCCCTTTCCCAAGTTATCTATCCAAATTTTTTGTTTTTTGAAACTTTTCATAGGTATATGCACCATGTTCTCAATACAACACACATACATATGCATTCTACATTATACACAGCTCGTGTACATACGCAGGGTGGTCGTGCACAACATGCATCTCTATGGACCTGGAATAATTTTTCAAAATATTTTTCTTTTCTGTTAGGAAGATCTTTTCTTCTCAGGTCTTCCTGAGTTCTCTAGGGTCTCTATTAATTGTGTTTGGTCGGGTTCAGGGCTCATATTATCTTGCAACTTGTAAGGATTTTTTTTTTCTTTCTCTTTTGTTTGTTGTCAAGGTTAAGGGTCAACTTGTGAGCTTTAGGTCCTCCTATGGATTCCAGTGAATCCATGCTTTTAAGAAGTAGCTTAGGGTATGTGTCATTCTTTGGTTTGTCATCTCTTTCCCTTGATAATTCTTTGGAAAATAAAAAAAATATCATTTTCTTGTTATTTTCACTTCTACGCATATAAAAATAAAAAAAAATGTTGTAGTTCATTAATTGCATTTGCATTTTATTATGCATGTTTGTTTGGTTCTTGTAGAATAGGCTCTTTTTACAAAAGAAAAGAGTTATGATTCAAAAGTTCCTTCTATCCTTCTTCCTTGAAATTTTTAGCAGTTTGCATTGTATTTTGAAATGAAAAAGCATTCTAGGAAAAATTGCATTTTAGGATATTGGTCTATATTTTTAAAAGTTTGCACCTTCAAAGTTAAAAGGCCTTTTTTTTTAGTTGTAGAACATAGTTTTCTTTCTGCAAAATGTTCTAAAAGCTTATTATCTCTTCTCTTTCGTCTCTCAAGATCACCACGAGTTTCACTTCTATACCCCTGACTAATTAAGCCATTTAAAATCAATGATTAATGCTAAATTCAACTAGACTTTTCTGTTTATAAGGTACACCAAGTAATATAGGCATTAGGGCCTTGAAATAAAGTGGAGAGGAAACTCTACAAGGCCGCTAAAATAAACTTAAGATTCTGTGATAGGGAGTGTAAAAGTGTACTTTTGTAAGAGTTAGCCGGGACGCCCCTCTAACACACTGGTTATACACGAGGTCGCGTGAGGAAAGGTAGATGAGATAACCCCTCCAAAGCCCGACTAAACATAGTGGGGATCGTATATTGAGGGTCATTATTGGGATCTTTACTGACAGCATTTGACTGCGGATCTTTATGGACCTCGAATCCATTTGGGATCCTCAGTTGTCTTCTAGATCATTTTCGTTTGGTACCCTTGAAAGGCTTCAGACTTTTCTATCCTTTTCATTACGATCAACCCAAATGTCGACTATACCCGCCTTGTGACTGACTGCGAGCTAGAAACCTAGTTTCCTTTTTGTAGGGACTTACACAGGTGACTACGGGGGTATACCACGGTGCCTAGGGATACGTCAGATCGCACTTTGCAGAGTATACCCGGAGGGTGTTTCCATGTTCGATTTACACTTGCACCGATAATTTTCTCTAGTGTTGATTGGCATAACAGTTCTTCTTGCTAGTTTGATGATTCCTTGATTTATCTTTAGGGAATTTTTAGTGTGTTATCTATGTTTTGCGCTAGCTTAAACTTAAAGTGTCAGTTGATTATTTCACAAGGTGGAAGATCAAAAACTCTGCCATTCATGTAGGCTTCAAAGCCTGCCATCAGTTACTTGGTTGCCTCCTCTGCCACCGCTGAGGTGAAGAATAGATCAAGAGGGTTATTTTGAAGTGACTGGGCCGACGGAAGTTCTGCCCAAGCCTCCTCCTAAAGAATATAAACTTTCACCAGAGGAGTCTACCATTTTTTACCTCGAAGTTGAAGGATTTAGGCCTGCAAACCCTTCAATCACTGATTTATCAGTTCCACTTCTTATTCAAGTAGTCCCTTCTGAGGTGACTTCACCTGATTTTCATTTTGTTAGAAACTTGGTGATGGATGCAACTAATGCTACCTCTTTTGGGAGTCCTCATACTCCCATCCTGACTGTTGTGGGAGGAGGTGTCATGCCCCCTCCCCCACCTCCACCTATAAGGACTATGACTAACCAAACACCTACAACTTCTGGCAGTGGCACGGTCCCCACAACGACTATGACCACTATTCCTTCCTTACAGAACATTTCTGGCACTTCCTTTTCACACAAGATGTTGGGTTTCACCTCTATATTGAATTTAACTTACTCTACTCTATAGACTGTTGGTATGGGGGCATGGATTTCTAGTGCTCCCTTCCAAGGATCCTTCATGGGAACCACTGCTTCATTTAATTCTATCCCTTACGGTGGGGGTCATATCCCTCCTCTGTCCCCTTCTCTTGGAGGTTCTTTCTAGCAACCGTTCTAGCTTAATAACAATTCCATCTTGTTCAGTGGAGGGAATCATGGGCCTCAGTCCTATATGACTATGGTTGGGTCTATTCCTTTCTCTTTGTTTGGAGATTTTGGAAAAAAATATTTATCGTCATCCTCGTTCTCGTCAGGGGGAAACCCCATCTTTAATAAACTCAACCCTATGCAAGGCTTCGTTCCTTCACAAGGAGCGATGACAAGAGATTTTTCCTGTCAAGGTCTTGGAAATACTTGGCAAGGCTCTTTTCCATGATTGGATGTGACATTGTCATTGATAATCAACCTCTCACTGATAATCAAACTGTCACTGATAATAAACCTTCCATCCAAACTCTCACTGTCCTTATTACTGTTACTGCCACTGTCATTATATCTGTCACTGATACTAATATATCATCATCAACATCATCATCAACTATAACCAGGTCCACTCACATAGTTCATATACCAAGACCATTGTTGTGGCTCATAAATGTCATATTTTCATCCACCTTTCCCTTCATAATTATTCACGTTTCATTGCCCCATTAACCTTTCATAATATCATTTTCATAAATATATTTGGGTTTCACATTATTATTTTCCACTTTATTCATTTTAGTATTAAAAGGGAATTTGTGATTAAATATTAGAAAATCGACATGTTTTCATATATATCTTAAAACTGTGTGAGCTTTGTAATGTGTAGGAATATGTGAAGGATTAATTCAAAAAGATTTCTCGAATACTTCCTCCACCATTTCAATATTTGAAGAGACAATTCAAGCCTATTCCAAGGAGAAGATCATGGAGATTTGGATAACATATCTTATCCAAGATATATGAGAGATATGTGTGAGGATTTGAAGCGATTATATTTTGTAATAATGGGAAATTGGTTGAGAGAAAAGTGGATCTGTAATTATGAGATGGTTATATTATCTTCAAGGCTCTCATGTATAAAAGAGAGTTCTCTCTCTTCATGAGGGAGGAATCATTTTAGTAGTCATTTAGTAGTAGGCATTAGGATTTGAAAGAGAAAGAGATTCTTAGCTTTTATTCATAGTTTTGGTTTCCATGCTCATTATTTTGTTATGAAGATTGACTTGATTATTGTAATGTAAGATTGCTTCATTGATATGAGCTCACATATTTTGTTGTGTCATTCAACTCTTCACATGTTGTATTCTGTTTCCTTCATGTAGTTCTCCATTCCTAGATTAATTTCCTTTATGCAATTTCATTCCAGTCGAGTGTTTTAGCAATTCAATTCCAAGTCGTGTGTTTCAGTTTCCTGCATTAGATTAATGATTCAATTTTAGTTGTATCTTAAACATTAGATTATATTAGTTCTGCTTCAATCCTGCATATACTTTGCGTGAGCTCCGTAATTCTACGAACCTCGGATTGAAAAATTAGATAGTTGGGCAAGTACTACAATGCAATTAATACAACATTAATTCAGTTCAACATAAAGACTGTCATTCCCTTGTTACTATTGTTTTTCCCTTTGTAGGTAGCGTTGTTCATTTGAACAATTTTCATTCCCTTTACTATGATTGTTGTTGCTTTCACAAGTGTTGCATCTTTGGAGGATGAGGTAATGAAAACGGAAGGTAAGAACCTACGTAGGAAACAACTAAAATGCTTGTGCCAGTGCCTACCTTTGGTTGATGCATAGAGGTTGTTTTTAGGAAATCTTTAGATCCCAACAACCATCACCAAGATGTGCATCAAAAAATATGCTAATACAAGTGTGCCATATCATCCATGTAACAAGCATGTTCCATATCCATAAACCATGTGCCAATATATGCCTTAAACACGTGCCATAACATCCATCAAACAAATTCCAAAATATGAGCCATAACACCCATAAAACATGTACCAAAGATATGAAAAAATATGTCTCAAGCATGTGTCATAACATTCATAACATACCTTAAACAAAGTGCCAACATATGTCTCAAGCATGTGCCATAACATACCTTAAACCAAGTGCCAACATATGCCTCAAGTATGTGCCATAACATACCTCAAATCTACAAACTTGTAAGATTCACCACAATCTCATTTTTCCATTATGATTCTAAAATTTTTATCTGATATACTTATGTATGTATTGTCAGACCTATGAAAATTTCACAGTTTGCAATGTTCGAGAACAAAATTTAAAGGAAAAATGCCAAGCTGACTTGTTTGAAACATATTTCAGGACCATTCAAGAACAATGAATTACACACAGCATATCTCTAAAACTGTTGTGAGCCAAGGTTTGAAATTTTAACTAAATATACTCTATGATCTTTCTTCCATCTCCCCAAAATTCCACGGTCATAAACTTCTCAGAACAAAATTTATAGCGAAAATGGAAGACCTTGCTGAATTATGTCCTATTCTGGAGAGAAAACTTGTAGAGCATGCCACACACTTAATATTTTCTATCTAGTTATGAAACTCACATAGAACATACTATGGAATGTACTCTTTTAAATTCAATTTGTCTCACAAAATTTGGATCCTCTATGAAGATTTTATGACTATTTTTCTTAGAACACAATTTTGAGAATAGTTCCAGGACTAGTCAAAAACCCTATCTTCCATAGAGGGTATCTCCAAAAATACAATGACCCAGTAGCTGAAATTTTTACCACAGGTACCATGATATGTCATCTCAACAATCACTATCTCATTCATTCTAGAAAAAATGTTATAGCAAAAATGGTAATATGACCTTTAAATAACATACCTTAGAACACATCATCACAAGACTTCATCCTCCCTTGGAAGTTCACCCTTCTTCACTTAACCTTCCCTTTAAAATTTTCCTCAGATATCCTTGTTTAGCTAAGATAAAAATGAATTGAGTTTATGTAACAAATGAAGCCCTAATTTTGTAATTTATACTAGATATGACACCCTCTTTTTAGGGTCGACTTGACCCAAATAAAATTCAATTTAATGTTTAATTAGTATTCCATTGGGGCCGACTTTACCAACAATATCCATAATATTTATTTTAATATTCACTACAATGGGACGATTTGTAACTTCTTGTTTGAAACACTTTTTAGGGGCTGACTTGTAACTTTTTGTCCTTATATTTAGGGTTTCTTCATTTGCTTTCGGGACTTCATCTTTAAATGCTCATATCTCCTTAACCGTGAGGAACCACATGGTGTACCGCCTACTATTGGAAATGGAATGATGAGGAATATCCATCTATGAGGGTTTTGCATGCAATTGCAATGTCCTTCATCCTCATTTTCCTCAAAAAACTTCATGCTTCATGACCACACCTCTCGGGCTTCTTGTAGGATTCTTCAAAGCGTCTTCCTTTGATGGATATTCTTAAAGATATGCTATAAGGGGACCACTTTGGATAATCCAAATAAGCCCATCAATTCTAGGGGATTCTTGGAGTTTCTTCAGGGCTTATTCTAGGGTTGACATGCTTCTTTTAGGGTTGACATCAATGACAATCAACTTTCCAAAAAAATTGTGGTATATATTATTGTGTATGTAGATTATATTTTGATAAGAGGGAACATTGAAAGTTATATTGCATCCATAAATAAAGAGTTGAAGAAAGGATTTGATATGACATAGTTGGGACATCTTCACTACTATTTTGGTATTGAAGTGATTCAAAATCCAAAGTACATATTCATCTCCCAAAATAATTATGTTGGAGAATTGTTGAACAAGTTCGGCATGGCTGAGTGTAGTCTTGTTTTTACTCCAATTGAACAAAATTTGAAGCTCACATAAAAATAAGGGAATGAATTTGAGGATGCAACCAAGTACAAACAACTTGTTGGAAGTCTTATATACCTTACGACCACCAGACTAGATATTTCATTTGTTGTTGAAATTACTTCCAAGTTCATGCAAAAACATTGTGAAGGACATTGGTTTGTTACAAAAAGAGTTCTAAGGGAACTCAATATTTTGGACTCAAGTACTCTAAGGGAGATGATTTCAACCTGATTGGATATTTTGATTCAGACTTTGTTGGGGATAAGGAAAATGGAGTGTCAATTTCATGTTATCTCATGAGTCTTGGATGAGAAGTTGTCTCTTGGAGATCACACAAATAGTCAATTCTAGTAGATTCCACAACAGAGGAAAAATATGTGGCAGCTATTGAAGCAATGAAGGAGAATGTGTGGCTCAATAAAATACTTGAATATTTATAGGAGAAACAAATTGATTCTACTCCTCTTCTAGTTGACAATACTTTTGCAATCAAGTTGGACAACAATCTCAGATTGCATGATTGAACTAAGCACATCAACACAAAGTATCATCTAATTCCATATCATGTAGAGGTCAATATATTCACTTGAGACATTGTTCCAAAAATTAGCAAATTGTGAACATCTTCACCAAAGCGCTTGGAAGAGAAAATTTTGAAATGTTTAGAATGATGCTTGGACTCACAAACACCCCTTTATATTAAAGGGGGAATTTTGGACATGTAATCCTTATAATTGCATTACTTATGTCAATATTATTGTAAATATCACTAAGGAGAAATATGAATATTCGTAGGTGATAGGAACAGTCACCCCAGAAGGGGAAGACCAAAAATCATCCAAATGTACATTTATTGAGCTTCATGTTGATGAAAACCATCAAGTGTGGAGTTACATTTTCTACCATACCTAGCCTTTCCTTTTGTAACTAGATTTCGATAAGATTGCTAAAAAAATATAAATCTAGAGCATTCAGATTTCTTCATTTATTAAACCCGCAAAAATTGTGGAGAATACTGCAACAATGTAAAACATGTTGATGCCAATCCTATACTAAGATATTTATATATAAATACACATCAAATCCATTTACTTCTTGATTTTCCTTATGTTTGAACCGTCGTTTCGTAGTGGCTATGTTATAGTCAAAAAATTCCACATATATGCATCCAAGACATTGGCCCATCCATTTGCATCCTTTGTCAATCATACTGCTAAGGTTTCCTTCAAAAAACAACTTTCTAGTTAATGTACACATCCTACTACACTATCATCCCGTGTACATACGCGTGATGCATGATAGTTTGCCCACATACATACACATGTTTCATGCTAGTCCACCCGTGTACATATGCGTGCTACATGCTAGTTAGACTGCAAAAATATAAAATTGCACGTATTTCGGCGGAGTTTACGAGCTATGAATGGTTTCCTAACCATTTTACCCCATGTATCCATTCTCCAAACCGAATAATCATATTTTTCTCATATACAAAGAGGTCTAGGGGGATCATTTGAACTTATGAACAAGGAGACAAGAAAAATCTTCCAAACACCTTTCCCTCTCATTGCCCAAGTTTTGCATCTTGCTTTGAGTTTTATCCTCAACTTTCTCTTCCATCCATTCTCCCTATAAAACCTTTACTTATTCCCATGTTGGCATGTTGGTTGTGAGAATTCTATGTGGGATTGGTACACTGGGATTCATGACAGAGGAGCCCAGACTTGGTTCTTAGAGCGACATCATCAAGAAAAGGTTGTAACCTTTCATATTGTTTATGAATAAAAGAGATTATCTTTGTACCAAAAATTTATGTGTACATGTTCTTATCTATTTGATCATGTACATCTATATTTAGGCTTTTAAGTGATTATTAGAGATTGTATATGTTGTTGTGTTGTGTTCTTGATTTGTTGCAGGTTAGCTTTGGGAGGAGATCTGTGATCTAATAGGAGACAACAAGTGGAAGAGGGCTACATCAATCGAAAGGATTCAATGTGCTCTTCTTAACATTCTCTTCCCTCTCTCTTATCACTCAGTATAGATTTTTTGGGGGTAGATTAGAGATAACTCAATCTTTTAGGGGGTTATCACTCTGCCTATTCCTTAGATCGAGTTTAGGGGTAATTTTCCCTATAGCAGAATTAGCGACTCCACTGGGGAGTCTCTCTAGGGTCTTAGTGGGAGATTTTGGTTTGATTTAATTTTTAGTTTCTTCTTTAGTTTTCTAACTGTTCTGAGTCAGGTTGGGTGTCTGGTCACCTTCTAGGTGCCTACCAACTTCCCTTGCCCAAGTTATCTATCCAAAACTTTTCTTTTTTGAAAAATTTCATAGTTATACGTGCCATGTTCTTAGTACATCACAAGTAAATACACATTCTACATTATACACATCTCGCATACATACGCATGTTATCCATGCACAACATGCATCTCTGTGGTCCTGGAAGCATTTTTCAAAATATTTTTCTTTCCTGTTAGGAAGATCTGTGCTTCTCAGGTCTTCCTGATTTCTCAAGGGTCTCTGTTAATTGTGTTCGGCCTGGTTCAAGGCTCATATTATCTAGCAACTTGTAAGGAATATTTTTGTTTCTTTATCTCTTTTGTTTTTTGTCAAGGTTAAGGGTGAACTTGTGAGATTTAGGTCCTCCTGTGGATTCTAGTGAATCCATGCTTTTAAGAAGTGGCTTAGGGTCTATGTCATTCTTTGGTTTGCCATCTCTTTCCATTGATTATTCTTTGGAAAATAAAAAATATCATTTTCTTGTTATTTTCACTTCTAGGCATATAAAAATAAAAATAAATGTTGTAGTTCATTAACTGCATTTGCATTTTATTATGCTTGTTTGTTTGGTGCTTGTAGCATAGGCTCTTTTTACAAAAGAAAAGAGTTCTGATTCAAAAGTTCCTTCTAGGCTTCTTCCTTGAAATTTTTAGTAGTTTGCATTGTATTTTGAAATGAAAAAGCATTCTAGGAAAAATTGCATTTTAGGGTATTGGTCTATATTTTGAAAAGTTTCCACCTTCAAAGTTAAAAAGCCATTTTTTCAGTTGTAGAACGTAGTTTTCTTTCTGCAAAATGTTCTAAAATCTTATTATCTCTTCTCTTTCGTCTCTCAAGAACACCACGAGTTTCACTTCCATACCCCCTGACTAATTAAGCCATTTAAAATCGATGATTAATGTTAAAATCAACTAGACTTTTCTGTTTATAAGGTACACCAAGTAGTATAGGCGTTACGGCCTTGAAAAATGTGTGGAGAGGAGATTCTACAAGGCCACTAAAATGAACTTAAGAGTCTGTGATAGGGAGTGTAAAAGTGTAGTTTCATAAGAATTAGTCGAGACGCTCCTCTAACACAGGGGCTATACACGAGATCGCGTGAGGAAAGGTAGAGGATATAACCCCTCTAAATCTCGACCAAACATAGTGGGGATCGTATATTGAGGGTCATTCTTGGGATCTTTGTTGGCCGCATTTGACTACGGATCTTCATGGACCTCGAATCCTTTTGGGATCCTCAGTTTTCTTCCAGATCATTTTCCTTCGGTACCCTTGAAATGATTCATACTTTGCTATCCTTCTCATTACAATCAACCCGGATGTTGACTGTACCCTCTTGGTGACTGACTGCGAGCTAGAAATCTAGTTTCCTTTTTGTAGGGACTTAAACAGGTGACTACGGGGGTATACCGCGATTCCTAGGGCATACGTCGAATCTTACTTTGAATAGTATACCCGGAGGGTGTTTCCATGTTCGAGTTACACTTGCACCAGTAATTTTCTCTAGTGTTGATTGGCATAATTGTTCTTCCTGCTAGTTTGATGATTGCTTGATTTGTCTTTATGGAATTTTTAATGTGTTCTGTATGTTTTGCACTATCTTAAACTTAGAGTGTCGGTTGATTATTTCAAAAGGTTGAAGATCAACAAATTTTCCATTAACGTAGGCTTCAGGGCCTGCCATCATTTACTTTGTTGTCACCTCTGCCACCGTTGAGGCGAAGGCTAGATCATGAGGGTTCTTTTGAAGCGACCAGGTTGCTGGAAGTTGTGCTTGAGCATCCTCCTAGAGAATATACAATTTCACCAGAGGAGTCTACCATTTTTTACCTCGAACTTAAAGGATTCATGCCCGCAAACCCTTCGATCACTAATTTATCAGTGCCACTTCTTATCGAAGTAGTCCATTCTGAGGTGACTTCAACTGATTTTTGTTTTGTTAGAAAATTGGTGATGGAAGCAACTAATGCTACCTCTTCTAGGAGTCCTCATACTCTCATCCCGACTGCTGCGGAAGAGGGTGTTGTGCCCCCTCTCCCACCTCCACCTATAAGGACTATGACTAACTAAACACCTACAACTTCTGGCAGTGGCACGATCCCCACAATGACTATGAACATTGTTCCTTCTATACAGAACATGTCTGGCATTTCCTTTTCGCACAGGATCTTGGGTTTCGACTCTAGCTCGAATTTAACTTACTATACTCTATAGACTGTTGGTATGGGGGAATAGAGTTCTAGTGCTCCCTTGCAAGGATCCTCCATGGGTACCACTGCTTCGTTTAATTCTATCCCTTACGGTGCGGGTCATATCCCTCCTATGTCCCCTTCTCTTGGAGGTGCTTTCTAGCAACCGTTCAGGCTTAATACCAATTCCAACTTGTTCAGTGGAGGGAGTCCTGGGCCTCAGTCCTATATGACTCTGGTTGGGTCTATTCCTTTCTCTTTGTTTCATGCTTTTGGAAACAATGTTTTCTCGTCATCCTCGTTCTCGTCAGGGGAAAACCCCATCTTTAATCAACCCAAACCTATGCAAATCTTTGTTCCTTCACAGGGAGTGATGACAACAACTTTCTCCTGTCAAGGTCTTGGAAATCCTTGGAAAGGCTCTTTTCCATGATTGAATCTGGCATTGTCACTGATAATCAACCTCTCACTGATAATCAAACTATCACTAATAATAAACCTTACGTCCAACCTGTCATCCAACCTGTCACTATCCCTATTACTATCACTGTCACTGTCACTATATTTGTCACTGATATTGATATCTCTATTGTTTAAGGTTGATTGTCATTGATGTCAACCCTTGAAGAAAGACCCGTAGCACAAAGGTTTGGGTAATGGAACCAATAGTGTTTGATGTAAATATGAATCATTATTGTTTTCTCATGGTTGATAAGAAGTAAATATGGATGAACTCCAAAGTGGTCCCCTTATGGTGAAAGCCCTCACGGGAAGACGCTTTGTGCAGTAAGATAACCCATGCTTAATTTTGGAATAATGAGATGAAGGAAAGTGAATTTTTCAGGGAAAATATCCTATATGGATAGTGCTTGTCATGTCATTTTCAGTGGTATGTGGAACGTCACATAATTCCTTACGGTTAGAGAGTTATGGCCATGAGAAGTTGGAGACCCTAGGTTTGGGTAATGGACCCAAGTTTGTTTGATGGGTAACGGTATGAGTTATGATATATTTTTAGATAATACTATTCTATATGGACATTACACATCATTCCATTTCTAGTGGT
>ML782767.1:254828-318464 GCA_009831015.1 Picea engelmannii | reverse complement strand
GGAGAAATTAGAAGTGGACCCAACCCTAAAATAAGGAAAGTGGGGCCAAGTGACCTAGAAGATGTTTTTAAGGAAGCTACTTGGAGAGTATAAATAAGAGGCAAGGCTCTCTCATTTGAATCACACTTGAGCATATTGAGTATATATAGGTTTCTGAGGTATACAAATGATATCTAAGCCGAAATTCTGAGGAAAGTGAAGAAAAGAAGGCCGAAATGCAAGGAAGGATAAATTCCTTTGATGGTGCTTTCTAAGGTATGTTATTTTCAGGTCATCTCACCATTTTCGCTATAATGCTTTTTATATAATGATTCAGATCCTAAAATTTCTATGAAAGTGAGAAAACATATCCAAGTATCCGTGGTTAAAAATTTAGCTTCTGGGTCGTTGTATTTTGGGAGTTACACTCTATGGAAAATAGGGTTTGTGGCCAGTCCTGAAACTAGTCAAAATCAGGTGTTTCGAGTAAAAACGTAATAAATTATTCATAACAGATCCCTATTTAGTGAGACTAAATGTTTTGGTTAGGGTAAAGTATTTAGTATTCTTTGTAATATTTTCATATCATTTCATCAAGTATTTTGTGCGGGGCACGCTCTACAAGGTCGCTCTCTAGAATAAGCCAAAATTCCGCAAGGTATGCCATTTTTGTTATAACTCCTTTTCTGAGAGGTTCCAAGTAGTTTCACTTGGAGGAATTGAATAAAACACACTGAAGAACATTGTGTATCATTTTCATATCTTTATACATTACAGGTTCAAAGTTATTATTACTTCAAGTTAGGGTTGTTGACTAATCCAAAACTAGGCATGTGAGACTAAAGAAAAGTTTGATGAAAATGCTAGTCTCTTTCTATTAAAGTTAAGGAAGGTTTGCATGAATGTGATCATATACACTAGGTATATTACAAAGCTACAAATCAGATTTGGATGATGAAATTGATGAGGTACATGTTGAGTACATGGTTGAGACAAGTAGTTGATGAGTTGGCACACATACATGAGGTGTATAGTTGATGATGTTGGTACATATTGATGATTCATAGTTGATGCGTAGTTGACACATTATTGGTACATACTTGGTACATGGTTGGATGCACTTGTTTATGATATAGGTTTATTACAGGTTTGTGCATGGTTGATGCACTTGTTTATGGTACAGGTTGATTACAAGTTGGTGCATGGTTGATGCACTTTTTTATGGTACATGTTGATTATAGGTTGGTGCATGGTTGATGAAATTGTTTGTGGTACAGGTTGATTAAAGGTTGAGGTACATATTGATGCATGGTTGATGCATGGTTCATATTTATTGGTACAGGTTTACAGTGGTATATCTCATAGTGATAGTGTGACAGTGGTTCCATCATTCTACTTCTACTTCAGGGTGGCAAGATGGGGCAAGGAAAGGTGGTTGTAGCCACCTTCCTATTATAGTTGGAGAACAATGGGAGTTGTAGCCTCCTTCTGGTTGTAGCCATAGATTTGGGGATTTGGAGCTTCCCTCAAGTTGTAGCCTGAGAAACTAGGGGGTTGGAGCCTCCTTCCAGTTGCAACTAGAAAACAAAGGACGTTGGTGCTTCCAATGAATGTAATTATTCAAGACATATAAGAAAAATCATTCTGTGGTTTTCTCCCGATTTGTGTTTCCACGTGAAACACTGGTGTACTGTGTATGTGTGTGATTGTTTATTTATTACTGCTCATTATTGGATAGTAATTCTACATTGATATAACATTTGAAGAAAAAGGATTATAATTACATTATTACTGATTCACCCCCCCTCTCAGTAATCCAACAATCTCATCATCAACTATAACCGGATCCACTCGCATAGTTCATATACCAATACCATTGTTGGGGCTCATAAATGTCATATTTTCATCCACCTTTCCCTTCGTAATTATTCACATTTCATTGCCCCATTAACCTTTCATAATATAATTTTCATAAATATATTTGGGTTTCACCTTATTATTTTCCACTTTATTCATTTTAGTATTAAAAGGGAATTTGTGGTTAAATATTAGAAAATCGACATGTTTTCATATATATCTCAAAAATGTGTGAGCTTTGTAATGTGTAGGAATATGTGAATCATTAATTCAAAAAGACTTCTCGAATACTTCCTCCACCATTTCAAGATTTGAGGAGATATTTCAAGCCTATTCCAAGGAGAAGATTATGGATATTTGGATAACATATCTTATCCAAGATATATGACAGATATGTGTGAGGATTTGAAGGGATTATATTTTGTAATAATGGGAAATTTGTTTAGAGAAAAGTGGATCTGTAATTATGAGATGGTTATCTTATATTCAAGGTTCTCATGTATAAAAGAGAGTGCTCTCTCTTCATGAGAAAGGAATCATTTTAGTAGTCATTTAGTAGTAGGCATTAGGATTTGAAAGAGAAAGGGATTCTTAGCTTTTATTCATAGTTTTTGTTTCCATGCTTTCATTATTCTGTTATGAATATTGACTTGATTATTGTAATGTAATATTACTTCATTGATATGAGCTCACATATGTTGTTGTTTCATTCAACTCTTCACATGTTGTATTGATTTTCCTTCATGTAGTTCTCCATTCCTAGATTAATTTCCTTTATGCAATTTCATTTCAGTCATGTGTTTTAGCAATTCAATTCCAAGTCGTGTGTTTCAGTTTCCTGCATTAGATTAAGGATTCAATTTCATTTGTAGCTTAAACATTAGATTAGATTAGTTCCACTTCAATCCTGCATATACTTTGTGTGTTCTTCGTAATTCTATGAACCTCAGATTGATAAATTAGATAGTTGGTCAAGTATTACAATGAAATCAATACAACACTAATTCGATTCAACGTAACGACTATCGTTCCCTTGTTACGACTATTTTTCCCTTTGCAGGTAGCATCGTTCGTTTGAACAATTTTCATTCCCTTTACTACGATTGTTGTTCCTTTCATAGGTGTTTCATCTCTGGAGGATGAGGTATTGAAAATGAAAGGTAAGAACCTATGTAGGCAAAAAGTAAAATGCTTGTGCCAGTGCCTACCTTCGACTGATGCATAGAGGTTGTTTTTACGACATCTTTAGATCCCAACAACCATCACCAATATGTGCATCAAACCATATTCTAATACAAGTGTGCCATATCATCCATGTAACAAGCATGTTCCATATCCATAAACCATGTGCCAATATATGCCTTAAACACGTGCCATAACATCCATCAAACAAATTCCAAAACATGAGCCATAACACCCATAAAACATGTACCAAAGATATGAAACATTATGTCTCAAGCATGTACCATAACATTCATAACATACCTTAAATAAAGTGATAACATATGTCTCAAGCATGTGCCATAACATACCTTAAACCAAGTTATCGCACATACTTGAGTCATATGTTGGAACTTGGTTTAAGGTATGTTATGGCACATGCTTGAGACATATGTTATCACTTTGTTTAAGGTATGTTATGAATGTTATGGTACATGCTTGAGACATAATGTTTCATATCTTTGGTACATGTTTTTTCATTATGATTCTGAAATTTTTATCTGATATACTTATGTATGTATTGTCAGACCTCTGAAAATTTCATAGTTTGCAATGTCCGAGAACAAAAGTTATAGGAAAAATGCCAAGCTAACTTGTTTGAAACATATTTCAGAACCATTCAAGAACTATGAATTACACAGATCATATCTCTAAAAATGTTGTGGGCCAACATTTGAAATTTTAACCAAAGATACTCTATGATATTTCTTCCATCTCCCCAAAATTCCACGGTTAGAAACTTCTCAGAACAAAAGTTATAGCGAAAATGGTAAACCTTGCTGAATTATGTCCTATTCTAGAGAGAAAAATTGTAGAGCATCTCTTGAGTATTGGATGAGAATATGTCTCTTGCAGATCACACAAATAGTCAATTATAGTAGATTCCACAACATAGGAAAAATATGTGGTAGTTACTGAAGCAATGAAGGAGAATGTGTGGCTCAATAAAATACTTGAATATTTACAGGAGAAACAAATTAATTCTACTCCTCTTCTAGTTGACAATACGTCTGCAATCAAGTTGGACAAGAATCTCATATTACATGATTGAACTAAGCACATCAACACAAAGTATCATCTAATTCCATATCATGTAGAGGCCAATATAGTCACTTGAGACATTGTTCCAAAAATTAGCAAATTGTGAACATCTTCACCCAAAGCGCTTGGAAGAGAAAATTTTGAAATGTTTAGAATGATGCTTGGACTCACAAACACCCCTTTATATTAAAGGGGGAATTTTGGACATGTAATCCTTATAATTGCATCACTTATGTCAATATTATTGTAAATATCACTTAGGAGAAATATGAAGATTCGTAGGTGATAGGAACAGTCACCCTAGAAGGGGAAGACCAAAAATCATCCAAATGTACATTTATTGAGCTTCATGTTGATGCAAACCATCAAGTGTGGAGTTACATTTTTTGCCATACCTAGCCTTTCCTTTTGTAACTGGATTTCGATAAGATTGCTAAAAAATATATAAATCTAGAGCATTTAGATTTCTTCATTTATTAAACCAGCAAAAATTTTAGAGAATACTGCAACAATGAAAAATATGTTGATGTCAATCCTATACTTAGATATTTATATATAAATACACATCAAACCCCTTTACTTCTCGATTTTCCCTATGTTTGAACCGTCTTTTTGTAGTTTCTATGTTATAGTCCATTCCACATCTATGCATCCAAGACATTGGCCCATCCATTTGCATTCTTTGTCAATCATACTTCTGAGGTTTCCTTCAAAAAACAACTTTCTGGATAATGTACGTGTCCTATTGCACTATCATCCCATGTACATACGCGTGATGCACTCTAGTCCACCCATGTACATACATGTGTTGCATGCTAGTCCGCCCGCATACATACACCTGCTACATGCTAGTTAGCCCACGTTTACTCTCAAAAAATGCAAAAAATATAAAATTGCACGTATTTCGGCGGAGTTTATGAGCTATGAATGGTTTCCTAACCATTTTACCCCATGTATCCATTCCCCAAACTGAATAATAATATTTTTCTCATATACAAATAGGTCTAGGGGGATCATTTGAACATATGAACAAGGAGACAAGAAAAATCTGCCAAAATCCTTTCCCTCTCATTGCCCAAGTTTTGCATCATGCTCTGAGTTTTATCCTCAACTTTATCTTCCATCCATTCTCCCTATAAAACCCTTACTTATTCCCATGTTGGCATGTTGGTTGTGAGAATTCTATGTGGGATTGGTGCACTTGGAGTCACGACAGAGGAGCCCAGACTTGGTTCGTAGAGCGACATCAACAAGCAAAGATTGTAACCTTTCATCTTGTTTATGAATAAAAGAGATTATCTTTGTACCAAAACTTTATGTGTACATGTTCTTATCTATTTGATAATTTACATCTATATTTAGGCTTTTAAGTGATTACTAGAGATTGTATATGTTGTTGTGTTGTGTTTTTTATTTATTGTACGTAAGATTTGGAAGGATATTTTTGATCTAATAGGAAACAACAAGTGGAAGAGGTCTACATCAATCAAAAGGATTCAATGTGCTCTTCTTATATTTATCTTCCCTCTCTCTTATCACTTAATATAGATTTTTTTGAGGTAGATTATAGATAACTCAGTATTTTAGGGGGTTATCGCTCTGCCTATTCCTTAGACTGAGTTTAGGGGTAATTTTCCCTATAGCAGAATTGGTGAGTCCACTGGGGAGTCTTTCTAGGGTCTTAGTGGGAGATTTTTGTTTTATTTAATTTTTAGTTTCTTTTTTAGTTTTCTGACTGTTCTGAGTCAGGTTGGGTCTCTGGTCACCTTCCAGGTGCCTACCAGCTTCCCTTGCCCAAGTTATCTATCCAGAATTTTTATTTTTTGAAATTTTGCATAGGTATATGTGCCATGTTCTCAGTACAACACACATACATATGCATTCTACATTATACACAGCTCACGTACATACGTAGGGTGGTCGTGCACAACATACATCTTTGTGGTCCTGGAAGCATTTTTCAAAATATTGTTCTTTCCTGTTAGGAATCTCTTTGCTTCTCAGGTCTCTTTGAGTTCTCTAGGGTCTCTGTTAATTGTGTTTGGCCGGGTTCAAGGCTCATATTATCTTGCAACTTGTAAGGAATTGTTTTGTTTCTTTATCACTTTTGTTGTTGTTAAGGTTAAGGGTTAACTTGTGAGCTTTAGGTCCTCCTGTGGATTCCAGTGAATCCATGTTTTTAAGAAGTGGATTAGGGTCTGTGTCATTCTTTGGTTTGTCATCTCTTTCCCTTGATTATTCTTTGTAAAATAAAAAATATCATTTGCTTGTTATTTTCACTATTGGGCATATAAAAATAAAAATAAATGTTGTAGTTCATTAACTGCATTTGCATTTTATTATGCATGTTTGTTTGGTGCTTGTAGCATAGGCTCTTTTTACAAAAGAAAAGAGTTCTGATTCCAAAGTTCCTTCTAGGATTCTTCCTTGAAATTTTTAGTAGCTTGCATTGTATTTTGAAATGAAAAAGCATTCTAGGAAAAATTTCATTTTAGGATATTGGTCTATATTTTGAAAAGTTTGCACCTTCAAAGTTAAAAAGCCAGTTTTTTCAGTTGTAGAACGTAGTTTGCTTTCTGCAAAATGTTCTAAAAGCTTATTATCTCTTCTCTTTCGTCTCTTAAGAACACCACGAGTTTCACTTCCGTACCCCCTGACTAATTAAGCCATTTAAAATCAACGATTAATGCTAAAATTAACTAGACTTTTCTCTTTATAAGGTACACCAAGTAGTATAGGTGTTAGGGCCTTGAAATAGGTGTGGAGAGGAAACTCTTCAAGGCCACTAAAATAAACTTAGGAGTATGTGACAGGCAGTGTAAAAGTGTAGTTTTGTAAGAGTTAGTCGGGATGCCCCTCTAACACAAGGGCTATACACGAGGTCGCGTGAGGAAAGCTAGAGGAGATAACCCCTCCAAAGCCTGACTAAACATAATGGGGATCGTATATTGAGGGTCATTCTTGAGATCTTTGTTGATCACATTTGACTACGGATCTTCATGGACCTCGAATCCATTTGGGATCCTCATTTCTGTTCCCGATCATTTTCCTTCAGTACCCTTGAAAGGATTTAGAATTTGATATCCTTCTCATTACGATCAACCCGAATGTCGATTGTACCCTCCTAGTGACTGACTGTGAGCTGGAAACCTAGTTTCATTTTTGTAGGGACATACACAGGTGACTACAGGGGTATACTGCGGTGCCTAGGGAATACATCAGATCACACTTTGTAGAGTATACCCAGAGGGTGTTTCCATGTTTGAGTTACACTTTCACTGGTAATTTTCTCTAGTGTTGATTGGCATAACTATTATTCCTTCCAATTTGATGATTGCTTAATTTGTCTTTAGGGAATTTTTATTGTGTTCTTTGTGTTTCGAGAAAGATTAAACTTAGAGTGTTGGTTTATTATTTCACAAGGTGGAAGATCAACAACTCTTCCATTCACGTAGGCTTCAGGGCCTTCCATCGGTTACTTTGTTGCCACCTCTTCCACCACTGAGGCGAATACTAGATCAAAAGGGTTCTTTTGAAGCGACCCGGCCGCCAGAAGTTGTGTCCGAGCCTCCTACTAGAGAATATACACTTGCACTAGAGGATTATACCATTTTTTACCTCAAAGTTGAAGGATTCAGGCCCACAAACCCTCCGATCATTGATTTATCAGTCCCACTTCTTATTCAGGTAGTCCCTCCTGAGGTGACTTCACCTGATTTTTGTTTTGTTAGAAAATTGGTGATGGAAGCAACTAATGCTACCTCTTATGGGAATCCTCATAATTCCATCCTGACTGTGGCGGGAGGGGGTGTCGTGCCCCCTTCCCCACCTCCACCTATAAGGACTACAACTAACCAAACACCTACAACTTTTGGTAATGGCACGGTCCCCACAATGACTATGACCATTGTTCCTTCTATAAAGAACATTTATGGCACTGCCTTTTCGCACAGGATGTCAGGTTTTGACTCTAGATCGAATTTAACTTACTCTACTCTATAGACTGTTGGTATGGGGGCATGGATTTATAGTGCTCCCTTGCAAGGATCCGTCATGGGCACCACTGATTCGTTTAATTCTATCCCTTACAGTGGGGGTCATATCCCTCCTCTATCCCCTTCTCTTGGAGGTACTTTCTAGTGACCATTCGGGCTTAATACCAATTCCATGTTGTTCAGTGGAGGGATTCATGGGCCTGAGTCCTATATGACTCTGGTTGGGTCAATTCCTTTCTCTTTGTTCTGTGCTTTTGGAAACGATGCTTTCTCGTCATCCTTGTTCTCGTTAGGGGGAAACCCCATATTTAATCAACCCAACCCTATGCAAGGCTTCGTTCCTTCACAGGGAGTGATGAAAAGAGCTTTCTCCTGTCAAGGTCTTGGAAATCCCTGGCAGGGCTCTTTTCCATGATTGAATCTAGCATTGTCATTGATGATCAACCTCTCATTGATAATCAAATTGTCACTAATAATAAACCTTCCGTCCAACCTGTCATTGTCCCTATTACTGTTACTATCACTATCACTGATACTGATGTCTCATCATCATCATCATCATAAAAAATAATTGAATCCACTCACATAGTTCATATACCAAGACCATTGTTGGGGCTCAGAAATGTCATATTTTCATCCACCTTTCCCTTCATAATTCTTCACATTTCATCGCCCCATTAACCTTTCATAATATAATTTTCATAAATATATTTGGGTTTCACCTTATTATTTTCCACTTTATTCATTTTAGTATTAAAAGGTAATTTGTGATTAAATATTAGAAAATCGACATGTTTTCATACATATCTCAAAAATGTGTGAGCTTTGTAATGTGTAGGAATATCTGAAGGATTATTTCAAAAAGAGTTCTCGAATACTTCCTCCACCATTTCAAGATTTGAGGAGATAATTCAAGCCTATTCCAAGGAGAAGATCATGGAGATTTGGATAACATATCTTATCCAAGATATATGAGAGATATGTGTGAGTATTTGAAGGGATTATATTTTGTAATAATGGGAAATTGGATGAGAGAAAAGTGGATCTGTAATTATGAGATGGTTATCTTATCTTCAGGGATCTCATGTATAAAAGAGAGTGTTCTCTCTTCATGAGGGAGGAATCATTTTAGTAGTCATTTAGTAGTAGTCATTTAGTAGTAGGCATTAGGATTTGAAAGAGAAAGGGATTCTTAGCTTTTATTCATAGTTTTGGTTTCCATGATTTCATTATTCTGTTATGAAGATTGACTTGATTATTGTAATTAAAGATTGTTTCATTGATATGAGCTCACATGTGTTGTTGTGTCATTAAAATATTCACATGTTGTATTTCTTTTCCTTCATGTAGTTCTACATTCCTAGATTAATTTCCTTTACACAATTTCATTTCAGTCATGTGTTTTAGCAATTCAATTCCAAGTCGTGTGTTTCAGTTTCCTGCATTAGATTAATGATTCAATTTCAGTTGTAGCTTAAACAGTAGATTAGATTAGTTCCACTTCAATCCTGCATATACTTTGTGTGTGCTTCGTAAGTCTACGAACCTCGGATTGACAAATTAGATAGTTGGGCAAGTACTACAATGCAATTAATACAACATTAATTTGGTTCAATGTAACGACTTTCATTCACATGTTATGATTGTTGTTCCCTTTGCGGGTAGCATCGTTCGTTGAAACAATTGTCATTCCCTTTACTACGATTGTTGTTCCTTTCACAGGTGTTTCATATCTGGAGGATGAGGTACTAAAAATGAGAAGTAAGAACCTACGTAGGCAACAAGTAAAATGCTTGTTCCAGCACCTTCCTTCGGCTAATGCATAGAGGTTGTTTTTAGGACATATTTAGATCCCAAAAACCATCACCAAGATGTGAATCAAACCATATGATAAGACAAGTGTGCCATATCATCCATGTAACAAGCATGTGCCATATTCATAAAACATGTGCCAATATATGCCTTAAACATGTGCCATAACATCCATCAAACAAATTCCAAAACATTAGCCATAACACCCATAAAACATGTACCAAAGATATGAAACAATATGTCTCAAGAATGTACCATAACATTCATAACATACCTTAAAAAAAGTGCCAACATATGTCTCAAGCATGTGCCATAACATACTGTTGATGGGTAAAATTGACCGCTCATCAACTGGAAGAGTGAGTCTGGTCTGGGGTTGTCTAATTAACCCAAGCTGTTTGGATTAACTCACCCTGACGGGTTTTGCGGCTCCGTTAGCCGATCTAAGTCTTCAAGAAAGCAAAAATAACCAAAGGAAAAACAATAACCTAATAAATAACAATTACTAAAATCTATAAGTACAATTAACTATATATATGTACAATTTATATATACAATATATACAAATTACGAATTTTAATCTAAATCCGTGAAAATCGAATGTAAAACGGTCTTTTAAACAACAGTGAAATTACTATCTAATCTTTTTGATTTGTTTTCTTGGATGTTTATACTCAAGAAATCGAATATCAAACCGGCTAATTGAAAAAGGAAATAACAGATGGTAGAAAATATTTTAACTATAGGAAACTTCTATATTCATTAAACTGATGAAATCAAATAACAAGTTGACCTATTATTGCATCCAATATCTGTTCAATGTGTAATATCCAGCTTCGTTTATCGGATGAGGTAAACCTGCGACAGATCTTGAGACTGCTCCTAATAAATGTGAAGCAATAATGATGGAGGTTGAATTATAATAATAGAACACATGATGGATGCAGCCACAGTAATCTTATAACTCACAAGTAGTCACAATAAGACAATTCTTGTTGTAAGAACTTGCATATAAATGTTCAATCAAAATTAGAGATAAATGTCTTAATTCAAGTTGAATGAATGATCACTATGTGTTATATCTGGAACATGAGACATGGATAGTATATAACTTAAATCATACCAACTCATAATAAACCATGATGACGAAAGCAATCATAATCTATTAACAAATTGAAATAAACATGACTTGAATAAAAACATCATACAGAAAAGCTAAAGCTGTGACGTGTATCATATTCCATTCAAGTCTGTGATGAAACATCCGTAGTCTTGCCCTAGGCTGAGATGATCAAATGTTTGCAAACTAATATGTTTATATAGGTCTCAGGAACATAAATGTTTCCTGTTGATAAGATCAAGTGGTTTCAAAAAATATTGGGGGATGCAACCACCCCAATTTCACTAAATATCAAAAACTACCAATAGTCTAATCTATTTACTCAAAAATACAAAATTGATATGGCTGGGAGATCTCAAAAAGTGCCTCAAATCATCTTGGAAATCATGAGCTCCTTAATCATCCTAAAAACAAATGAAAATGAGAAGATCTTAGATATGTTTTTAATTATCAAATCAAACAATTCAAATTTTTCTTAACTGGCTACAGAATCTTGCGATTATGTAGCTAATTATAATAGAAAATGCAATCATATTTTCTTAAATAAACAAAACAGACTAATCTTAATAAGAGTAATAGTTTATTCAATCAAATCGAATATCCTAACTTCAGAGTGACACAATCATGCTAAAAATTAATCATACCTCAAATCATGAAATCAAAACATATCAAGAAATTTTGGAATTGACGATAGTTGTTGTGGCCTCTACATTTTTGAAAAAGACACGACCTGTAGATTTCAAGCATTTCTCCTTCCCTTGGATAATGGATTCAAGTTGATTGTTTTCATTTGTCAATGTATCAACTTGGTCTCTTAAAGACTTGAGTCGTGACTGTAGCAGTGGAACATCAGTATAGTACCTGTCAATCCACGATCGACACTCATCACACTGTGACTGTAAGGGATTTGCATTAGCACTAACATCATTATGGGTTGGAGGATCCTCCATGCAAATAATAGGCTTATCACAGAGTTGGATGCCAGGAAATTCTGGGTTATCCTTTAAAAAAGGAGGCAGATTGTTAACATAGTCATAGGGTCGGTCGGGGTATAGCTCGAATGACATGGGGTCCTCTTCAGCCAAGAATTTATCAATTTCTGAGTCTAAATCTTCACTCACTTCAATAGTGTTGATTGTTTCTGCACAGGGTTTCATTTTATTTCGAGCACTTCATGAAATCAAACGACCAACTCTTTTGTTCTTGAAATTAACATCGACACTGCCCTTTAGCTTCTTTCCTGTGGGTTTCTTAACAGTTTTAGTGCAATTCTTTGGATGTGTAACCAGCTGGTTGTCCTATTGAATGACATCAGGGTAGTTTGAGGGTTCTTTATTAGGGGAAAAATCATAGGCCTGAAGTGGTGGAGAAGAGGTTGTAGGGTTCACAAGGGTTTCCACAACGACCGACTTATCTACCTGTCCCAACGCATTGTTTCCAAAACCATTTCGTGAAATGAACGCATCCCAACAATCATTTTGTGACTGTAACTGGTGCATAAGGATAATTTTAATGATCCCATGGTGAAATAAACTTGAATCTAACCTCTATTTCCTAAACCGTTTGCCCATCTTATACATACTTCTGAGCAGGAAGTAAGGCATATTCAACGGAAAGCCAATAAAACTCATAAGCAAGCGTAGATGATATAGGAAAACTAATCCAAATCTTCCTTCACATGCGATGAATTGTTTCACTACAGCAAACAAATCATGCCACCTAGGTTTTAAGAACGAAACCGTCATACCTTGATCGCAGCTGGTTATTTTTCATGAGGTGAACAGTAAAGTCCAGGGGACCTCCTCAACTTTTGCATTCTTGAACCATTTCTTCCCAACTGCTGGCAATCCCATGGCTTGGCTTAAGAAATCTTCTGTTAGTTCCAATTGCATGTCACCTATATTTTCCCTACAACCATCAAAGGTTAAAGCAAACTCTTGGGCAACCTGCAAGTTAAAACCCTGAAATTTTTTGATGAACAAATGCCAACCATTCGCTTCCAAGTCTTCCCTAGCGTTATCATATGAGAGTAGTGTATGGACGCCGTTTGGTTCGACCCTTACCACTAGATCCATGCCGAATGGACCGATAATTAACACATAATACACAGGTAGGGTTTGGAAAGACACCACAGAGCCATAGCCTCGAGCCTTATCAATACATGTTGTGATAATTGAAACGACGGGCAAGGTGTTAATCACAAAGCGTGTGAGAAAATTCGTGAAGCCTAAGACCATGCAAAAGAGTAATGGAATGTTGTACGTCGTATGCCACCTTGTCATTGGGTACATGCAAGGACCAGAGTACCTTGAAATCAAAGTGCACGCACCATAGTTTGATTGCAAAGATAGGTGAGTTTATAAAAATTGAATAATTCAAGGTTTCATGAATCAAAAATCCACCAAAATCAATACAAAAAATCGAATATCAATGGATGGGGGTCTTTCACTTATGCAACCAAGGCATGCTTAGAACCAAAAAGGGCCATAAACAAGGAGAGAAACATGCTCATATAAAAAATATGACAATTCTATAATAAACCATATGAGCAGTTTCCCTTTAGTCAAAAATTCGAAACCAAATGGCAATCCCAACTGCAAGTTTTCATGCTTACAATCATGAAAACAAAATTCAAAAAGACGATATGTAAAAAGCAATGATTGACAACTGTCGTTTAGTGACAATGCTCATGATGAGTAATGAAAATTGATAGACCCTGTGTAGGTCGCTTATAAACAATAGTAATTATATAATTGCTGCCAACAATGGCGACATGCTGGGAGAAGAAGTTATCTCTATTACACGAATGAGTTCAAGTTAGAAAATCCGAAAAGCTTCAAATCGAACAACCACTGAAAATATATCTGAACATCTCAAATAATCATAACAACGTCCAGTTTCAGATAACTTTTATTTAATGAAACAAAAACTGGTGACAAGCTTAGCAAAAGAGAGTCACGATGTTAAAGTTAAAATCCTCAATACCGTTGACACGGTCGTTGCTGCCAGTAGGTGTCCATAGCCTCGATAGGGATGTCAATTAACCCACTCTGACTTCTGTATCTTGTCAAGAAACTCCAGATCATAAATGAAGGACAAAGAATGAGATCCATATCTAAGAATTTTCGTTTACCTGACATTGTTTCGTTGCCAGCAGGCCTATTCAGTGCCCCGATGAAGTTATCTTGGTGTCATGCATGCATTTACCTGCTGCCAGTAGACCTGTTCAGTGTCTCGACAGGTTTACAAACACTTCCCGTAGCTCTTTGAAAGTTTATTGATGTTATAATTTTTTGAAATATTTCATAGAGCGGGGTGATGCTGAAAATTCCAGTTTTTAAGTCGCAGATTTAAAAAAAATTATGTTGTCCTTCATCAAGATACAAAAATGGTTTATTAATAAAACCGTCTTTCAAGAACAGGGAGACATCGTTGAGTTGTTCTCTTAAAGAACAAGGACAAAATAAAAAGATTATAGATGATTGTGAATGCTCTCAATTACAGATTGAAACTGAGAAAATGCTTTTCAAAACAAAAATCATCTTTAACAAGGCAACGATTCCATAAAAATACAACAATCGATGTTCTGACAGCTTACAACAGTTATTTTCGAGGGAAATGTTTTTGTTTTCTTCGTCTGAGCTAGCCCGTGATGCAGGCATGTGTGTTTCAAAAAGAAATACTGACCAACAGAAATGAAAATAAAAACAAACCAGAAAAGAAAAGCAAACAACAAAGAAAATAAAACAGAAAATATTTACAAGAGGTGTTCGGATGAGTCATCAGGTAAAGTATTTTTTTAGAGCTTGGCCATTCACCGGGAAGGTGTCTGGCTGTCCCTCTAGATTCTGCAAGCGAAAAGAACTAGAACCCAATTTCTCAGCAATTAAAAATGGTCCCAACCACAAGTTCTGAAACTTAGTATGCTCTCCTTTTCCCTCATGAGGTTTGTCCCATTTGAGGACAAGATCACCTACCTCAAAATTTCCGTCAGAGGTAGAGTTGGAATCAAACCAGTTTTTGACAATGAGTTGATGTTGATCCAATTTTCATTTTTCTTGAGCCCTTTCTTCCTCTAACTTTAACAGAGCGTTAATTTGACTTTCCAAGGGAGGGCAGTCTTCTTCTTGCACCCTCTATGATAACTGCAAGGATAGAAGAAGGACATGTGGTGGAAGAATCGCTTCCCTGCTGTAAACGTGAAAAAAGGACCAAATTCCCACAGTAGCTTTAGGGGTTACCCTGTCAGCCCAGATTGCATTAAAAAGTGCATTAAGCCAATTTTTATGATTTTCGAAAACCGTTCTCTTGATAATTTTAATCAGGTTTTTATTAGTCGATTCCGCCAAACCGTTGCCTTGAGGGTAATAGCTGGCAGAGTACTTTAATTTTATTCCCTTTTCTAAAGCGAAATCATTCATTTCAAGAGATGAAAAATAGGAGGCATTGTCAAATACCAGGCTTTCAGGAATACCAAAGCGAGTAATAATATCAGAGTTTAGGAAGGATATTACCTGACTGGTATTTACAGATTTTAATGGGGTAGCCTCTGACCATCTAGTGAAATAATCTATGGTTGTTATGATGTATTTATGTTGCTGTGAGGACACACGATTGATTGGGCCTATAATATCCAAGCCCCACTGCTGAAAAGGGGAGTCTACCGAGACTGGTTGTAATGAGAATGCTGGTTTCTGTATCCATCTGGATGCCTTTTGACAAATGACACACTTGCAGCACAAGGCATGAGTGTCTTTAAAAAGGGTAGGCCAATAATAACCTTCTCTTAATACTTTGTGGGCGGTGGTGTCTCCACCAAAATTCCCACCAGCTTCCCCTACATGTAATTCCAATAAGACCTTTTCTACTTCATCTTTTTCAAGACAACGCATCAGTATTCCATCGAAATTTTGGCAAAACAAAATATCGTTTACTAGCTAAAATGAAGAAGAATTTAATCTTAGTGCTCTCCTCCTTTTTGGGTCAAGGTGTTGGGGAGTCGATCCGTGCATAAGATAAACCTTGATGTCACCATACCAAGGGCTAGTAAAGTTTTGTGCACAGCATATTTGATTTTGATTGTGCAGATCTGAAATTAACATATCAGTTTCATTTTGTTGTTCTGTAGCTGAATCAGTAACCAACTTACATAAACCTTGGCCTCTAACAACTTGTGCTGGGGTGATTTATAGGTCATATTCTTGTAAGGATGTAACCCAGTTTGCCCTTTTTTCACCCAGTTCTTTCTGCACTAACAAATTTCTGACAGCAGGGTAAGGGACAATAATTTTTGTCCTGGATTTCAGCAGATAGGATCGAAAGTGTTTTACTCCTTTAAAAACAACATAAGCTTGCTGATCTACAGCTGGGTAATTTATTTCTGCTCCCTTGAAGGCTGATCTCATAAAGGCAATTAGGACTTCATTGTTTTGAGCATTCTTTTGGGTTAGGACTGCAGCGTAAGATCGATCAGAGGCAAATGTCTAGAGGGTGAAGTCTCACGAAAAATCAGGACTCATTAGAGAAGGAGCGTCTACTATGGACTTTTTTATTGAATCAAAGGCATGACTTTCTAAAGGTCCCCAATGGTTTTGTAAATCTTTTTTAATTAATTTTTGTAATGGTCTCACCATTTCTGAAAAACTAGGGACGAATCTCCTAACAAAGTTTATCTGTCCTAAGAAATATTGCATGGACTTTTTTGGCGAGGGAGGGGGCAGTTTTGAAATGAATTGGGTCCTTTCATGGTCAATAATCATCCCTTCATTTGATATAATGAATCTGAGGATTTTACCTTGTTCTACTGCGAAGACATATTTTTTAGGATTTAAAGAAATACTGTACTTACGACATCGCTACAGAATAGATCTTAGATGGGCTAGATGATCTTCCTTATGTTTTTAGAAGACAGTGACGTCATCTAAGTAAACTACTATAGATTGATTGATTAAACCGTGGAAAGCGATATCCATCGCTCTCTGAAAAGTGGCACCGGCATTATGATCCCAAAGGGCATCTTCCTATAAGAGTAGGCACCCCATGGAGTACGGAAGGTGGTTTTGAGTTGGTCTAGAGGAGACATAAGGACTTGGTTGTACCCTGAAAAACCATCCATCAAGGATAACCTTTCAGAGCTAGATACTTGTTGAAGGATCTGCTCCATGGGAGGGACCGGGTAGTTATCTTTATTAGACACTCGATTTAAATTTTGGAAATCGACACATAGTTGGATTTCACCACTCTTCTTCCTCACAGGGACAAGATTAGAGACCCACTATTGTTACCCATGATTTTGGTCATCATGATGGTGTACTCAGGCTCCTCATAAGAACTTTCTCCTGAAAAAATTGACATTCATCTCTTCCCAGAAAACATACTTTTGAAGAGAGTTCACAGGTTGCTAATATACCAGGGTGCGAGAATGACCCATTCTTGCAGGATTCCTTAAGCTAGGGTGCGAAATTCTCTCACTGTGCAACATAGCTAGGGTGCGAACCTTCTCTAAAGATTGGAAAAAGGTGAATTCTCGATGGTTCTAGAAAGGAATCTTCTAGAAGAATGGGTTGGCATTCGAATGGTTATCATTGTACTGGATTCCCTAATATTGTGGGATCATTCTTATCTAAGTAACCATCTCATTCTCTCCTATATATTGATGGAATTCTCATGGAAAAGGTTAAGCAAGATTCGTTGGAGAATTGGTGAAAGAATTGTGTGAAGGACTTAGCTCGAATAGGAGCTTGGAGACTCTAGCAAGTCTATCAAGAGGATTTGATCTTCTTTATGCAAGGATCGAGAAAGTTTGTGTGTTGGAGCCAAGAGCCATCGAAAGGAAGCTTGTGACATCAAGGCAATCAGGTTGTAATCTTCTACTTTCAATTAATGTGATATAGTGGCATGTCCCTTTCACATAAAGCTATTATCACTTTATTGTGTAATTCCTTGATCATACACATAAGTTAATAGTTGAATATATTTTTCTATCTTCACTTTGGTTGGTTTGTGTTGTCTTGGTCTTGACCTCACGAGAGCACCGGAGCGAAGTGGGAGCAACAGAGACCCTAGGAAGCAATACAAAGGTATGTTACTTGTTCCTTCCTACTAGCTAATTCAATGATCAAAACTTAGGGAAAGAGTCATGTCCTATCCTGTTTTGTTCTAGATCCAGGTGGATCTAGGGAGATCTATTAGTGTTCGCACCTACCGATTAGTCCGATAACAAAATTGGTGACTCCACTGGGGAGATAACTAGTTTTCTTTGTGGTTTTTTGTATTTTTCCTTGGCCATTTTCCCTTGACTTACTTTTCTCCATTCATATCAATCTCTGAGTCTTCAGGATACCCTGATAGACCCTCTGGGTCCAAAGGTCTCCTCAAATTTTGTGTCTTTTTCCAAAAAATTGACTAGTTTCAGACATTCTCGCACTGCACTCCACAGTGGCCTGTAAGAGTATACTGAGTTCACACCCTGCTTTTAGGTTCAGTACGAGGTTCTTGCACTCTGCTCAAAGCCCACCTGTGAGAATGACCTATTCTTGCACTGTGTAATACTGCTGGCCTGCGAACCCTCTTTTTCAAAATTTTGGATTTGAGTTTTTTCATCTTCAACTTCCCAGATCAATGTAGGTGCCTCAAAAGAGTTTCTTGGACCATTGGTTGATGTTTTTCTTGTCTTCGTTTTTGTGCATGAACTGTGTTAGGATTTCAAAGGCTCTTCTTGTCACTTCTATCTTGACTTTCGTTTCTTGAATTTTCTCGGCAAAGATATACTCTCTGATTTCGGAATCTGAGTGTGCTTGTTTGGTTAAGGACTGATGATTGGTTGAAAGTTGAGCTTCTTTGTCTTTATCATTTTCTTATTCTTTGAAAGATCACTTTTCTTACGCAATTGAAAAGACTAGTTTGGTTTGCTTGTTATTTTTGTTTCCATTGAAAGAGTGGTTTGGGTTTTTATCTATTGCTTGTTCATTGGTTTTTGATTTTCTGCACTCTCACCATCATGGTGTAGGTCCTTTTTGAAAAGTGAACAACGTTTTTCTTTCAAAATCATTTTCGTCTTCTAAAGTATTGAAAATCAATTGTTGAAATTATTGAAAAAGAAACAATAGAGAATTGTTATTGATGCATGATTTCTTGCAATTGCATTTTAAAGGAAATTGTGTCTTGTAGTTGACAGTTTGATTTGGAAAACTTCTCTTTCCCTCCCATACATAGGATTCATTGAACGAAAATTGATATATTTCATTCTCATCCATGCATCATTGGGTCAGAGTCTCATACAACATTAGTTTCATGTCAGTTTCCTTAATAACACTGCGCAATTGTAAAATTTAACTAGTAACTCTTTTCTAGGGCTCTATTACACCAACATTTAGCTAGGCTAGCGCTTTGGAGTAGGAAGAGAGATACACTCTCCAAAGAACAAAAAACACAATAGCATCTTATGTTAAGGACTGTTAAATTCCATTTGCAACATCTTGTTCTTGGAAGCCCTTCTCACAGAAGGGTCAAGCACGAGGTAGCATTGATATTGACAGAGTTACTCACCCTGCTTTGTTGATATCAGTGTAGAGATTGCACGTATTATGGGGGTCACTCAGAGGTATACCCACAATGATGAGTGGAAGCCTTTTGAGTTGATTTCGGGCTAGATACCCTGCCCTTGCGTGTGGATCGGACTGTCGACTGTCTCCCGAGGCTTTATTCTTGTCAGTGGTAACCTTAGTGGCCTATCTTTCTAGGTTCTTACACAAGGTAACTGTGAAGGGGAAAGTCTTCACGGTCCCTAGAATCGACGTTGGCCAAACTCACTCAGGCTCCTTGGAGGGTATACCCACGATTATGTGTGGGAGCTTGCACCAGGGTGTAAGTCCATTAAGCAAGTCATCAGCATAACTTTTCCACCCTAGCCCAGCCCCTTCTCATCTCATTGTTGCGACGTTGGATTTCATCACCAACTAGTGGCTTCGGAATTAGAAGGTCTTGTTTGCTTGGTGTTGCTTCCTATATTTTGTTTACTAGCGCGTGTTGTTTGTTTACCAAAGTTGACCATACGATTTTCTTCGTGAAGTTTGTCACTCATTTACAATAGCTCCTCCACATCGTTCACGTAGAATGCAGGGTTTATCTCCATAGCATCTAGAAGGTTCTCAACCCTTGCCTACAAGTTCACCTGAGGGATCTCCTCAGCAACGTGAAGTCCCAGCCGTCACCACACCACAAGTGGAATGAACTGACTCTCTCAAACATTTCCGAATTACCAATACTCGAGAGGACTTTTGACTTCACCCTGATTTTGAGCGAACATTTATGCGACTGAATTCTTCCAGAGACTTAGTTGTTACATCTTATGGATCATTATTTGGACCCTTTCCAGACATTGAAGGCCAAGATATTTTTTGGTCTACGGGTGTTTTTCGAGGGGAAATTTTTGGTCTAGGCTCACCTGTGATTTTCGAAATCAACCCATCTGTGATTTCCAAAATCTCTAGTCCAGAGACAGTACCATTTACTACCACTTATCGCTTTACCGTCCCTATCAAAATGTCCCATCACACAGATACTATGAGTTTTTCAACTGCGTTTACTGCGGTTAGTCTCGCTCCCATCATCACACCGCGTATGCCCAATGTCACTCCGACACTACCACCTGGATACCATGCGTTGAATGCTTCCATTCCCACTCCTATACAAACCCCATCCGACTCTCCTGGTGGTCCTTCTTCTTCTGGGCACTCTCTTCCCGATTTTATTCCAACACTCCCTCAATTTCCTTTTGGAGGACCTTCCTCGTCTTCCACTGGCAGTCTTAATCCTAGTGGCACTATTCTGTCACTCACACCAACTTACCAGATTCCCGTCGGTGGACAATTTCATCAAGGTGGTATGACCCATCCCCCTCTTAGCGGGCAAATTCCTATTGGAACACAACCCCCAATTGGAACACCACCTTCAATGGGAGGACCGACCCCACCTTATGGACAAAACATACCTCCATCCTTGGCCCAGTATTGGAATCAGTTGATACCACATTCTCCTCAATCGACTAGGGGGCAATAGTTTCTAGCTGCGTCTATAATACCCCCTAGTATGGGCCAACCATATTTGGGTACATTCAATCCCATTTGGGGGGCAAATGATCAAACTCAAGTCCCTGTTCCAAGGTACAATCCTATGAGATACTATCCTCTTCAACCACCACCGAATCTGCCTGGGTCTTCACATTATATGCAGACTGCTTATGGTCCTACTAGTTTGTCGATGGGGCTTCCTCCCCAAAGCCACCAGTACCCACAGGTGAATCGACAGTTACCTTTCATAGCCACTTTAGATCTTCTGGATTTTTCAAGGATTTTAAATGATCCAATTCGTCACTCTCTCCAATGGCCTACTATACTAGCCAAGCTACCATCGAACATTCCTAAATTCGATGGAAAAGAGGGAGAGGACCCAAACAATCACGTTATGAATTTTCACCTATGGTGTTCATACAACTCGTTGATGGATGACTCTATTCGTTTGTGTCTTTTTCAACGAACCCTCACAGGTTCTGCTGCGAAGTGGTATATAGAATTGCCACGACATTTCTTCTCTAACTTCAACACCCTAGCTATGGATTTCCTCACACACTACCAGTTACGATTCGCTATGACACTGGGACCGATATTTTGACTTCTTTCAAACAAAACAAAGCCACTCATATATCCGATCACATTCATGAGTGGCGACGGAGACGACGTCTCATTAAACTCGAACTCCTTGATCAGTTTCTGGCAGAATGGTTCACAAAATCATTTGTGAACGACATCATTCATGACATCGCCATGGGTGGAGTAGTCACAGAAGAATATGCCATAATTCGTGCTCAATACCCTGACCTCGTTTATTCATAAACGGGAACCCTTTACGATTTACTACCTGACTTACCTCGTCCTTCCACTTCCACCACTTCAACTACTCCAATTGCTTCACATGCAACTGATGGTGTGATTGGCACTTTCCAGGCCCAACCACATTCCACCTCAAGCACCAACCCCAAACCTACTTCTTCTAATGTTCAAACTGCTCCGTCTCCTACCCCTCCCACCGGCAAGACTTCTAAGGTAAATGCAGTTCAATCTACCCCAGCCAGTAAAAACAAATCCAAAAAGGGAAGGGGTAAGAATAAGGAGGACAAAAATACTTCTCAAGCAGAGCAAACCAAAACTACACCTGTTGACGATCAGGATAAGCGCAAACCTCGATACCCTTGTCTTATCTATGGTGATGATCACTACACGAAGGATTGTCCACGACGCGTCGAGGTCACTAAGTTCCTTCAAGGAGCTCCAAAACCACCTTCTCCAGCTATTTTGTCCCAACCCTTCCCATCTCAACAATAGGCTCAGTTGGTCATTCATGACCAACCCTCATCTTCTACTACATCCTATGTATTGATGTGTACTGGCGATTCAAAGCAGAGCGACGTTGCACTCACTACTCGAGCCAAATATTATTCTCCCTCTAAAGAGAAGGTTGATGATCTACCTCCTTCCTTGGTACAACCCTCTCCCATGACTCCACCTACCAATGGTCCTCTTCATCTCGAACGACTGAGACTCAACACAGTTCTTTGACCCCCCCCAAAGGGCGTCATTTGGAAATCGTCTTTCAATCCTCATGCTCGTGCGGCCCAGAACTACAACATTGTTGAAGATCTGGCCCAAGCACCTTCTGCGATGTCAGCACTCGAAGTCCTTCAAAGTTGTCCCACACAACGAAAGGCACTGTTGAAAACTATCGGTGGAATCGACCCGACGGATACGAATTTAATAATTTTTGACTTGGAAGATCACATTCCAAGGTTACCCCCTCAACTCGCCTTCCAAATCCAAGTGATTGTCTCTGACAAAAACATTTGTTGAACCATTATCAATGAGGGTGCCTCGACATGTGTTATGTCTCTCTCTTGCTAGAAAGCCATTGGCTCTCCTTCTTTTAATGAATCCCAGAACACTCTTAAAGTCTTCAATGACTCTGGTTTTAAGCCCTATGGTGTCCTTCCTTCATTGCCCATCACGTTAGAAGGAAAAAGGGTCCAAGTCGAAGTGGAAGTCTTTGACGCTCCCCTTGATTACAATATTCTGCTTGGCCGCAACTGGATCGATTCCATGCACACAGTTGTGTCGACCCTTTTCCATGTGGTACGTTTCCCACATCAACGAAAGGTCATCACCATCGACCAACTAGCCTTCTTTAATTTCGATACTTGTACTCGCAATGTATCGTTCATTGCTAAAACCCCACCGGGTTATGAGAACATTAGTGTAGGCCTTCTAAAAGACTCTTCGTCAATGGGTACTTTCCCCATTCCACCGCCCAATGTTCCATGCTTGTCTGTTGCTTCAATCAACATGATCTCCACCTCGATTCACGAACTTCTTGTATCTCACGACCCCTGGATCATACCTGAACCTGGATATCATCTTTTTTATGACGAAGAAATGCCGTTAAGTCTGGTTGAATCCGCCTATCAGGCCATTCAATTGGAAACACCTTCTACCTCCTCTCTTGGTGAGTTATCTCCAGATCCTTTCCTTGTCATTTTCCCACAGACGAGATGATCATGTCTGTCATGGAAGACACCCCTTGGGACAATGGACATCATCGGTCCATCCTCTTTCTGGAGCAACATACTCTTGAGAACTATCAATGGATCTCAACCCCATCGACCATTGTCATCATCTCAACCATTCCCAAGTCCACACATGATGTGTTTTCTAAAGGGAACTTAAGTAATATCTCGCCCACTATTCCCCTTGACATATCCGTCAAACCCGGGATTGTCGAAAATATCCATATCGGAGCTTCGTGTTCCTTTGATGAAATCGTCACCTATACATCCCTTTTCAAAGAGTTTCGTGACATCTTTTCCTAGAGCTATGAATAAATGCCCTGAGATTGTGATACATGAGATAAAGACATACCCCGATGCTAAACCCGTCTGGCAATGCCTTCATCTAGTTCACCCACGTAAAGCGGCTGCTATCAAACTCAAAGTCAAGAAAATTCTTAAAGATGGCTTTATTTATCCGGTGGCTCTCACAAACTGGGTTTCCAATCTTGTCCCGATCATCAAGAAACAAGGCACAATTCGTGTATGCGTTGATTATAGGGATATCAACAAAGATTTTCCCAAAGACAACTTTCCTACCCCTTTCGTCGATCATCTTGTCGACGATTGCGCCGGAAGTGAAATCTTCTCTCTGATGGATGGTTTCTTCGGGTATAATCAAATCAACATTGTTCCCGAGGATCAGCATAAGACCGTTTTTATTTGTCCTTGGGGTACTTTTGCCTATCAGAAACTTCCTTTCGGGCTCAAGAACGCTGGTGCTAATTTTCAACGCGCTATGTCTTATGCTTTCCATGATATCAAGCACATCGTCCAACCATATTTGGATGATTTACCCACTCACTCAATGCACCGAGTCGATCACCCAACCCACCTCCGAGCCATTTTTTTTCACTGTCGTTTCTACCGTATATGTTTGAATCCTCATAAGTGCATTTTCTGCGTGGAATCCGTCCGCCTTCTAGGTCTGCTACTGGGTTTACACCTTTCCGGTTAGTCTATGGTTTGGAATCCATTCTCCCGATTGATGCGAGATACCCTCTTTAAAACTAGCTGTTGAACTCTTACCAAACACTTCTGCTGAGGAAGAACGTCTATTGTATCTTATGCGATTAGACGAAACTTGACACAATGCTACCTTAGTTATAGAAGCTCAGAAAAAAAGTGTCAAGGCCCAATACGAAAAACATTTCAAGCCTCATGTTTTCTCTGAAGGAGATCTCATTCTCCTCTATGATCAAGATCCAGATATGCTAGGAGCTGGAAAATTTGAAGCCATGTGCTGAGGTCCTTATATCGTTCGACGAGTTTTGGAAAAAGGAGCTTATGAGTTAGTAGATTACGATGGTATCCCTTTGAGTGAACCCAGGAATGGGTTGTACTTGAAGAAGTACTATGCATAAAATCATCTGTGCATGAGTACTTGTATTTTTATTGTATCATACTTCTTGTGTGTTACTGTAGCTTGCTTTTGTCGTTATCTGGTCTCTACCCTTATGTGACGTTGTGTTGATTTCCATATGTCGGAGTCTTCGCTACCCTATATTTGCTTTGCTGATAGTGCTAGCCGTAGTACTCAGAACCTTGCTTCTGCTGCATGGGAAATTTACGCCCCTACAAATGAACTTGTCTCCTTACAAGGTGTGTGTCTCGGCCATGCGACCAACAATATTGCAGAGTATAACAACATTATAGAATTGTTGATTGATGCTGTCTCGCTTAGAATCTGTCATTTGGTTGTGAGACTTGATTCGCAGCTTGTAGTACTACAGTTAAGTAATGTCTATACTATTGTTTCAGGATAAATCCGTGAGTGCGGACACAAACCGATCTCCCTAGATCCACCTGGATCTAGAACAAAACAGGATAGAATGATACTCTTTCCCTAGATCTAGACTATTGAATGAACTAAGAGGCAAGGATCATGAACATACCTTATGAACGCTTTCCTAGGTCTCTGTTGTTCCAAGCTTCGCTCCAATGCTCTTGTGCCGTTCAGATCACAACAACACAAACCAATCGAAGTGAAGGCAAATCAATGTATTCAATAACTAATCTATACATATGATCAAGGAGTTATGTAATAAAGTGACATCATCTTTATGGGAAAGGGACACATTACTGTATTATATTGATAGAAAGTGAAACTTACAACCTAAGCCTTGATTTTAGCAAGTCTCCTTTCAATGGCTCCTAGCTATGACACACACACTTGCTCATGCATGAAGAAAATCAACCACTTTTGATGACCTTGCTAGTGTCTCTAGTTGTTGTAGCATTAGTCCTTCATACAGGCTTTCAATAATTCTCCAATCAATCTCTTGCTAGTTTGCCTCTAACCTTTTCCATGGACCTTCTCTTCAATATATAGGAGAAGATAGATTAGTTACTTGGATAGGAAATGATCCCAAGATATCTGGAATGCCAGCACCTGAACAACCATTCGAAAGCCAACTCATCTCTCTAGAAGATTCCTTTCTAGAAGGTTCGAGATTTATCCATTTTTCTTCCTTTAGATGATGTTCGCACCCTGACTATTAGGTACAATGTGAACTGTTCACACTCCATCTTAATGCAGCCTGTGAGAATTAGGCATTCTCGCAGGCAGCTATATATGTAGCATGTGAACATCCTTTAAAAGTATGATTTCTGGAAGCAGACAAATGTAACTTTTCTCAGGAAAGTGTTCTTAGTGAAGAGCTTGATTTTCCATCATCATAACATCATCACGATGACCAAAATTGTGGATAACAGAATGCCCCCCAAAGTCTGGGAGTGGAATCAGTGACAGTCGATAGACTTTGTAAGCTGCATGTGTGTGTCAAGAACCAAGGCCAAATCTAATCGGAAACCTAAAAACATCCAAGCATCGGCAGAATATCATATATATCAATTCTGAGGTAGGAATTCCCATACTCAGATCATAGACTGATGACATCATAAACAAAGGTCATGGCCACCAATCATACACTGTGGATCCATGCCATCCCTATATAGCATAGCCACCGAAATACACTGTGGATCTATGCGAGAAATTTTCAACCAAGACGACATAGCCACGAAACATACACAGTGGATCTATGTGTCACCAAATATACATACTCCATCTCAACCTGGATTACTAAGACAATACCCAGGGTCTTCAATATCATCGCCCAAGGTACGAATCTAACCATGTGATTACATGTGTCGAAGTCGAACATGGCAGAAACCACTTGATTACCGGTCATTGACGTAACCGTTAACAAGTGCGAGGGAAGTCACCATTGATGTCAATGACTCCCAAGGTACTATAGTACAATCCATCGGTTGTGAATAAATGGGTTGATGTCGAACATCTGACGAAATCTTTCGATCAGGGGTCAATGATGTAAACCCACTGTCGAAAGCGAGGAAACTTGCCATTGAGGCATGCAAGCTCCAAGGTACTAAATAATTTCTAAGTCTTGATTCCGGATAATGTGCTGAAGTTGACAGAACAAAACTCGTCACAGGAGGACCTTGATGTATCCCCCATCAATGACACGAAATGAGTAACAGAGTTTGAAGGTGAAACAGAGCATGTAGCAATTGGACTTTGGACACAGGGAAGGCCGACACAGAGAGAATGGATAACTGCAGATGGCCGACTCAATATAGGTTTCAGATGGACTTCTCTTGAACATATGGATGACACGACCAATGATTTGGCAGCATTGACTCAAAGACGACACAGGAAATGACCTTGTAGCAAATCAAACGAGAGACAAATGGATTTCCCAAACCGGCTTCGAATGATGAATAGGGGTTGTCATGTTCAAGAGCGACTCTTACTGCCAATTAATACAAAGATGAAACATATCCCTTTCTCAAATTTTCCCCCACCATTTCTGGCAAGTACCTCTTTATTTTTACGCAATCTTGAAGAGGATCACATATGCTTGTTGATATAAGCTCATCCTTCGAACGAGTCCCTTGGAGTATTTTTAACGAACCCTAGGAAGGAGTGGTTTGGTCCCATCACGGGTTTGTCAATGTTTGTTTAACGAGTCCAGAGATAGTAAACTCGAAGGTTTTTCAAGATTATAGAGTTTGGAAAAACACTTAAAAGAGAACTCTCTCAGTTCCTTTTTCGTAAGATAATCTGGACGAGATCGAAAAAGAGATAAACTATCGCTCATCAGATGCATACTTCAAATACTTTAGCGAGCGTGACAATAGAAATGTCGTTCGGTGATCTTTTCATGTTTAGAGAGTCTGAAAAGAGCTTAAAGAGGACTCTAAGGTTGTCCTTTTTCATAATGTTAGTCTCGCGAGGCCGAAAAAGAGATAAATTATCACTCGAAAGACGCACTTTCAAACCTTTTAACGAATGGGAAAGGAAGCAAGATCACTCGGAAATCTTTTCATGTTTAGAGAGTCTGAAAAGAGCTTAAAGGAGACTCCAGGGGGTTCCTTTTTCGTGTATCCATACAGGTCCGAAAAAGAGATAAAATTCTACCCGGATGCATTCTCATGTATTTACGAGCACGAGAAAGAACAAAGACTAAGCTCGGTATGCCCCCAGCTTGAAATCTAGTGGCTTAACTTTAGCATGAAGTCTGGAGGCTGAGGCAAATGCCCCCCAAGCTTCGTTTCATCCAACTGCAAAGGAGAATGAAATGAAGCTTCAAATACTAGGTGAAGGACTTGACTCAAATAGAGAGGGGGAAAAACTATTTCATTTTTTAACGAGCTTGACATAGAAACAAGAACTATGCTCGTAACCTCTGTTTCATTTTTTAACGAGGTTTCCACAGAGACGAAAAAATATCCTCAAAACTCTCTTCTTGATCATGGATTCCAAGAGGACAATGCCCTAGAATGACACCATGTCAAGGGACAAAACTCGGTCATGGCTTCCAAGAGGTCTTCACCGGAAGGAAGAAACACACTCTGGAAGGACACCATGTCGAGGGTCACGACAGGAGTAAAGAGATCAGGCTCTAACAACCCTATAGAAGAGATCACCATGTCAACTACTAGATCTGAGTCGTCAGAAGTTGAATCTATGGGTGACAATGCCACATAATTCACCTGTGGCAGAGGCGATACTGTCGGCGTATAAGAACCATTCAGGGAGGCAATCCAGGCAGGGTCAATGAATGAAAGTTGATCAACAGTCACAACTCGTCCATCATGAGGGAAAGATATCACACGAAAAAGAGTAGACACAATAGCTTTCATGGCATAGACATAATTGCGCCCAAAAAGTAAAGAAAAATCCAAGGGGTCTTGGACTACCATTACATCAATGAAGACAGTTTTCCCTTCCAAAGTTACAGGAAACTAAGGAAGGGTCCCTAAAGGTTGACTCGTTCTTCTGTTAAAAGCTAACAGATTCTGCGTAACCGGTGCAAGTGGAGGACAACCCAAAGCTTTCCAAGCAATAGAGGACAAAATACTAACAAACGAACCTTCATCTATCAATGTTTTGGTAACGTCCCGACCACAAACCTGTACTGTAATATGGAAAGGAATGTAAGAGGGGAGACGAGGTCCAGTTAGCACATCCCAATCAAAATGGATGGCCTCATTACTTGGAGGGGGTTCCACGGGAGAAGGAGGAATACCCCCCGGCACAGTAGATTCTGTATCAACGAGAAAAACGTGAGCAATATCGGGTTTACTCTCTAGCAAGAGAGTAGGATTGATCGATGGAGAGATCAGATTGACCACTTGAGTTTCATTCTCCAAGGGGAGAATGGGGTCGACAGGTGGAAATGAATCGGCCGCTTGGGTTTCACTCTCTAACGAGAGAGTGGGGTTGACCGAGGATGGTATCGGCTCAACCACTTTGTCAACTGGTTCAACTAAGGACGTGACCAGATTGATGACATGATCAACCGGATTGACCAACGAAGGGGCCGGATTGATCATTCCATCAACTATAGGTGGGTTGAGAGAAAGCTTGCGATAAGCAGCTGGAAGCTGAGGCTGTGAAACAGTCATGTCTTCCAGGAATTTCGAGGCTTCGTCCATATGAGGGCAAAGGTGAGTTAGATGACTCCCTTTGCATAACATACACGGGAACTTGACTCTACTTTTCTTCTTCCCAACGGTATTTTGACTAGTCGACGGGAAGTCATCAGCATGTTGTTCGGAGGCTAATGATGTGGGTTGCCGAGGATGTGTGGACCATGCTTCTATAACCTTGGATAGACCAGGGAAATCTTTAAGAAGATGACTACCCTTAAAAAGCCTGCAAGGGTACTTTGGATTACGAGTTGTTTGGGCGATCTTGACATTATCAACACTCCCGGCATGATTAGCAGTAACTGGTTGTTTTCCAACATGTTTGGTTGGAGGTTTTGACCCTTGTTTATCTTTCTTCTTCTTCTTATTCACTGGGTTACTAGATTTAGAACTTTCACCTGACGAAGAAGATGAAACGGAAGGTCATATGAAACGGAAGGTCATATGAAACGGAAGATGTCTAATCAATTTTTATAAGCGCTTTATTTTTAAGGCTGTTATTACTCAAAAGGAAGATGGCGTGGACAATATGGTGCTTTGACCAACCCAAAAAATTGTGCAAAGATATGAATATGCAATCTTTTCGTTTCGATGAAATCTATGCTACGAGAAGGAGAAAACATTTATCATTCCCATATGCACAATGTCCCAAAATATATGAAAATCATCAATATCAATCATGCAATTTCACTACTTCAAATGCAAGGATGCCCCCAATCTAATATAAAGCAAGAAATTAAATCTTTTTGTTTCAAAAAATGTCACTAAAAGCAATAATGAACTTTTTAAAACAAAGAAACCCAAACTAAATTTTTTCTTTTAAATCGAACTATTCAGAAGAAATCTGATCTTTCCCTAAACAATTCTAAAGAAAACCCATGCTTTGTAATTGAAATACACTCAAAGAAAGAGACTAATACTTCAAAACCAAACAAAGAAAATGAGAAAAACCAAGCAAACTTAACTTTCAAACCAATCACTAGTTCTTAGCCAATCAGACACACTCAACTCCAGAAGACAGAGAGAATGAAATTGCCAATAAGAGCCAAGAAACGAAAGACAAGCTACCAAAGGCAAGAAAGACCTAGAAACCCTAAATATATTCAAGCAAGAAAACTAAGGCAAGAGACGTCCAAATCAATGATCCAATAAGCCAAAAAGATGTAATTCAACAGATCTGAGCAGTTGAAAAAATCCAAACTCAATTTCAAAATTTTCAAAAATCTTGCTCGCAGGCAAGCAGTGTCACATAGTGCGAGAAGATAGGATTCTCGCAGGCCACCTTAAAGCAAGGTGCGAGGTGTTCGCACTAGACCCTATATGCAGGGTGCAAACCTGACTGGTTCTCGCAGGCTGTCAATGAATACAGTGCGAGAACTCCTGAAGATAATAAAAAATTTGAAAATGAAAGAAAAATTCAAACAGGCTTATAGACCTAGAAGGTCTCTCAGGATATCCTGAGGACTCAAAGACTGACAAAACAAGAGAATAATAGAAATAAAGAAAATGGCCACAGAAAATTCAAAAAACCATAAAGAAAAAGGGAATAGTCCCCAGTGGAGTCGCCAATTTTGTTTCAGGATAAATCTGTGAGTGCGGACACAAACCGATCTCCCTAGATCCACCTAGATCTAGAACAAAACAGAACATAATGATACTCTTTCCCTAGATCTAGACTATTGAATGAACTAAGAGGCAAGGATCATGAACATACCTTATGAATTATTTCCTAGGTCTCTGTTGTTCCAAGCTTTGCTCCAATGCTCTTGTGCCGTTTAGATCACAATAGTACAAACCAATCGAAGTGAAGGAAAATCAATGTATTCAATAGCTAATCTATACATATGATCAAAGAGTTATGTAATAAAGTGACATCATCTTTATGGGAAAGGGACACATTACTGTATTATATTGATATAAAGTGAAACTTACAACCTGAGCCTTGATGTTAGCAAGTCCCCTTTCAATGGCTCCTAGCTCTGACACACACACTTGCTCATGCATGAAGAAAATCAACCACTTTTGATGACCATGCTAGTGTCTCTAGCTGTTGTAGCATCAGTCCTTCATACAAGCTTTCAGTAATTCTCCAATCAATCTCTTGCTGGTTTGCCTCTAACCTTTTCCATGGACCTTCTCTTCAATATATGAGAAGATAGATTAGTTACTTGGATAGGAAATGATCCCAAGATATCTGGAATGCCAGCACCTGAACAACCATTCGAAAGCCAACTCATCTCGCTAGAATATTCCCTTCTAGAAGGTTCGAGATTTATCCATTTTTCTTCCTTTAGATGATGTTCACACCCTGACTATTAGGTACAGTGTGAACTATTCGCACTCCAGCTTAATGCAGCCTACGAGAATTAGGCATTCTCGCAGGCAGCTATATATGTAGCCTACGAACATCCTTTAAAAGTATGATTTCTGGAAGCAGACAAATGTAACTTTTCTCAGGAAAGTGTTCTTAGTGAAGAGCTTGATTTTCCATCATCATAACATCATCAGGATGACCAAAATTGTGGATAACAACTATTCGAAGTCCTACTTTGTTACGGGTGTATTTGCGAATTCACCTCTTGAAACGTTATTTTGATTATATTGAATATCAACATATTCCTAGATGTCTAAATACATTAACTGATGCATTGGATAACTATGTACTAGACAGACATTTGGATCATTTATAAATCAATCACATCAATTTTCACACAATACAAGGTAAACCGGTAGAAGCTGTCTGTATATATAACGATCAAAAGGATTTTTTACAAAAAAGTTTTGTCCAAAGACCAAAATGTCAAAATCTGAAGCTCATAGCTTCTACAAAATGACATCATGGATGACGTTCATGGTAACATACGACTGCCTGGGAAACCTTACGGAGCAGTCGGCCTATGGACTCTGACACTCCTACTGTGTGACACTGATGATGTCGTGGAACCTCTCCAAGAGGCATGTCTGGAATATCTGCTGTCAAACCCTCTAGGTTTTGTTCCACTGCTTGATAATCCTCGGCGTCCCATTGTGGCACTGGCGCTACCTCTCCTCGCCGCTGAATGGGAGAAGTACTAGGAGGTCGGTAAGGTCCCACATCTGTGTCATCAAAAAAAAAATTTTGTATTTAGTCTTTGGACGAACATATAAAACAAAAAAAACATTTGCATATGATGAAATTCACAAAAACATTTAAAAAGAAAAAAATTGTTTACTTCTTACCAAGTTCCCCCCACTGAGCATCCTTCAGTAGGACTAAGTCTAGATCTCCTCAGAAATCCAACCGGGCATAAGCATAATCGTCGACCATCAACATATGTGGTCGCAGCCAGTCGAAGAAGGTATCATCATACTTGATAATTGGTCCAGCTACGTGCCAGGGCATGAGCTGACACCATCTCAGCATTCTTGGATCCCTAGGAGCCGGTAAATTCCAGTCAACCTACAGCCTTAGTAATGGAACCCTATCGAGAAAGAAGGTAACTAACAAAGATCCGTACCCAAATTGCTTCAGGTTGCCTCATCTGCATTTGGTCAACTGCCTTTTCATGCTACGAAGCACTGCATCTTCCCAATTAAAAACCCGAGGTTCAGTACACTCTATAGCATACTGAAAGTAACTCTGGAGCACCATGTGAGGAGCGGAGCTCCCAGCCATCCAAGCAATGGTGAACAAGATAGTACGAAGGGTCAGATCCCATACTCCCCAAATAGCTACTTTCCCTTTCTTTCTCTTTGCCTCAAGAACACAGTGTAAGCGACAGTACTCACTCATGGGCAGCCCACCACCTCTACTACCAGTCAGGCTCACGTGGTACCCACGCCATGACAGTCCAGTCAAGAAGTAAATGTCCTCAATATCTAAGGACAATGGGTGGACCCCTACATGAAATACCTGCTGATCGGGATCCCACATATGCACAAGGTACTCTAATAACCTGACTTGGGCCCTCATGCCCAGGATACGAAAGTACTTCAGAAGACCACAATTTCTCAAAGAGGAAATAGTGGGTGGATGATTTCTGGCAATGGCATTGTCTTCTTCGTGCTCCCTTTCACGCCATTCAAGAACCATTTTGATGGCCAAATATCTGCATAAGAAGCACAAGAAGAGGATTAGTAGCTCTATTCATGAATTGATTCTCTTTCATTGAGTAAATTTAAAAAAAAAAATTATTCTTTGCAGTTCTCGCAAGTGCCCTTTAGGCACAGTGTGAGAACCTTGTAGGCTGTTTTGGGCTCACCTGTGAGAATGAACCATTCTCGCAGGTCCCGTGTAGCCCACCTGCGAGAATGGATGAGCACAAGTATGGCTCACAAAACCAACTCAAAAATGAGTTTTTACCAATGAAAATGAAAAATAAAACCATGAAAGAGTGGAGGACAAAGAGCCTACCTCACTGTCGCTGATGTCTCGTCGAATGGATGCTCGTAACTCCCACAATCTGACGCCCAATTTCAAGGGTAAAAGAGGGTTTTTTTGCCTCAAATAGTGGAAAAGTGAAAATAATATGGTAAAAAGAGTTTTACTTCTTTATATTTACTTTTACCTTGTTATTTGGATTTTTATAATTATTTATTTATTTATACCCTAATCCCTAATGCCCTTTTGAGTGTAACTTTTGCAAGCGTAACGACTTCGATGGTCATGTATAGGGATGTAGACATATTTTTTCTTTTTTCATCGCATGTTTTGGTTGTTTTTCATGGATTTTTGCACAAAACCTAGAGCTTGGTCTTTGTCCGTTCTCACACTCAAAAATACATGAGAACGCGATCGAGCATACTTTTATCACTTTTTCGGGCTCAACAAGGTTATACAAAAAAGGAACCCCCCTAGAGTCCTCTTTAAGATCTTTTCAGACTCTCTAAACATGAAAAGATAACTGAGCGACCTTGCTATTTTCACTCTCGATAAAGTATTTGAAGAAAGCGTCTGGTGGGCAATAATTTATCTCTTTTTTGGTCTCATCAAATTATTTTACGAAAAATGAACTGAGAGAGTTCTCTTTTAAGTGTTTTTCCAAACTCTATAATCCTGAAAAACCTTCGAGTTTTCTATCTCTGGACATGTTAAACAAACATTGACAGACCCGTAATGGGATCGAACCACTCCTTCTTAGGTTTCGTTAAACATACTCCGAAGGACTTACCCGAAGGATAAGCTTATATCAACAAGCATATGTTATCCTCCTCAAGCTTGTGTAAAAATAAAGAGGTACTCGCCAGAAATGGTGGGGGAAATTTTGGGAAAGGGATATATTTTCATCTTCATATTGATTGGTAGTAAGTGTCGCTCTTGAACATGACACCCCCTATTCATTATATTTGAAGCCGGTTTGGGAAATCCATTTGTCTCTCATTCGATTTGCTACAAGGTCATTCCCTGTTTCGTCTTTGAGTCAATGCTGCCAAATCATTGGTCGTGTCATTCATATGTTTAAGAGAAGTTCATCCAAAACCTCTATTGAGTCGGCCATCTGTAGTTGTCCATTCTCTCTGTGTCGGCCTTCCCTGTGTCCAGTTCAATTTACATCATACTCTGCTTCACCTTCAAAATATGTTACTCATTTCGTGTCATTAATGGGGGATACATCAAGGCCCTCCTGTGATGAGTTTTGTTCCTTCGACTTTATCTCATTATCCGGAAACAAGACTTAGAAATTTTTGGTACCTTGGAACCTGCATGCCTCTATGGCAGGTTTCCTCACTTTTGACAGTGGGTTTACATCATTGACCCCTGATCGAAAGATTTAGTCGAATGTTCAACTTCAACTCATTCATTCACACTCGATGGATTGTAATAGAGTACCTTGGGAGTCATTGACATCAATGGTGATTTCCCTCGCACTTGTTAATGGTTTCATCAATGACCGGTAATCAAGTGGTTTCTGCCATGTCCGACTTCAACACATGTAATCACATGGTTAGATTCGTACGTTTGGGTGACGAGATTGAAGATGCTGGATATCATCTCTTTGTCCAGGTTGCGATGGAGTATGTATGATTTGTGACACATAGATCCACTTTGTATGTCTCGTGGCTATGTCGTCTTAATTTGAATTTTCTCACATAGATCCACAGTGTATTCCTAGTGGCTATGTTATATTTTGACGGCATGGATCCACAGTGTATGATTGGTGGCCATGACCTATGTCTACAATGTCATCCATCTATGATCTGAGTATGGGAATGCCTACCTCAGAATTAATATATATGATATTTTGCAGATGCTTGGTTGTTTGCAGGTTTCTGATTAGGTGTGCTCCTGGTTTCCAACACACACATGCAGCTTACAAAGTCTTTCGGATGTCGCTGGTTTCGGCCTCATACTTTGGGGGGCTTTCTGTTACCCATGATTTTGGCCATCATGATGCTGCATTGATGATGGTGTAATCAGGCTCCTCATAAGAACTTTCTCCTGAGAAAATTGTCATTCATCTCTTCCCAGAAAACATACTTTTGAAGAGAGTTCGCAGGTTGCTAATATACCAGGGTGTGAGAATGACCCATTCTCATAGGCTGCCTTAAGCTAGGGTGCGAACTTCTCACACTGTGAAACATAGCTAGGGTGTGAACCTTCTCTAAAGCTTGGAAAAAGGTAAATTCTCGATGGTTCTAGAAAGGAATCTTCTAGAAGAATGGGTTGGCATTTGAATGGTTATCCTTGTACTGGATTCCTTGATATTGTGGGATCATTATTATCCAAGTAACCATCTAGTTATCTCCTATATATTGATGGAATTCTCATGGAAAAGGTTAAGCGATATTCATTGGAGAATTGGTGAAAGAATTGTGTGAAGGACTTAGCTCAAACAGGAGCTTGGAGACTCTAGCAAGTCTATCAAGAGGATTTCATCTTCTTCATGCAAGGATCGAGAAAGTGTGTGTGTTGGAGCCAAGAGCCATCGAAAGGAATCTGGCGACATCAAGGCGATCAGGTTGTAATCTTCTACTTTCAATTAATGTGATACAGTGGCATGTCCCTTTCCCATAAAGCTGTTCTCACTTTATTGTGTAATTCCTTGATCATACACATAAGTTGATAGTTGAATATATTTTGTTATCTTCACTTTGGTTGGTTTGTGTTGTCTTGGTCTTGACCTCACGAGAGCACCGGAGCGAAGTGGGAGCAACAGAGACCCTAGGAAGTGATACAAAGGTATGTTACTTGTTCCTTCCTACTAGCCAATTCAATGATCAAAACTTATGGAAAGAGTCATGTCCTGTCCTATTTTGTTCTAGATCCAGGTGGATCTAGGCAGATCTGTTAGTGTCCGCACCTACCGATTAGTCCGATAACAACTGTGTATGTCTTACTAGGAAAATTATTTTAGCATTTAGGAGTTTGTTAATTCCTTCTTGACTATTGGTTTGATTTTTGGTTGCATTTTCCTTAGCTTACTTGTTATTTTTGTCAAGCAATCACTGAGAAACTCTTCTTAAAAAGCCTATTTTTGAAGATGTACGTGCCCTGCACCACTATTGTCTATGTACACACACTTGTTGCACCACTACATATCGCATATGTATGCTAGCTGCACCATTACATATCGTGTATACCCACAAATGTTGCAATTAAAAAGTTGGAAGGAATTCATTGAGATTACGGGCTATTGGGAAGTTTCCCAACCAATCGACTGCCTATATCCCGTCACCCAACTGAATAACCATCCTTTTCCCATATAAAAGGAGTTTTTGGGGTCTCATTCCATATCCACACATAAGAACAGTGAAACTCAACCCGTTTCACATCCCCTCCTTGCCCCATTAACTTGCAGCCACCTTGTGAGATTTGCATTAGAATTGCCCAATTTTGCCTTTCTCCTCCATCATAAGCCTATGTCATTTCCTTAGAAGAAGTGTGAGAGGAGAAAGATACATGGAAGTGTAGTTTGATCTTGGTGAAGAGGATCCTAGACCAGGTTTATGGACCAGTCCCCGACCTTTGTTGTAAGTAAACATTGTGATATCAATAAAAGGAATATTTTTTCTGTCCCGAAATATGATGTGTCAAATGATTGCATTTGCTTTATGTTTTATGCTAACATCTAACCCATGATTTATACATGAGATGCATGTTTGTAGTTCCCTATTTATCTATTTGTGAATGCAGGCCAGCCTTAGGAGGAGGCTTGTAGTCAGCGGAGCCGTCAAGCACAGAAGGATCGACACCGGACACGGAGTTAAAGGTAGAGTTACCAGATCTTTTCACTTTGTATTTTGTATATGAATGTGGGGTATATTCGGGGTAGTCTAAGGAATAGGAGACTTTTAGACGGTTAGATCTGCCTACATGTTGAACCCTAGTGTAGTCCATAGGGGGGTTTTCCTGCTATAGTAGAACTAGCGACCATACTAGGGAAGCCTCTAGGGTTTTAGGGGATTTTTTGGGCATTTGATTGATTTTGATTACCTTTTGAGTTTCTTTTTGAGTCAGCTGAGTCTTTAAGGGATTATGGTCACCTGTTGGTGCCATACCAGTTCTCCCTGCCTTGTCAACCTTTCTGTTTGTTTTCTTTTTTGAGAAGTTACAAAGGTGTACACGGCCTGCAGTGGGTCTTCATGCGTACATACACGTCTTTCTTTATAGACAGCCCACGTACATACGCAAACTTCTTAGGTGTCAGTTGCATGCATGTGTCAAGATTTTTTTTTTAAAAGAAGAGACAGTCAACCTCTTCCCTGATTGAAGTCTAAATTCTCAGGGGTTTCTTATTTAAGTACAGTGTCTCTATTTTTACAGTTGAAGCCTGGGTTTGATGTTAGTTTTATTATCTTTTTAAAGATTTCTTGTGTTTTATTTTGAAAGGGTTTTCTAGACGAGTCTTTGAGTTTTTGTGATCATCCTGTTTTGGTGTCTTCAGTGACTCCCTGCGATCCGCAGTGGGCCAGAGGTCAGTCTCAGTATTGTCTTTGTTTTTTACTTCTTTCCCTTTCGTGTGCTTTAAATAAAAAGAAAAATAATTTATTTCAAGTTTCTTGTTTGAAGCATTAAAAACAAAAGTAAAAAAGATTGAATTTCTTTGTTTGGTTAAGTAGTTGGGTTAGTTACTTTGTTTATCTGGAAAAAGAGTTATTTTCTTAAGTTCTTTACTGACTTCTTAGGATGCTAAGTAGCTCGTACTCGAGAGAAATCTTGTTTTAGGATTTCTTTTAAAAGATCTTAGAAAAAAAAAATAGCTACGAAAAGTTGGTTAAAGAGTTAAAATTGCAAATCTTTATTTGTCAAATAGAAGTAATTTTGCTTTCAACATTCGTTTATTTCTTCTTCTTCGTCTCCCATTCACACCACTAGTTTCATTTCCACTTCCTTTGAATTAAAACAATCCATTTGAAATTAACGCTAAAATTAAAATTTACTAGACTTTATGTTTGTAGGGTCAATCAAATATTCTAGGCTACAGCCTTGATTTAGGTTGGAGAGGAAACTATTCAAGGATTATAAACAAACATATGAGTCTGAGCTAGGGAGTGTGAAAATTCCAGTAAACACAAAATTTATCCGAGACCCCCCTCTAACACAGGGGCTAAATATGAGGTTTCGTGCAGAAAGGTAGCGGAGATAACCCCTCCAAAGTCGGACCAAGCGTAGTGGGGAATGCATATAGAGGACTTGTAGTGGGATTCTGGCGATCACATTTTCCACGAAGCTTCGTGGGTCTCGAATCTATTTGAGGTCCTCAATTGTCTTCCAGAACACTTGCTTTTGATACCCTTGATAGGTTTTGGGCTTGATACCCTGCTCATTGCAGTCCACTTGATTGTCGACTATACCCGCCTGGTGACCATTCGTGAGCTGGCAACCTAGTTTCCTTTATTATAGTGACTTACACAGGTGACTCCAAGGGTATACCATGGTACCTAGGGCAGACATCGGGCCACGCTTTGCAGATTATACCCAGAGGGTGCTTCCATGTTCGAGTTTCACTTTCACCGGTAAGTTGCTCTACTGTTGGCTGGTGTAACTGTTCTTCCAACTAGTTAGTGGTTTTCTTGCTTTATCTTGTAGGAAATTTTTCTAGTGTGTGCTTGTTTTCAAACGTTAGAAAAGCCTTAGTGTGTCACTGATATTTTCACAAAGTGGAAGATCAAGAGCTTTGACAGTCGCAAAGGCTCCAGGGCATGTCACCGGTTGCATTAGAGCCACCACCGCCACCGTTACGGTGAAGATTTGACCAACAAAGTTCATACGAAGCGACCGGGCCACAGGAAACTGTACCCAATCCTTCCCCGAGAAGAGATCACTTGAATCCGGAAGAACCTATTGTTACCGACCTTGGAGCAGAAGCTCTCGGGCCTTTTAACCCTCCAATCACTAACTTGTCGACGCTCGTCGTAATACAGGTTATCCCTCTGCGGATAACACATCACAAGCATCATATAAGCTTGCAAGCAGTTATGGAAGCAAATGTTGCTACTTCTTCTGGGAGTCCTCATACTCCCTCAACAACTCTTACCACTAGGGGCATTCTTCCTCCTAACCTACCTTCGCCAGTCCAGACCACCATGGTCTTGATCGCCTCTACTTAGGGCAGTGATATGATGTCATCTTTGGTGGAAACTACCGCCCCATTCACATAGAGTCGGACGGGCCATCCATTTTCATATGAGATTACCGCCTTTGATACGAACTTTGTCCTCTCCTAATCCACCCTACAGACCATGGGTCTGGGGGCAGGGAGCTCAAACACTCCTTTGCAAGGGTCCATGGGGGGCACCTCAACCCCCTATAATGATATACCTTATGAAGGGAGTCATATACCTCCTTCGACCCTTCTCTTGGTGGTGCTTCCCAACAACCCATCGGGCTGAACATGAACTACAACCTAGTTGGAGCAGGCAGTGTAGGACCTTCTTACTATACCACACTGGTGGGTTCAATGTCATTCTCTTTGTTTATCACGTTTGGAAATAATGAGTTTTCATCGGCTGTCATCTCGGTCGGGGGCAACCCTGGTTTTGGACAACAAAATCCTGTGCAGGGTACTATTCCTACATAGGGGGAAAACACATGAGTATTCTCCTCACAAGGACTCTAGAATCCATGGCAGGGATCAATTCCCTCATCATGGATGTTGACTAGGGGAAACCCCTTCCATGGTCAATGGAACCTTGGGCAAGGCTCAGTACCTATGCCCATCGGATCGATAGGGGGAAACCTTTTCCAGAATCTTTGGAACACAACACATGGATCAATCCCTGCCCAACCCTCAATGTCCAATTACGGGAGTCAGCCAATGATGTCCCAACAAACGCAGTATGCATTCACTGGTCAAGGCCATGGTTTTTACCAGAACCTTGGTCAACAACCTAACGTTTCCTGGCAACCTGGTGCCAGTCAAATTCTAGGCTCCTTTGCTCATGTACATAGTCAACAGCCCAAACTTACGTTTCTGGAAACGTTACATTTTCCATACTTGTCAAGATTGTTAAATGACCCAATATGTCATGATCCATGTTGGCCTCCTATGCAGACCAATTTTCCCTCAAAAATTCCAAAGTTCTAAGGTAAGCCTAACGAAGATCCAGGTGATCATGTGACCACTTTTCATCTATGGTGCTCGTCAAACTCTTTGCGAGACGATTCTATACAATTGCGTCTGTTTCAACGCACTATTATAGGGAGTACCATGAAATGGTACATCAAGATCAACCACTCAAGATACTCTACTTTTGGTGAGTTGGCCATGGTTTTTATTAACCATTTTCAACTTCTTGTGAGATATGATGTCGGCACTGAATTGTTGGCTAACTTTGAGAAAACAAAGGTCGATCATATCTCGGATCACATACGGGAACGACGACGTCGAAAGATTTTGATAAAATTACCAGTCCCACCGGATTTTTTGCTGGAGTGGTTCCTTAAGTCTTTGGTACCCCATTTATCCAAGGACGTTGCAACGTCGTGAGTGTTTTTCGAGGAAGAGGAAATAATGAGAGCTCAACAGCTAGAATTGATATACTCTAAGTCTAGTTTACTTTACAAAGTTTTGCCAGATGCAACGCAGTCTATTATTGATAAGTCCAGACACAGTTCTGGACCACATGTCGATGGTATTGTTGGTTCAACACAAGCGAATCCCACTGATCAAACTATCAAATCAATTGCAACAATTGTTAATACAAAAGACAGTGGCCAGCCAAACCTCTATTTTGGATGCTCCCCCTACTCAAACGTCGGATGTACACAGCGTGCAATCGACGAACCCAGAGTCCAACCAACAGCCTGACGGAAATAAAAAATAGAGAAACAAGAAGGGTAAGGGGGATAAGAAACCCACCAATAATGTTGGTGGGGGAAATGCAGAAAATAAGAAGTCGAAGTATCTGTGTAACCTGCTTTGTTAACGAACCCATTTCCTCATGGGAAAAATATGACTCAAGTATCTTCGAGTGTGGATGGGGGCAGTTAGGGACCCCCTCCATCTTCTAGTAATCCTTCATCCATGAATGTGTATATGATGAAAGGTGATTCCTACATAGCGACTAGGGTGCACGATTACGAAATGCTAGAATCTAGTGAAAAGGGTAAAGAATTCGTAAACCCATCTGGTCCTCTCCATATCGAGAAGAGGATGGGAGAAACAATGAAACGCATCCTGAAAGGGGCATTCAAGAAAGATTCTCACAATACAAACACAAGGGCCACCCAAAACTACTCTGTGGTGGAGGATTTGTCACAAACCGCTTGCGCAATGTCTTCTTTGGAAGTCCTCCAGAGCTGCCCTGCACAGAGAAAGGCTCTATTATCCTCTTTGGGATATGTTAAGACCTATAATCCAGGAATGATCATGCTTTATACAACCGACTTAAAACCTCATCTTCCCTACCACATGGCATTTCAGATAGTAGTGGCTTACAACATGAAAAATTTTACTCGAAATATTTTCTGCACGGTGGTTGATGAGGGTGCCTCAACATGCGTGATGTATTTGGCATGTTGGAAGGACATTGGCCAATCTGTTTTGTCTTCATCACCTACTCTACTTAATGCTTTCAACAGTTGTTCTTTCTGACCACATGGAATCATTCCTTCTTTCTCTATGCAGCTAGGAGGAAAGACCATGTGCATTGAGGTTGAAGTGGTTGATGCGCCTCTCGACTAAAACCTTCTGTTAGGAAGGAGTTGGACCTATGCTATGCATGCAGTGGTCACCACAGTTTTTTGGGTCATGTTGTTTCCACATGAGGGCCAGATCGTGACGATTGATCAGTTGTCCTTCTCCAGGACTGACCCTTCCTCGGGAGAATCCACAGTCCCGATGATTGATAATCCTCAACACGGAATCACCAATGCAGGAGTTGGTTTGTGCCCACCTTCGATGGGTACTTTCGATTACTTGCCTCCTTCCGATGATGTCAAGTTTATATCGGCTGTCCCTGACAAGCCTAGGGCCAAAAGTTTTCAAGTGTCGTCGTTCCATATGACCTACTTTAATGATCCGTGGACTCTTCCTTCCCCATCGACCATGATGGAAGGGAGAAAGCATCATGGAATGGCCATGCCCTTGTCCATTGCAAAATTTGCTTACTCTATAGTCTAGCAAGATTTCATCGACCCCGATCCGACTCCTGCACAAGAGTTAGATCCAGTTCTAGAGCCTATTTGGGCTCAAGGTTCCCTTGCAAATACTGATTCATTAGACATGGTCTTTGCCTCAGATGAGGTGATTATTGAGGTAATTACTGGTTTGGACAGACCCTGGGATGATCTCCATCACAAATCTTATTTTCTCACGGAGTTAAGAAGAATAGAGGCAAGTGAATTCACGTTGACTATGACTGGAGATAGGTCTTTTCTTGTTAATTCTTTGGCTACACACGCAACTTACGCCGAGGGTAATATGACAACTATCGTTGAAATGATACCTATTGACATCTCTAGAACCCCTGGCGTCATCAAGAATGTCTTTATCGGAGCGGACTGCTCCCCCGAGGATATTTGAATCTACATAGATTTATTGAAGGAATTACGCTATGTTTTTTCCTGGTCTTACGAGGAAATTTAGGCATCGATCCAAGAATCGTCGAACAAGAAATAACGATGTATCCTGATGCTAAGCCGGTCCGACAGAAGCTTCATCTAGTTAACCCTAGGAAAGAAGAAGCTATCAAGGCTGAAGTAGAGAAACTTCTCAAAGTCGATTTCATCTACCCTATCCAATTGACGCAATGGGTGTCAAATCATGTTCTAGTCAACAAAAAGAAGGGAACGATTCGTGTATGTATGGATTTCTGTGATCTGAACAAGGCTTGACCAAAGGATAATTTCCCCACCCCAGTCATTAACCATATTGTCGATGAGTGTGAAGTTTGTGAGGTTTTTTTTTTCATGGATAGTTTTTCATGATACAACAGATCCAAATTAAGCTCGAAGACCAACACAAAACCACTTTTATTTGTCCATGGGGCACATTCGCTTATCACAAGATGCCTTTTGGCTTGAAAAATGTTGTAGCTACTTTTCAGCGGGCCATGTATTTTTCTTTCCATGACCTAAGACACATAGTCGAGGCTTATCTCGATGATTTAGCATCACGATCTCGTGTTGCTAAATCCGATAGAAGAGAGATGATCATCCCGTGCACCTCCAACTTATATTTGAACAATGTCTCTTCTATCGGATTCACTTGAATCCAAACAAGTACAGTTTCTGTGTGACGTCGGGTCGTTCATTAGGTTTCATAGTTTTGACTACAGGGATCATGGTCGATCCTCTAAAGGTTGAGGTGATAGTTCAGTTGCCTCCCCAGTGCACAGTCCCTCAACTTCAGATCTTACAGGGGAAAGCAGACATTTTACGGCCTTTCATCGCAAATTATGCCGAGATCACAAAAGAGTTCATGGATTTACTGAAAAAGGGAGTCCCTTTCTATTGGGACGAAGCTTCTCAATGCTCTTTCAAGGCATTGAAATGCGCTCTTACATCTTCCCCTCTACTTCGACCACCCAATTATAATAAATATTTCTTATTGTATTTGGCCGCTACAGAGTCGACCATCGGTATGGTCTTGGCTCAGGAGGATGATCTGCTTGAAGAGCATGTGATTTATTACCTGAGCTGAGGCCTAGTTGGACCAGAACTCAACTACTCCCACTTTGAGAAGCTGGAATTGGCAGCAGTGCATGATGTCCAATGGTTTTGTCACTATATCCTTCTTCACAAGACCACTATCATTGTCATTTTGAATCTGTTCTAATACATGTTGAAACGATGTGTAATCAGTGGAAATATCATTATATGGATAGTTATCTTCCAAGAATTTGACTTGGATTTTGTTTCGGTGAAATCGAAAAAAGTCGTTGGTCTTTGCAGAACTCATCTCAGAACTTCTGGTCGAGTCAGGTGATGTTATGCCCGAAGAGTCACCTATTAAAGGCGATCTTTTTCTGGTCAAATCTTGGGACCCCTGGTATGGAGATATACTAGTGTATATCTAGACTCTGAGGTTCCCCACCTCCTCTTCTCGTGATGAGCGTTGATGCATATGCCATCAGGAAAAAAACTATCTCATACTCGATGACACTTTGTATCGTCGAGCTGTAAATTTCATCCTTCGTCGATGCCTCACTCATGAAGAAGAAAAACTCATGCTTAAAGATTGCCACACTAAAGCATGTGTTGGTCATTTGTCTGGGTTGGAAAAAACCCAAAAGATTCTACGAGCTGGTTACTATTGTCAGACATTAATCAAGGATTGCATCGAGTCAGTCAAAAAGTGCCACCCGTGCCAAATCGTCTCTCGAAAGATGAGGGCACATCCTGCTCCCATGTTTCTTGTCATTATTGTTGGTCCCTTCACCAAGTGGGGGATTGATTATACTACATGCCACACCCCTTTAGCAAGGGGGAACCATTATATCATCGTAGCAGTAGACTACTTCACAAAGTGGGTTGAAGCTATGCCAACATTTAATAATGATGGAGAGACAACAACTCTGTTTTTGTTTAACCAGATAATAGCAAGGTTCAAAATCCCGAGGGAGATTGCCACTGACCATGGCAGTCACTTTCAAAATAAAATTATGTCTGAGTTAACATCAAAGCTTGGGTTGAGGCAATAGAATTCATCACCCTACTACCCACAAACGAATGGCCAAGTAGAAGCCGTGAATAAGTCCCTCAAGACTATTATGCAGCGAACGATCAATTTTGCCAAGTGAAATTAGCATTTGATGTTGTACTCGAAATTATGGGCCTACCGAACATCTGTGAAGACTACAACCAGTTTCTCACCCTTTCAACTCATTTACGGGCTAAAATAAGTCTTGCCTATAGAGTGCCAGATCCCGTCTCTAAAGTTGGTAGTATAGTTATTTCCAGAAACTTCACTACATGAGGAGTGTCTATTATATCTTGAGAATATCGATGAGCAACGAAGGGATGCAGCCTTGGATAATGAGGCTCATAAACAAAGAGTCAAGTGTCAGTATGATCGGTTCATTCATCCTCGAATTTTATCTAAAGGCGACTTTATCGGGGGCAGGTAAGTTCAAACCCATGTGGTTCAGACCTTTCATTGTGAAGGAAGTTTTAAAGAAGGGCTCTTATCATCTTGTGGACTTTGAGGGAAATTATTTGGTAGAGCCTAGAAATGGGCTCTACCTCAAGAAGTATTAGTCCTAGGTTGGCCGCCTTGGGTGACTTCTTTTACATATGTATAGTTTTTATACATTTTAGTTTTTTGTCTTTTGTTGTTTTATGGACGTTTTGTTATTTACGTCATTGTTTTCACTGTGGCAGATGTCAATTGAATAAGAGGTGTTCATTGGGTTCATGGATGGTGCTAGCGGACACACTCGGAGTCTTGCTTCCACAAATTGGGTGATTTTCATGCCTCAAGGCCAGTTTTTGTCTTATGGAGGTATATGTTTAGGTGACGCCAAAAAAAATGCCATCGAATACAACGCAGTGATAGAGTTGCTTCATGATGATCTGTCGCATGGTATCTCTAACCTCAGGGTATATTTAGATGCTCAGCTGGTTGTGTCCCAGTTAAATGAGGTTTATCTCATTTATGATCCTACTCTACATCAACAATTCCTTAGGGTACGTCTCTTAGAATTTTTTTTTGATTACATCACGTATATCCATGTTCCTAGGAGATTGAATCAAATAACAGACACTCTAGATAATCATGTATTAGATTGGCATATTGCACACATGTAAGAAGAAGCACACACATACACATGTAAATACATTTGTAAATAAATTTAATCCATAAGAAATGAAAGATGTAAATACGCATATATATATCAAAAGAGTCAGAGTATATCGGTAGGCATGAACGCCTCAATACATGTCCAGTCTACATCACGAGGCTTATGCCCTCAAAAATATACAAAAAGTGCCCTCGGCACATAAGTGGTCCACCCTAGCTAAGGGTGGGCCCTATTGGCCCTACCATCGTGAACAATGACGTTTTCCAAATGCCAGAAGAGTTGGACCTAGGTTAGTGGCACCCCAACTACGTGAGGCTACATCGATGGAAGGAGATCCTCGATCTCAGCCATGGGAAAAACACAAGTGAGTGCAATGAGGTTCCTCTCTACCCATCTCAATACTCTCTCAGCCTCTTCAGATGGAGGTCCCCCTACTGCTGCTTCTGGTCCGACGACTGCAGTTGGTACTGTCTTTGCTCGAGGATGCTTCCTGGTCCTCGTGAAGTTCGTTGGATGCACTAGTCCCACATTTGTACATAACAGATACATAGTTGTTAGATACTCTAATTAGCATAAAAATGATATATATTAAAAATAAATTAAAAATTAAATAAAAATTAAAAACCAACTTACCTATCTCTCCTCGTTCCTCTCCAGGAGGTACGAGCATGTCTGGGTCACTGGAAAAGTTGATCTCGACGTAGGGGTAGTCCTCTATCGCTGAAATCTGTCGTGCCCACCAGTCAAAAAAGGTGTCATCGAAGGCCTCTATGGTCCTTCCTCCCCCATGTCATGGTAGTAATGTTTCCCACCTACATATTGTTGGGAGGGAGGCCACATGCCCCTGCACTGTCTCTTGTGGACTGAGACTGGGTATCCTCTCAAAGAACAATGAGCATAGAATGGTCCCAAATCCAAATTTCTTGTTGCTTCGCCCGCAAAACTCGGTGAATTGTCTCTTCATGCAGTCTAGCATGGTCGTGCTCCAGTCAAATATTTGTGCATTTAAGCATTGTACCACACAATGCATGTTCCCCCAGGAGGCCTGATGTAAATTCACAGATTCAATGATCCACCCGATGAGTAAAACTAGCACTTTCAGTGATAGGTTGGTGATTTTGTGGATTGGCACCTAAGAAACTACTTTCTCAGTGCCGACCTCGCAATGTAGGTCGATCAACATGGTAATTTTATGTGGCCCAGGGAGAAAAGAACGCAAGTTGACTGGTTCCCCTCTCCTCGAGAGGCCAGTCAGAAAGTAAATGTCTTCAGTCATTGGAGTCAACGACTACCCCTCGAGCATAAACGCCTCAGTGTCAGGGTGCCAATAATCTACTAAGGCATTCAACAGCCTAGGTTGTGCCCTCATGAATGGACACTGGAAGAGCTTCCATAAACCACATTGTCTCAATGCGACCATAGTTGCAGGGTCCTCATCGACCAAGATATCAATGTCTTCATACTCCCTCTCACTCCAGTGGACATACATCCTGCAAAATGGCAAGTTCATGGGAGATTTAGCTCTTTCTTTTCCATTTTTTCAATGTTATTGAGGGTGTACGTGAGTTTTCTTGGACGCAGTCATGTATGCACACGTGCAGATTGTTTTCTTCACACAGGCATACACGGTTTGTCCTTGGACAACCCGCGTACACGTAGGGCCGCACTTTTTTAAAAGGGTGCCCCCCCCAAAAAACTAAAAGAAAATGCAAAAGGAAGTATCGAAATGCAAGAGGGGATGATTTGTACTTACTTAGTCTAGGCGGAAGTTCGTTTCATCCTCTGAATCTCCTGGATTCAACTCTTTTAGCAAAGGGGTCTTTTGGCTTTTTGGTTAATTCTCAATTTGCAATGGTGAAAATGAGCTGTCAGCTTCTATTTATAGACTTTTTTGCCACTTTTTGAACCCTTTTGTCATTTTTTCTGGCTTGAAAATCATTTAACATGGTTCTTGAGTTTCTTATTGGATGTTACGATATACTTTGAATTTGGGTTTGGTTAACTTTTTGAGAGATGGGTCACTTTAAAGGTCCTTTGGTAAAAGTCGTTTTTCCAACATTTAGCATTTAAGTTAGGATTCCACCTCCACTTTTTTCATCTCATTGTCTTTTTCTCTTTTCCATAGGATCGATTGTTATCCATAATTTTGGTCGTCATGATGATGTGTCGATGATGGTGTACTCAGGCTCCTCATTAGGATATTTCCCTGAGAAAAGTTACCTTTGTCTCTTTCCAGAAATCACACTCTTGGAGGAAGTTCGCAGGCTGCTAATACATTTGCCTGCGAGAATGCATGATTCTCATAGGCTGCCTTAAGCCAGAGTGCGAGAAGTTCGCACTGTACTAAACTATTAGGGTGTGAACCCTCTCTAAAGCAAGGAAAATGATAAAATCTTGAAGCTTCTAGAAGGGAATCTTCGAGAAGGATGAGATGGATTTTGAATGGTTATCTTGGTACTAGATTTCTTGATATTGGGGGATCATTCCTATCCTAGTAACTAATACATTCTCTCCTATAAATTGAGGGAATTCTCATGGGAGAAGGTGAAGATGCATAGAGGTAAAGAAGCATTGGAGAATTAGTGAATGACTGTGTGAAGGACTGATGCTACAACAGCAAAGGGAATCTATCAAGCTCATCCAAGGTAGTTGATCTTCTTCGTGCGACAGAGAAAGTGTGTGTGTCGGAGCCAAGGGCCATCGAAAGGAGACTTGTGACATCAAGGCTCAGGTTGTAAGTTTCTCTTTCAATTAATATGACACAGTAATATGTCTCTTTCCCATAAAGTTTGATCTACTTTATTACATAACTCCTTGATCATATGTATAGATTAGCTATTGGATATATCATTTGCTTTCACTTTGGTTGGTTTGTGCCGTTCTGATCTTGACTGCACGAGAGCGCTGGAGCGAAGTAGGAGCAACAAAGATTAAGGAAGTGATTACAAGGTACATATCCTATTCTCACTTCCCATTTAATTCAATAGTTAGATCTAGGGAAAGCGGTATATTCTGTCCTGTTTTGTTCTAGATCCAGGTGGATCTAGGGAGATTGGTTTGTGTCTGCACTTACAGATTAATCCAATAAAAAAATTGGCGACTCCACTGGGGATTTATTCCCTTTTTTCTTTGGATTTTGTCATTTCTCTGTGGCCATTTGCTCTAGTTTCATTTTTTCTCTGTCCTATCACTTTCTGAGTCTTCAGGATATCCTGATAGACTTTCTGGGTCCAAAATCCATTTTGAATTTTGCTTCATTTTTTCAATTTTTTGATATCTTCAGGAGTTCTCGCACTGAGTTCCATTACAGACTGCAAGAACTGGTCAGGTTCGCACCCTGCTTATAGGGTTCAGTGCGAGGTGTTTGCACCTTGCTCAAAGGTTGCCTGCGAGAATCTTAGATTCTCGCACTGTGTCATACTGCTTACCTGCAAACATGCTTTTTCAAAATTTTGAATTTGGATTTTGATTTTTCCAATTGCCCAGATCAGTGTACTTGCTTCTTTTGAGCATATTAAACCTTTGGTTATGTATCTTCTTTGATTGATTTATGTGCTTGAATAGTCTTAGGGTTTCAAGGCTTTTCTTGTCTTTCTGTGGCTTGACTTTCGTTTCTTAGCTTTTTGTGACGAACCATTCTCTCTGTTGTCAGCATCTGAATGTGTTTGTCTGGTTGAGATCCAGTGGTTGGTTGGAAGTTAAGTTTCTTTGGTTTTTCTCATTTGCCCATGGTTTGAGAGGTTATTTCTCTTGCATTTGAAAAAGACTTAATTGCTTTGTTTTTGTTTTTGCTTTCATTGAAAGAGTGATTGGGTGTTTACTATCGCTTGTTCATTTGATTTTCTGTACTCACGCTGCCATAGTTTGAGTCCTTTTGGAAAGTTAACAAACAAGTTTTCTTTCAAAAAAATTCTTTCATTTTAAGAAAACATTGAAAACCAAATTGTTATATTTGTTGAAGTATTTGACAAAGACACATAGCGAATTGTCATTTAGTGAGTGATTGTTTGCATAGACATCTTAAAGGAACTTTTGCATTGTATTAGAAAGTCGATCTTGAAATTTTTCTCTCTCCCATATATAGGATTCATCGAAAGAAAAGTGCAATACTTCATTCGCATCCTTGCATTATTGGGTCAGAGTCTTACAACATAAGTTTCACTTCCGTTACCTTTGAGTAAACAACAGCCTTTAAATAACACTGCGTAATCTTAAAATTCATCTAGTAACTCTTTTCTAGGGATCTTTTACACCAACATTTAGCTAGGCTAGCGCTTTGGAGTAGGAAGAGAGACACACTCTCCAAAAGAACAAAACACACAATGGCATCTTGTGTTAGGGAGTGTTAAATTCCATTTGCAACATCTTGTCCTGGGAAGCCCTTCTCACACAAGGGTCAAGCACTAGGTCGCATTGGTATCAGCAGAGTTACTCACCCTGCTTTGTTGGTATCAGTGTAGAGATTGCATGTATTATGGGGGTCACTCACGAGGTATACCCACAATGATGAGTGGAAGCCTTTTGAGTTGATTTCGGGCTCGATACCCTACCCTTGCGTGTGGATCGGACTGACGACTATTTCCCCAGGCATTACTGTTGTTTGTGGTGACCTTAGTGGCCTTTCTCTCTAGGTTCTTACCCAAGGTGACTGTGGAGGGGAAAGTCTTCACGGTACTTGGAATTGACGTTGACCAAACTCACTCGAGCTCCTTGGAGGGTATACCCACGATTATGTGTGGGAGCTTGCACCAAGGTGTAAGTCCATTAAGCAGGTCGTCAGCGTAACTTTTCCACCTTAGCCCCACCCCTTCTCGTCTCATTTTTATGACGTTGGATTTCATCACCAACTAGTGGCTTCGAAATTAGAAGGTCTTGTTTTCTTGGTGATTGTTTCCTAGATTTTTGTTTACTAGCGTGTGCTGTTTGTTTCTCAAAGTTGACCATAGGATTTTCTTCGTGAGGTTTTTCACTCATTCACGATAGCTCCTCCATGATGTTCACATTGAATGCAAGGCTTGTCTCTAGAAGAACCTAAAGGCACTCAACCCTTGTCTACCACTGCACCGGAGGGATCTCCTCAGCCAAGTGAAGTCTCAGTCGTTACCACCCCGGAACGAACTAATTCTCTAGAGTACTTTCGAATTACTAATACTTCAGGGGACTTTCGACTTCGCCCTAGACGACCAAATTCTTCCGAAGAATTAGTTGTAACATCTTTTGGATCAACCGTTGGACCTTTTTCAGACACAGAGGATTTTTGTCGTGCCTTGTTTGCTACTAAACCCCCTGTAGTCTTCAGACTCAACCCCCCGGTGGTCTCTGAGACAGAGACTGTCCCGTCGACTACTACTTATCACTTTATTCTCCCTAATGAAATGCCCCATCTTAATAATACTACGAGTGTCGACATTGGTTTTACTGCAGCTAGTCTTGCTCCTATCAACACACAACATACACCTAATGTCATTTCTACGCTGCTGCCCAGATACCGTGCATTGAATCCAACTCCTCCTCAAACCCCGTCCGGTTCTCCTGGGGGTCCTTCTTCTCTTGGACACCCCAATCCCGGTGCTATTCTGACACTCACTCAATTTCCTCTTGGACAACCTTTCGTGTTTTATACTAGAAATCCTAATCCTAGTGGCACTAATCCTAGTGGCAATGTCCCGTCTTTTACACCAAACGTGTAGATTCTCGTTGGTGGACCAGGTGGTACCATTCCTTTTCCCTTTCCTGGGCACATTCCCAATACGACTCAACCTTCCATTGGAACCCAACTTCCATTTGGAACACAAATTCCGGTTGGGACACCACCTAGGGTAGGGGGACCAACCTCACCTTTAGTACAAAACATCCCTGATCCTTTGGCCCAGTATTGGACTCGGATATTACAAAATCCTCCTCAAACAACTGGGGGGCAGCATATGCCTATCCCTACTACAGGTAAACCGTTTCTAGGTGTGCCCAATCCTATTTGGGGTACGCACGCTCAAACTACTGTCCCCGCTCTAGGTTACAATCCCTGGGGTTACTACCCTCTCCATCCACCATCGAATCAGCTTGTATCTTCCCACTATCCACAGACCGCTTATGGTCCTACTGGTTTACCGACAGGGCTCCCGCCCCAAAGTCACCAGTACCCACGGGTGAATAGACAATTACCCTTTCTTGCTACTTTGGATTTGCTAGATTTGTCTACGATTTTAAATGATCCTATTCGTCACTCTCCCTAATGGCCTGTTATTCCAGCTAAGCTTCCATCGGACATTCCTAAATTCGATGGCAAGGCCAAAGAGGACCCAAATAATCATGTTATGACTTTCCATTTATGGTGTTCATCCAACTCATTAATGGATGACTCCATCCGATTACGTCTTTTTCAACGAACCCTTACCGGTTCTGCTGCGAAGTGGTATATTGAACTGCCACGAGGGTTTTTCTCTGACTTCAATACCCTAGCTATGGCTTTCCTTACACATTACCAGTTACCGATCCGTTATGATACCGGAACTGAGATTTTGACCTCATTCAAACAGAGTAAAGGCACTCATATCTCTAATCACATCCATGAGTGGAGAAGGAGATGACGTCTCATTAAACTTGAACTCCCCGATCAGTTACTGGCAGAATGGTTTACAAAATATTTTGTGAATGAGATCGGTAAGGAGATTTCCATGGGTGGCATTGTCACTGAAGAGTAGGCTATAAGTCATGCTCAATATCTTGATCTCGTTTATTCGCAAACGGGAACTCTTTACGATTTACTCCCTGATTTACCTTGTCCTAATGCTTCCAACACTTCAACTACTCCAGTTGTTTCTCATTCAGCTGATGGTGTGATTGGTACTACACAATCCCACTCACACTCTACCCCAAGCACAACACCTAAATCTTCTACTTCTAATGTTCAAAATGCCCCGTCTCTTGCCCCTCCCACCGGCAAGACTTCTGAGGTAAATGTCGTCCAATCTACCCCAGCCGGTAAAAACAAATCTAAGAAAGGTAGAGGCAAGAATAAGGGGGGCAAAAATAATAATCAAGTAGAGCAACCCAACACTACTCCTATTGACAATCGGGATAAGTGAAAGCCCCATTACCCTTGTCTTATCTGTGGTGACGATCACTACACGAAGGATTGTCCATGACATGTCGAAGTCAATTGGTTCCTTAAAGGAGCTCCAAAACCACCCGCATCGGCTGTCTTGTCCCAACCCTTCCCGTCTCAACAGCAAGCTCAGTTGGTCATTCACGACCAACCTTCCCCATCTACCACATCTTATGTTTTGATGTGTACTAGTGATTCCAAGCAGAATAATGTGGCACTCACTACTCGAGCCAAAGATTATTCTAAGGAGAAGATTGATGATTCACCCCCTTCATTGGTCCAATCCTCTCCAGCAACTCCACCTACTAACGGTCCTCTTCATCTTGAACGACCGAGCCTTGACACAGTTCTGCGACCCCCCCCAAAGGGAGTCGTTCAGAAATCGGATTTCAATCCTCATGCTCGTGCTACCGAGAACTACAACGTTGTTGAAGATCTAGCCCAGGCACCTTATGCGATGTCAGCCCTAGAAGTCCTTTAGTCTTATCCCGCACAATGGAATGCCTTGTTAAAAGCGATTGGTGGAATTGATCCAACAGATGCGAATTTAATAGTCTTTGACTTGGAAGATCACGTTCCAAGGTTACCTCTCCAACTTGCATTCCAGATACAAGTTGTTGTCTCTGACAAGAACATTTGTCGGATAGTTGTCGATGAAGGTGCCTCGACCTATGTTATGTCTCTTGCTTGTTGGAAAGCCATTGGCTCTCCTCCTTTAACCGAATCCTAGAACACCCTTAAAGACTTTAATGTCTCGGGTTTTAAGCCTTACGGTGTTATTCACTCATTGCCTATAACGTTAGAAGGTAAAACGGTCTAGGTAGAGGTAGAAGTCTTCGACGCTTCTCTTGATTATAATCTTCTACTTGGCCGTAGCTGGGTCAATTTCATGCATCCCGTTGTGTCAACACTCTTCCATGTACTACGCTTCCCTCATCACGGAAATATTGTTACCGTTGACCAACTTGCCTTCTTCAATTCTGATATCCATACTAGCAACGTGCCTTTTATTGCTAAAACCCCACCGGGTTATGAGAGCATCGGTGTAGGCCTTTTAAAAGACTCCTCGTTAATGGGTACTTTTTCCATTCCACCGCCCAATGTTCCATGCCCATTAGTCGCTTCTATTAACATGATTTCCACAGTGCCTCACGAACTTTCTGCATCTCACGACCTGTGGATTGTCCCTGACCCTGGAGATCATCTTCATTACGACAACGTCATGCCGTTAAGTCCGGTTGAATCCACTTACCAAGCCATTCAATCGGCAACACCTTCTAATGAATCTCTTGACGAGTTGCCTCCGAATCCTTTTCGTGTATTTTTTCCCACGGACGAGATGATCATGTCCGTCATGGAGGACACCCCTTGGGATGATGGGCATCATCGTTCCATACTTTTTCTGGAGCAACATACTCTGGAGAACTACCAACGGATTTCGACACCGTCGACCGTTGTTGTCATTTCGAGGGTTCCCCCAACTTCACACGATGTGTTTGCCGAAGGGAACTTAAGTAACATCTCACCTATGATTCCCATTGACATATCTATCAAACCTGGGATTGTTGAAAATGTACATATTGGAGCTTCGTGTTCTTCCGAAGAAATTGTCACTTATACATCCCTGTTCAAAGAATTTCGTGATATCTTCGCCTAGAGTTACGAAGAGATGCCAGGTATCGAACCTTCTATTGTTGTTCATGAAATAAAGACATACCCCAGAGCAAAACCTGTCCGGCAGTGCCTTCGTCCAGTTCACCCGCGTAAAGCAGCGGCCATCAAACTCAAAGTTGAAAAAATTTTAAAGGTCGGCTTTATTTATCCCGTAGCTTTGACTGAATGGGTTTCCAACCTGTTCCCATTGAGAAGAAAGGGGGCAGTATTCGTGTATGTGTTGATTATAGGGACATTAACAAAGCCTATCCAAAAGAAAACTTTCCAACCCCTTTCGTCGACCAGATTGTCGATGACTGTGCCAGAAGTGAAATCTTCTCTCTCATGGATGGTTTCTCCGGCTATAATCAAATTAACATGGCTCCCGAGGACCAACATAAAACTGCCTTTATATGTCCTTGGGGCACTTTTGCCTATAGGAAACTTCCCTTCTGTCTTAAGAACGTTGGCGTGACATTTCAACGCGCAATGTCTTATGCTTTTCATGACATTAAACATATCGTTCAACTCTACTTGGACGATCTACCTGCTCATTCCATGCACAGAGTCGATCACCCTAACCACCTCCAAGCCATTTACGTTCACTGCCGATTTTATCGCATATGTTTAAACCCTCACAAATGTGTCTTTTGCGTAGAATCCAGCCGTCTTCTCAGATTTATAGTTTCATGTCACAGGATCTGAGTGGATCCTATTAAGGTTGAGGTGATTCTTAATCTCCCTCCTCCTTCTACACTGTGCCAGTTGCAAATTTTGCAGGGGAAAGAAAACTTTCTTCGTCGTTTCATTCCTAATTACGCCGAGATCACTCGTGGTTTTACGCGGCTACTTAAGAAAGGTTCAGAGTTCCTTTGGGATACTATTGCTAACAACGCTTTCGAAGCTTTGAAGTTGTCCCTCACCCACACTCCGCTTCTCTTTCCTCCTTATTACAGTCGTGATTATTTCCTGTATCTTTCTGCGTCGGAGTACACTATTGACATGGTCCTCGTTCAAGAGGATGATGCGCATGACGAACATGTTGTTTATTACTTGAGTCAGAGTCTTACGCCAATGGAAATCAAGTATCAACATGTTGAAAAAATAGCCTTGGCTGTCGTACAAGCCGTTCAACGCTTTCTGCACTATATCCTCTCACGTAAAACTACTGTGATTTCTCATTGCAATCCCATGCAGCATATCTTGACACATCAATTGCTAGGGGGTAAATACTCCAAGTGGATTGTCATTCTCCAGGAGTTTGACTTGGAATTCGATCGTGCCAAGTCTAAGAAATCTTTGGTTTTCACCGAGTTGATATGTGATTTTCCTCACTCTGAAACATAAAACGTACCAGTAGATTTATTGCCTGATGAATCTCTTTTCCTTATTAGTACCGATGATATTTGGTACGAAGATATCATTATATATCTTCAAACTCAAACTTTCCGACCTGCTTTGTCTAATAATGAACGTCGTCGTATACGCTATCAAGCATGTCAGTACATTATCCTCAGGGATACTCTTTATCGTCGGGGAATTGACTCTATTTTTTGACATTGTCTAACGTTTGATGAAGCCGAGAAATATTTAAATGACTGCCATTCCGGAGCATGTGGTGGTCATATGTCTGGGTATGCTACTGCCCAGAAGATCTTACACGCAGGATATTTTTGGCCTTTGTTGTTTAACGACTGCATCGTTGCTGTTCAGAAGTGCCATGCCTGCCAGACCTACAATCAGAAAATTTGGTCACATCCTACTCCTCTCCATCCTATGGTCTTATTTGGTCCTTTTGCTAAATGGGGCATCAATTTCATGACATGTCACCATTTGTTCCTGAGTTTATGTTTTAAGGCTATAAAACATACCGTCAAGGCATCTGAATAAAGATTGTTATGATGAGACTTTTAAAATAAAGAAACAAAGAAAGACTAGATCAGATTGAGTTTCTCAACTGTCTCTGTCTTGCTTCTCGTTTCTCTTGGATGCTAATATCACGTTCGATAGCAGCCCACGATCTTTCTAACTCAGCCCTATTGGTTGTTGTTTGCAGAATAGTATTAAATAAGTTTAGGGCAATGGTGGTTTGATCTTGAAGACCAGGTTCTACGTTTGGTTGCCTACCACTAGGGACTATCATGGGTGATAGATTTTTAAAGGTTTTGTAAATGGGTTTTTTATCGATTGGTTACTTCAGACTTTCAGAGAAGATATTAATAAAAGTAACTTTGAAATCTAAAACAGTAATGTAAAAACACAATCAAGGTCGTTTCCTGGTTTTGTAACAATTTTGAAATTGTAAACAATGGAACACGATATAAAGAAATATAAGGCTTTTATCTAGAAAGAATCTTATACCTCCATGAAAAATGATGTAAGAAAAACAATATTTCTAATAGAATTAGATATTAAGGAACAGAAGGTTTACAGGTCTTAAAATCACTAAAGTAATTTCAGAGGAAAGACTGTAAGACATTCAACATCCAAACCAATCTGAAACAATAAACAACAATGTATATAACTTCAAATTGATTCGCTTGTTAGAAGCACACATTAAGAAGAAGATTTAACAAAGCATGATAAATAGGGGAAGAAACATAGTCACAAAATTGCAGGATCCAAAATCTTGTTGCGATTTATATTCCGATGAACTTCAAAGCTGATATTACAAAAATTGGCCTTCTCCAAAATTTCTGAAGCCCTCTTTCATCTTTTCGAAATTATATTTATACCTTTTTATCAAAGTTTTTCGTTGGTAACTAACCAAACTCCTAATATTACGGTTACATAAACTAATGTCAACCGTTTACAATTTCTATCAAAATTCTAAAAATAAAAATATTTACAAATGTTTTAAATTTGCGTTGATGAGCTTCCTTTCTCTGCTTCAACACATTGAACATATTTCCCTAAAAAGTTTACCAAGACCTTAGGAGCCTCAGGTACTTCGTTTGCTTCAAAAGAGAAAAAACTTTTTTGTAAGCCTGGTAACTGGTTTGCTATTGTTTTCTCTGTGAATTTAACTTTTTCCAGCTTCGAATTTGAAGCTATCATCCACTTGTCTATTTCTGCGATGTTGACAATTTTAATATTTGAAATTTCTTCTTTCTTTTCTTTGAGTTCTTCTTTTGATTTCAGCTGATACCTGGTAATGTTGACTTAACCTAATAATTCATAAAAATCATCTGTTCCGATATTTACTGAATCTTTTTCAATAAGATTGAAGATCTTTTGACAATCTTCATTGATTCCTCTTGTAATTCTCTTATATTCTGCTAATTTTGTTTCCCAAAATTTTATCATTATATCTCCTTTTAACTTCTCCGAAATGGATAATTTCTGGCTCTTCCCAATTTCTTCTTTTTGTAAAGAAGTTATTACCTTTTGAAAAGAATTCCCTGCTGCTTTAGCTTCTTTTTCTTTCTGAATTACATTTTCCATAGATCTATTTGACTCACGAAAATAATTCTGGATGATCTCCAGATTACATAATATTTTCTTTTGTTCTTCCTCAATGTTTGAATATATCTTTGTTGCTTTAGTCTTGAAATGTTCCATTTCAATCACCTGATTAGTAATTGAAATAATTTTATCTTGCAGAGATTTATTTTCATCGCCCAACTTTTGCATTTGTTCTTGAGTAACCTGTATCATGTTTTTTGCTTCATTCAAGTTTTCATTCAACTTTTGAATTTCTTGTATGTCTTTGAGTCTAGCTTGTTCTAGACCCTTTTGTATCCCCCAGCCAATAATTTTTTCATTTTCCTTTAATCTGTCCTGTAGTTGCATTATTTCCCGATCCTTTTGCTCTAGCATAGTGGTTAGATTTCCTACAGAATACATGTTGGCTAATGCTATAGCACCCATGGTTGCTGCTAGCTCTGTAGCAAATTCTCCTTCATTTAGCTTCTTACCATCAATGATAATTTTGTGTTTTTTGATCCTTCTTTCTCCTACAGGATGAATTTCCTGTTTCAAGACAGCTCTTTGTTTCTTACTGAAAAAATAATCAGACGAAGGGATTTCATCTCTGGTGATTGGATCTAAGTCACTTACATATAGAACTCCTTCATGAGGGGTTCCGAAAGTAGACTGTAGTGGGGTCACTGCTATAATAGGACTGCCCAGTTCCTTTGAAACTGTTCCTCCAACATTTTCTGGAATATCATCTAGAACTATTGGGCTTGCTTTTATTCCTTTTCCCTTTTCTGTTTGTGTTTCTTTGGTCTGAGAACCCTCTGTATTCTAAGAAGGTATTTCAGACTCTTTCAATTTCTCCTTGTCACCTGACTTATCCTGAATAATGGTTTTAAACCCTGGAGGAATTTTTTCTTGTTCTGGCGATGATGTTGATATTTCGCCTTGTAAAATATTTGGTAGACAGTGTCATCTATTTCTTTGAAAAGATGCAAACCCCACCTGTGCATCAGGTGACAAGGTTTGCACTCGGCTCTGCACTTCCTCATAAGATTTGGCATTTTTGAAAACATCATCATAAACTGAAATTTCATGTTCATATGCTTTTAAATTACATTGTGTGCAATGCCGACTGATTATTTGGTATGGGTCGTGTTTCCTGTGCTCTATATTTGCTAATTTCACTTCGTCCATCGACTCGGCTACCGCCTTTGAATGGCCTATGTTTAATAAAACAAATTTTCCTAGATAAACAGGAAAAGATGGCCATGCCTTTTTCTGCTGAGCTTTTAATTCTAGCCCAATACCACCATTAACTAGCTGGTAAGCCACTTCTCTGCATATTAACCTGTCTGATAAAATTTTTGGGAGTGCGTGAGGCAGAATAGAACAGCCATAAACCCTCACATAGGAAAAATTTTCCTCAATGAACCAGTCAGCAACCGACTTGAGGTTTTCTATGATGGTATTAGAAATACGAGGAGATTCACATCCAAAGAATATTTTGTGCAGAGGGATAATTACATAATGACACACCTCATAAAAAACATTTTTTGCATTTTCTTCCCACAGAATTGAGTGGTACTTATGGATAGGTTCTGGGCAAGAGGCATTCCAACTCCAATTCATTAATGGGAAAGGAGTCATAAAACAAATGGCATCCATGATATAAGATGACATATAAAAATCCACTAGCTGTCCTTTTGACCTAGTTGTTTTGTAATTCATGACCTCTGATGTAAGGTTATCTGATAAAATTTTGTGCCAATTAAAACTGCGTCCCTCTGAAACTTCCTCTAAGAAAGGTGTCCAATCTGCATGAAAATGACAAGGATCCTTTCTCCCAAAAAGTCTACACAACATCATTGATGCATAAACCATATATTCATTTAATGCAGTTGAAGCATAAACTCCATGTAAATCAGCCCTAAACTTGTTTTCATCTCTGGCCCATCCTCTTATTATGTCGGAGTATGTTTGGCCACCTTCAATGCACTCTTTTCTTTGAAATGCATCTACAAACTCAGAGTTAAAAGTATGTCTATAATTTGGCGAGAGCTTATACATTACTTGAATATGTTCGGGCCTGAATGAGCCGATGATAGCTCCTTGTTCGTTCAGAATACTTCTGGTCGGGACATCTACTTTATCCAGAGCCCAGGCGATCATATCAGTGTATGACACGAGTCTCGGACGTGCAGCCACCTTATGAAGTTCAGTCTCGGCAATATCTCGGAGATGATTGTCTGCACCAGTGTCCGCATATTTAAGCTCATCCTCCAGTTTTTTTGCAATTGCGGCCCATGGTTTGACAGAGTGTACTACCCCAGATGCAGTAGTATCAGAAATAATATCACCTTCTGGTTGCTTTTCATTTTTCTTCGAAGCCTTTTTGGGTGCCATAGCTCTGTGTTCACTTGAAAACCTGTAACAGAGAGGAATTTAGTTTCGAAATGATAATGTAAACGTTTCGAAATTTACTTCAAATATATCATAAAAGTATTGAAATCTGAACCTCTATTATGAATTTAAGGCTCTTAATGCAAAAGATATTTCCGAATATATGCATTTAATGTTTGTACTTGAGCTTTCTTAGTATTTTCAAATATAATAGAAACTTACGAAATTGGACAATTGCCGTATTAAAGATCATTCATAAAAGTTTAACTTTAAACCTTGTTTATACGAATGATTAATTAGTGTTAATCTTGAATTAAATTTGAAAACATTCTTATCGGAGTTTCGAAACTTTTGATGCCAAGGAAATAAGTCATCGAAGAACCCCTATGCCGAAATCGCGATGTATTATTTAAGTTAAAAAAAAATTATTAGCTTAATTAATTCAGATTAGATCTTTTCGGGATTTTATTAATCGAAAAATCGAGGATCGGGAAATCGGGAAATTTGATGACATGAAATCTGCTTCTCCCAAAACTGCGAATCCCGATATCCCGATGTCATTATTTAATTCTTAATCATGCTTAACAGTAATTAGATTAATTCAAAACTTCGCTTAAGGTTTAAATGTATCGCGAAATTGGGAAATCGGGAAATGTGATGACGAGATTCTTTGTTCTCACAAAACCACGAATCCCGAAATCGCAATGTGATTAACTTAGTGTTTAGACCCCATTAATTTTGAATTAAGTGACTTATGTTTTAAATAAGGATTAATGTATCGGGAAATCGGGTATGGGGATTTCGCTTTTCAATTTGCGTTAAAGATATGTTCATTCAAAACTCTGAATCCCAATATTCCGATATAAATTGAAATTCCTTAAGTTTTAAAATTACTACCCATTTAAAAGATCATTTGAAAAAGTGTTTGAAAACTTATATTTATTTAGATTTTAACCATTCTTTGTCCAAAAATGAACCATAGAGGCATCGCGAATTCATTGGGGATGAAATTTTTGTTTTATGAAATTTATGAAATGCAAAAACTCAAAGATACAAGTCTTTTATCCTTTCAGAATAAAAAATTCCAGGTTTGTTTCAACATAGGCTCCAACTGGGGACCTCGTCTCCCTGCGGGACGAGGAGAACATGTAGATTCAGTGCCTTCATTGGGTAATGGGTTCAAGGTGTTATCTCTGAAAAACTGATCAAGGAGTAAGAAAAGAGAATACATACAGTCTTTGAAAATGTTTTCAAAATCTATCACTTATTTGAATTTCAAATATAGTCTTCATCAAACTTCTCCTTCTTATTCCAAAATTGAGTTAGTACTGAGATGATTAGAACAATCTTTTAGAAACTCAGCAGATTATTGAACATTTCAGCTTGCATCAATCAAAATAAAATTCATCATTTTAAAACTGGGAAGCTCTATTTTGACTTAAGATGAATATCCGGTTTTTGAACAATTGATTACTAGAATAGAGTTATAGATAAGTATGACAACTTTACAGATACCTCCTATATTGCTTCACTGCCAGCAGGCCTGTTCAGTACCCCGGTGAAGTTATTTGTCCCTTTTTTACTGAATTTACTTTCACCGCTTCGAGTGCTAATTTCATGCTTAGACATTGCTTCACTGCCAGCAGGCCTGTTCAGTACCCCGGTGAAGTTATCTATTTTTTATTTTTAGATGAGGGAAATCATTTAAATGAATTTCCTTTCATCGTCTGTAGGACTAGATGGGGGCAATCAATTATGAATTTCCTTTCACCATCTGTCTTATAGTTAGCTCATGTTTACGAAGCGGGGGCAATCAGTGATACTTAATATCTCAGGGGTGGTAATCTATGTAAAATTTTATAATAAAGGTTTGTCAACTTGTTTTGATTATTCTAGACCAATTGTTCTCAACCTTCAAAACCTCCTTAGTCTGTAGAGAAAAAGGGAAAAATTTTCAAGGGATCTTCTTTTGAGCAAGCTTAAAAGTTCAGATAAACTGTTAAGAACCTTAAGATATTTAAAGTTAATCTCAAACCTAACCATTTTTGGTCATAGAGAAAAAATCATGAGAACTGACCTAATTGAATTCAATCATTTGATAATTTTCAAAGTTAATACAAAATCTCTTCAACTCTGATACAATGTTTTTAAAAGATAATGTTGAGGGTATTAAAGGAAACTTTTCAACAATGTAAGACCAGAATACCTCGGATATAATTTCAAAAATAACTCTGTGAATCAGATTTTGGTTTTGATTTTATTT
>ML782767.1:228916-254778 GCA_009831015.1 Picea engelmannii | reverse complement strand
AATTTTCCATTAGAAAAGAGTTTTTACCTTCAGAAGATGATATTTTAAAGGGTCCATACCAGATGTGATCAAATTTACCGTTTTTACCCGAATCTTCCTTTCGAGCATCCCACCTCAAAACTAGATCTCCTGGAAGAAAGTTTTTGTTCTTGGACTTGCGATCAAACAACAGCTTCATATTATCCTAGTACTTCTGTAGATTTTCATCTATTACATCCCTGTGTTGTTGAACTTCTATCAGCTGGTTTATTCTTCTAGTAAGAGGATTTGGCTCTTCCTTCTCATCCTGCCACAATTTCATCACAGGAAGTGCTAAATTTATGGGCAACACTACGTCTGTCCCATAAACTATTTGAAATGGTGAAGTACCTATAGACTTCTTCGTTCCTATACGATTTGCCCATAAAGCATACTTTAAATGTAAGTGCCAAGATTTTTTATTTTCATTTAAAACTTTCTTAATTATACTGATCAAACTTTTATTAGAAGATTCAACCAGATCGTTTCCTTGTGGATAGTAAGCTGTAGAATGTCCTAGCACGATATTGTATTTTTGGCAAAAAATGATCATTGCCATTGACTTGAAAGCCTGTGCATTATCTGTTACTATCTTTCTAGGATAGCCAAATCTTGCCAATATATTATCTTCCAAAAAATCTATAACCACTCAATCAGTGGCCTTGCTTGTAGGGATTGCTTCCACCCACTTGGTGAAATAATCTATGGCAGTGAGAATCCACCTATTTTGGGCACTTGAATGGGGATTTATCTCACCTATGAAGTCAAGCCCCCATTGCTGAAAAGGGGCTTCTATTTTAACTGGAACTAACGGCATAGCTGGAAGCTTCTGTTTTCCAGTGAAAAATTAGCAAGAGCTACAAGCCCTTACCTTAGCATTTACATCAAGGAAACGTTTTGGCCAGTAATAACCAGTCCTTAAGATTTTATATGCTATTGCTCTCCAAGCATGATTCCCTCCACAGACACCCTCATGAAACTGACTTATAACTTCCTTTGTCTCTGATTCAACCAGACTAACTAAGAGGAAACCAAGCGGGTCTTTCCAGTATAATTTTTTCTCAGAAATGCAATATTTAACTGCATGCAGTTTTAGTGTTATAGCTTTGGAAGGTGAAAAATCATCTGGACATTTCAAAGTTAAAAGATATGTTACTATATCTTTATACCAATCTGACGAAATTAATTTGTCCTCAATCTTGTTTTCAATTATTTGATCATCGATTTCATTCATATCTATCCATCCTTCTTCCTCTTGAGCACCATTTATCCCAAGAGCCCGAAAATTAGATTCAGCTAGAAGTCTAGCTAAACCCCGTCCTTTTACTAATTTAGTAGGTTTAACCTCCAAGTCAAATTCCTAAATTTTCGCAAGCCACCTACCTCTTTTCCCATCATTGTCTGCTTGAACTAATATATCCTTTACATCACTGGTAGGTACATATGCAATGATTTTGGAATGTAATACATACGTTCTAAAAGCTTTCAATGCTTTAACCATTGTGTAAGCTTGCTTTTCCATTATATTGTATTTAAGCTCCGCGTCTCAGAGGCTCTTACTGAAAAAGGAGATGGGTTGCTCAAAACCCTCTTCATTCTTCTGGAGGAGGACAACAGTAAGCGTATGTTCTGAGGCAAAAGAAAAAATGAGGAAGTCCTTAAGAAAGTCTGGACTAGCTAGTACCGAAGCCTCACTTATAACTTTTTTAATGTGGGCAAAGGATGCCTTTGCTTCTGCTGTCCACTTAACTTTGTTGTTCTTCCTGAGCATATATGTAATCAATTTAACAATCTCAGCAAAGTTAGGAACAAATCTTCTCAAAAAATTTATTTTTCCTAAAAAAGATTGAATTTCTTTAACATTTCTAGGAATAGCTAATGTTTCTATGGCCTCTACTCTCTTAGGATCAATTCTGATACCATCTTGGGATACTATATGTCCTAACAACTTGCCTTCCTGCATGGCGAAATGAGACTTTTTAGGATTTAATGAAATACCATACCTACGAAATTTTTCAAAAGTTTGTTTTAAATGAATTATATGTTCTTCATCTGATTTTGAAAAGACAGTGAAGTCATCCAGATATATAACTACAAACTTATCTCGTTCGTTGACAAAAGCAATATCCATTGCTCGTTGAAAAGTGGCTCATGCATTCATTAGTCCGAATGGCATTTTATCATACATAAAGGTACCCCAAGGAGTGGTGAATGCAGTTTTTTCCTTATCAAGCTCACTAACAGCAATTTGATTATATCCTGAAAAACCATCGATCATAGACATCCTAGTAGCCCCTACTACTTTCTCCAGAACGTGATCCATTTTTGGTAGAGGATAGTTGTCTTTAAGAGAAGATTTATTTAAGTTTCTAAAGTCAACGCATAATCTGATTTCCCCGTTTTTCTTTCTCACTGGTACTAAATTAGCAACCCAATCAGAATACCTTAAGGGAACAATAATCTTAGCGTCTAAAAGCTTTTTAACTTCTTTCTCAATGACAGGTAATAAGATCGGGTTAAACTGTCTAAGTTTTTGCTTGAAAGGTTTGACACCTGGTTTAAGTGGTATTTTATGTTCTATCACCGAGGTGTCATATGTTTTAAAATCTTTGTATGACCATGCAAACACATATTTATACTTTTTTAACAATTCTTTATATTTGTTTTTGTTTTCTACTGATAAAAATTTAGATAACTTAACCATTTTGGGATTATCTACAGTTCCTATGTTACAGTCTTCAACCTCCTCTGGTTGAGGTTGTAGAGTAGTTTTAGAAGGAATGTCATATTTATTAAAGAGTCTTTCCAAAGGTATCAGACCTTTGGGGATTTGATTGTTTTTTAGAACAAGCATCCGGTGATTAGCTATTTTATGATGAAACTCTTTTGCATCTTCCCCTTCCTGCATGATCCAACATGGATCATTTTGATTCTCCTGATCATTATATGTTTCTGAAAAATCATCTAAGGATTCGAGAAACTTTCTGAGTTGCTCGTCGTCTTCGAAAACTTGCCAATGTTGTACATTATCAGGTATGGAAGGACGATGTCTCATTTGAATATGGTATTTTAAATCAAAAGACGTCGGGGGACTAAACGTTGATGCAGGATAGCTAAAGCATCGGCCTGTTGGTTTTCGGATCTAGGGACGAAATGAAAATTCATAGAAGTGAAGAAATTCTCAATTAAATCCCATACATAGTTTCTATAAGACCTTAATCTAGGATGTTTAGCTTGATATTGCAGATTTACTTGTTTTATGATTAATTCAGCATCACCGAAGACTTCAATATTTTTAATTTTCATTTTTCTTGCAACTTCTAAACCAAGTACTAAAGCCTCATATTCACATACATTATTTGTACAGTCTACATACCACTGGAGCCTATAAGAAAATGGGATCACAAATTGATCATCAGGGGCAATAAGGATTACTCCAGCCCCAGCTCCAAGATAGGAGGAAGCGCCGTCAAAAAACATTTTCCATGTACTAGTATTATAGACATTTTCTTTTATTTCATTTTTTTGATTTTTTTCTTCTGTATCTTTATCATCTACATCTATCTCAAAATCATCATCTAACGATAATATACAGTTCCCTAAATCTTGATCTGCTATATACACTGGGTGATTTTTAGGATTTTTTGGGTCACTCACAGTGAACGCCATCCGAGTTTCCCTGTATAGACAAGTGAATTGTCCTCCGAAAACAGGGATCGTAGCGTATGTCATATCTAACTAGATGGATCCTCCAAGCTTAGCACCCCATGATCTAGATAGTAGCATTCCATATTTTGGGGGAATATCTGCTACTACCACATCCATAAGGATGCTTTTAGCGGGTATCTGGGCCAAGTTAACCACTAGGTCTTTAATCATCCCTATGCATTTAACTCTCCTAGAATCAAAAGAATACAAATCACCATAGGGTCTTGTGACTTTGAGACCAAGTTTATCCATTATTGCTTTAGGCATGACATTATGCGAAGCTCCAGAATCCAACATAGAGTTGTGTAAAAGGTGATAAAAAATAGTAAGTGTGATATAAAAAGGAGCCACTGTATCTTTTTCTCCTTCGGCATGTGGACCGAACACAATGATGGGTTTATCATCTTCTAAGTTAATTGTGTCGGGATGACTTTCCTTTTCAGAAAAATTTATCATTTTGGCTATTTGTTTTCGATATACTGGATTTTTTGCTAATTCGACAAGGGGAATAGGAATTTTGATCTTGCTTATTTCATTTTCCAAGTTAAAATTGCCTAGGGCCTTGTCATTCTCAATGTGTGGGGCTTCCATAACCTTTTTCTCAGTTTTACGTTGTGATGTGACCTTATTTTCTTTTATTGGGGCTTGTGTATTTACATCGGTAGTTCCTACTGGCTCTAACTGTACAGGGTTATCTGTTGTATTTCTTTTTGCAGACTATTTATCTGCAACTTTTGGGTTTTCCTCATCGGTATCTTTTCTAAGTAAAACCCTTTTTGTTTGAACATTAGAGGGATTTTTATTTCTCGGTCTCAGATTATATTTTCCTTGCAAATCAGCAATAATGTCATCTGCAATACTTTGATATGTATGATCATCATTGACATTATTGCTAACTTTATCTTCTGATTTACTTTCTTCAATCAAGGATGCTTCATAATCCTGTCTAGATAAATAAGGATACCTGTTATCGTCACCAAGATTACTAATATCTTCATCCAATTCTTCAAAATCGCCAAAATATTCTTCTCCAATATAATCTTCACTTTTAAAAGGTGCTTGAATGGTTTGATCCTCATTTTTTATAGTTTTATGCGTTCCCTGAGGTTCAGGATTTTTTCGGAAATCTTTTCTGGGAAAATTTTCTCTTCTAGGCTTTTCTAACTCCATTTTCGAAATTTTGTTTGAGAGTTGTTGAATGACCCTAGCCATCTCATCTATAAACAATCTGAAACAATAAACAACAATGTATATAACTTCAAATTGATTCACTTGTTAGAAACACACATTAAGAAGAAGATTTAACAAAGCATGATAAACAGGGGAAGAAACATAGTCACAAAATTGCAGGATCCAGAATCTTGTTGCGATTTATATTCCGATGAACTTCAAAGCTGATATTACAAAAATTGGCCTTCTCCAAAATTTCTTAAGCCCTCTTTCATCCTTTCGGAATTATATTTATACCTTTTTATCAAAGTTTTTCGTTGGTAACTAACCAACCTCCTAATATTACGGTTACATAAACTAATGTCAACCGTTTACAATTTCTATCAAAATTCTAAAAATAAAAATATTTGCAAATGTTTTAAATTTGCGTTGATGAGCTTCCTTTCTCTGCTTCAACGCATTGAACATATTTCCCTAAAAAGTTTACCAAGACCTTAGGAGCCTCAGGTACTTCGTTTGCTTCAAAAGAGAAAAAATTTTTTTGTAAGCCTGGTAACTGGTTTGCGATTGTTTTCTCTGTGAATTTAACTTTTTCCATCTTCGAACTTGAAGCTATCATCCACTTGTCTATTTCTGCGATGTTGACAATTTTAATATTTGAAATTTTTGCTTTCTCTTCTTCGAGTTCTTCTTTTGATTTCAGCTGATACCTGGTAATATTGACTTCACCTAATAATTTGGAAAAATCATCTGTCCCGATATTTACTGAATCTTTTTCAATAAGATTGAAGATCTTTTGACAATCTTCATTGATTCCTCTTGTAATTCTCTTATATTCTGCTAATTTTGTTTCCCAAACTTTTATCATTATATCTCCTTTTAACTACTCCGAAATGGATAATTTCTGGCTCTTCCCAATTTCTTCTTTTTGTAAAGAAGTTATTACCTTTTGAAAAGAATTCCTTGCTGCTTTAGCTTCTTTTTCTTTCTGAATTACATTTTCCATAGATCTATTTGACTCATGAAAATAATTTTGTATGATCTCCAGATTACAGAATATTTTCTTTTGTTCTTCCTCAATGTTTGAATATATCTCTGATGCTTTAGTCTTGAAATGTTCCATTTCAATCACCTGATTAGTAATTGAAATAATTTTATCTTGCAGAGATTTATTTTCATCGCCCAGTTTTTGCATTTGTTCTTGAGTAACCTGTATCATGTTTTTTGCTTCATTCAATTTTTCATTCAACTTTTGAATTGCTTGTATGTCTTTGAGTCTAGCTTGTTCTAGACCCTTTTGTATCCCCCAGCCAATAATTTTTTCATTTTCCTTTAATCTGTCCTGTAGCTGCATTATTTCCTGATCCTTTTGCTCTAGCATAGTGGTTAGATTTCCTACAGAATACATGTTGGTTGATGCTATAGCACCCATGGTTCCTGCTAGCTCTGTAGCAAATTCTCCTTCATTTAGCTTCTTACCATCAATGATAATTTTATGTTTTTTGATCCTTCTTTCTCCTACAGGATGAATTTCCTGTTTCAAGACAGCTCTTCGTTTCTTACTGAAAAAATAATCAGACGAAGGGATTTCATCTCTGGTGATTGGCTCTAAGTCACGTACATATAGAACTCCTTCATGAGGGGTTCCGAAAGTAGACTGTAGTGGGGTCACTGCTGTAATAAGACTACCCAGTTCCTTTGAAATTGTTCCTCCAACATTTTCTGGAATATCATCTAGAACTATTTGTTTTTATTCCTTTTCCCTTTTCTGTTTGTGTTTCTTTGGTCTGAGAACCCTCTGTATTCTGAGAAGGTATTTCAGACTCTTTCAATTTCTCCTTGTCACCTGACTTATCCTGAATAATGGTTTTAAACCCTGGAGGAATTTTTTCTTGTTCTGGCGATGATGTTGATATTTCGCCTTGTAAAATCTTTGGTAGACATTGTCGTCTATTTCTTTGAAAAGATGCAAACCCCACCTGTGCATCAGGTGACAAGGTTTGCACTCAGCTCTGCACTTCCTCATAAGATTTGGCATTTTTGAAAACATCATCATAAACTGAAATTTCATGTTCATATGCTTTTAAATTACATTGTGTGCAATGCCGACTGATGATTTGGTATGGGTCGTGTTTCCTGTGCTCTATATTTGCTAATTTCACTTCGTCCATCGACTCAGATTCTGCCTTTGAATGGCCTATGTTTAATAAAACAAATTTTCCTAGATAAACAGGAAAAGATGGCCATGCCTTTTTCTGCTGAGCTTTTAATTCTAGCCCAATACCACCATTAACTAGCTGGTAAGCCACTTCTCTACATATTAACCTGTCTGGTAAAAATTTTGGGAGTGATTGAGGCGGAATAGAACAACCATAAACCCTCACATAGGAAAAATTTTCCTCGATGAACCAGTCAGCAACCGACTTGAGGTTTTCTATGATGGTATTAGAAATACGAGGAGGTTCGCATCCAAAGAATATTTTGTGCAGAGGGATAATTACATAATGACAAACCTCATAAAAAACATTTTTTGCATTTTCTTCCCACAGAGCTGAGTGGTACTTATGGACAGGTTCTGGGCAAGAGGCATTCCAACTCCAATTCATTAATGGGAAAGGATTCATAAAAAAAATGGCATCCATGATATAAGCTGACATATAAAAAGCCACTGGCTGTCCTTTTGACCTAGCTGTTTTGTAATTCATGACCTCTAATGTAAGGTTATCTGATAAAATTTTGTGCCAATTAAAACTGCGTCCCTCTGAAACTTCATCTAAGAAAGGTGTCCAATCTGCATGAAAATGACAAGGATCCTTTCTCCCAAAAAGTCTACACAACATCATTGATGCATAAACCATATATTCATTTAATGCAGCTGAAGCATAAACTCCATGTAAATCATCCCTAAACTTGTTTTCATCTCTGGCCCATCCTCTTATTATGTCGGAGTATGTTTGGCCACCTTCAATGCACTCTTTTTTTTGAAATGCATCTACAAACTCAGAGTTAAAAGTATGTCTATAATTTGGCGAGAGCTTATACATTACTTGAATATGTTCGGGCCTGAATGAGCCGATGAAAGCTCCTTGTTCGTTCAGAATACTTCTGGTCGGGACATCTACTTTATCCAGAGCCCAAGCGATCATATCGGTGTATGACACGAGTCTCGGACGTGCAGCCACCTTATGAAGTTCAGTCTCGGCAATATCTCGGAGATGATTGTCTACACCAGTGTCCGCATATTTAAGCTCATCCTCCAGTTTTTCTGCAATTGCAGCCCATGATTTGACAGAGTGTACTACCCCAGATGCAGTAGTATCGGAAATAATATCACCTTCTGGTTGCTCTTCATTTTTCTTTGAAGCCTTTTTGGGTGCCATAGCTCTGTGTTCACTTGAAAACCTGTAACAGAGAGGAATTTAGTTTCGAAATGATAACGTAAACGTTTCGAAATTTACTTCGAATATATCATAAAAGTATTGAAATCTGAACCTCTGTTATGAATTTAAGGCTCTTAATGCAAAATTTATTTCTGAATATATGCATTTAATGTTTGTACTTGAGCTTTCTTAGTATTTTCAAATATAATAGAAACTTACCAAATTGGACAATTGCTGTATTAAAGATCATTCATAAAGTTTAACTTTAAACCTTGTTTATATGAATGATTAATTAGTGTTAATCTTGAATTAAATTTGAAAACATTCTTATCGGATTTTTGGAACTTTTGATGCCAAGGAAATAAGTCATCGAAGAACCCCGATGCCAAAATCGCGATGTATTATTTAAGTTAAAACATTTTTATTATCTTAATTAATTCAGATTAGATCTTTTCAGGATTTTATTAATCGAAAAATCAAGGATCGGGAAATCGGGAAATTTGATGACATGAAATCTGTTTCTCCCAAAACTGCGAATCCCGATATCCCGATGTCATTATTTAATTCTTAATCATGCTTAACAGTAATTAGATTAATTCAAAACTTCGCTTAAGGTTTAAATGTATCGCAAAATCGGGAAATTGGGAAATGCGATGACTAGATTCTTTGTTCTCACAAAACTATGAATCCTGAAATCGCGATGTGATTAACTTAGTGTTTAGACCCTGTTAATTTTGAATTAAGTGACTTATGTTTTAAATAAGGATTAATGTATGGGGAAATCGGGGATTGGGATTTCGCTATTCAATTTGCGTTAAACATATGTTCATTCAGAACTCCAAATCCCGATATTCCGATATAAATTGAAATTCCTTAAGTTTTAAAATTACTGCCCATTTAAAAGATCATTTGAAAAAGTGTTTGAAAACTTATGTTTATTTAGATTTTAACCATTCTTTGTCCAAAAATGAACCATAGAGGCATCACGAATTCATTGGGGATGAAATTTTTGTTTTATGAAATTTATAAAATGCAAAAACTCAAAGATACAAGTCCTTTATCCTTTCAGAATAAAAAATTCCAGGTCTGTTTCAACATCACCCTCACTCAGCCAGGGGGCGTGGTTACATCAGTGTAGTTGTTGATTATTTTACAAAATGGGCCAAGGCGATGCCGACATTCGATAATATTGGAAAGACCGCAACATTATTTCTTTTCAACCATGTCATAGCCCATTTTGGTGTTCCTCGGGCTATCGTTACTGATCATGGTAGTCACTTTAGAAATTTTATGATGTCTGAACTTACTGAAAAGTTGGGTCTTTGTCACGATAAATCAATGCCCTATTATCCACAAGCTAATGGTCAAGTCGAAGCGATCAACAACGTTCTAATAACTATGCTTCGACAGATGATAGGAATTCATAAAACTAGTTGGCACACAATGTTGTTTTCGGCATTGTGGGCATACCAAACATCTGTAAAATCAGCCACGGGGTTTACACCTTTTCGATTAGTCTATAGCATGGAAGCCATTCTTCCTATAGAATGTGAGATACCTTCTCTGAAGCTAGCTGTCGAGCTCTTACCCAACACTTCTGCCGAAGAAGAACGTCTATTGTATCTAATGTAATTAGACGAAACTCGCCATGATGCCACCCTAGTAATAGAAGCCCAGAAGAAACATGTTAAAGCACAGTATGACAAGCATGTCAAGCCTCGTGTTTTCTCTGAAGGTGATATTGTTCTTCTCTATGAACAATATTGAGATGTCTTAGGAGCTGGGAAGTTTGAACCCATGTGGCAAGGTCCTTATATTGTTCACCGAGTTTTGGAAAAAGGAGCTTATGAACTAGTAGATTACGATGGTATCCCTTTGAGTGAACCCAAGAATCGGTTGTACTTGAAGAAGTACTATGCATAATATCACATGTGCATGAGTACCTATATTTTAATGTATCATACTTTGTGTGTGTTACTATGGTTTGCTTTCGTCGTTATATGATCTTTACCCTTATGTGTGACGTTGTGTTTGATTTCCAGATGTCGACGCCTTCGTTACGCTATATCGGCTTCACTGATGGTGCTAGCCGTAGTACACATAATCTTGCTTCCACTGCGTGGGCAATCTATGCCCCAACAAACGAAATTGTATCTTTACAAGGTGTGTGCCTTGGTCATGCGACCAACAACATTGTAGAGTATAGCACCGTTATTGAATTATTGGTGGATGTTATCTCGCTCGGAATCCGTCATTTGGTTGTGCAACTTGATTCGCAGCTTATAGTACTGCAGTTAAGTAATATTTATTCTATTCGAAGTCCTACTTTATTACGGGTTTATTTACGAATTCGTCTCTTGGAACGTTACTTTGATTACATTGAATATCAGCATATTCCTAGATGTCTTAATACATTAACAGATGCATTGGCTAATTATGTATTGGACAGACATTTGAACCATTTATAAATCAAACACATTTGAAATTCACACAATATAAAGTAATCCGGTAGAAGCCATCTGTATATATATAACGATCAAAGTGTTTTTACAAAAAGTTGTCCGAAGACCAAAATATCAAAAATTGAAGCTCATAGCTTCTACAATGTGACGTCATGGATGACATTCACGGTAACACACGACTGCCCTAGCAACCCTGCGGAGCAGTCGACCCATAGCTGCTGAGACCCCTACAGTGTGACGCTGATCGCGTTGTGGAACCTCTTCCAGAGTCATATCTAGAATGTCTACTGTAAGACCCTCTAAATTCTGTTCCACGGTCAGATAATCTTCAACATACTGTGGTACTGTTGGTACCTCTCCTCGCCACTGGATGGGAGAAGAGCCAGCAGGTCTATAAGGTCCAACATCTGTGTTGCCAACAAAGATTTTGTGTTAGTCTTTGGATGAGTATATAAAAACAAAAACATTTAAATATGATAAAAATTCAAAAACATTTAAAAAGAGAAAATACGTACACTTCTTACCAAGGTCACCCCACTGAGCGTCCTCTGGTAGTGCTAAATCTAGATCTCCACAGAAATCCAAGCTAGCATATGCATAGTCATCTACCATCAGCATCTAGTTTTGAAGCCAGTCGAAGAAGATATCGTCATACCTGACGATCGATCCTGTCACATGCCTAGCCATGAGTTGACACCATCTCAACATCCTTGGATCCCTAAGACCCGAAAAGTGCCACTCAGCCTGTAATCTAAACATGGGGACCCTCTCGCAGAAGAAGGACACCAAAAAAGACCCATACCCGAATTGTTTCAGTTCTCCCCGCCTGCACTTAGTCAGCTGTTTTTTGATACTACGCAATACTGTGTCAGCCCAGTTAAATACTCGGGGCTCAGTACACTCGATGGCGTACTAGAAATAGATCTACAATGCCATATGGGGAGCGACACTTCCAGCCATCCAAGCAATCGTGAAGAGAATAGTGCAGAGAGTCAAGTTAATTACTCCCCAGATTGCCACTTTCCCTTTCTTTCTTTCGGCCTCGGGTACACAATATTGGTTGCAGTATTCACTCATTTTCAAACCGCCACCTCTGCTGCCGGTCAGACTGACATAGGACCCATGTCTAGATAATCCGATCAAGAAATATATGTCCTCAATGTCAATAGCTAATGTGTGAGCTCCTACAATGAAAACTTGCTAGTCCGGATCCCACTTTCGGACTAGATACTACAATAATCGGACTTGGGCTCTCATGCCCGGGATGCGGAAGTATTTTAAGAGACCGCAATCTCTTAATGCATCTATGGTGGGAGGGTGATTCTCGGCATTTGTATTATCCTCCACATGTTCTCGTTCTCACCACTCGAGCACCATGTTTGTGGCTATTTACCTGCATAAGAAACATACAAAGCTGATTAATGATCTTATTCATGAAATGAATCTTTTCTATTGGATAAATGTTTAAAACAAATTTGAGTTATGCGCTGCTCACAGGTGCCATATTATGCACAGTGTGAACTTCTCGCGGGCAGCTTAAGGCCCACCTACGAGAACGAGTCATTCTCGCAGGTCCCGTATGGGCCACCTGCGAGAATGCATCCACGCATGTATGGTTTAAAAAATGACTTAAAACAAAACTTTTAACCAATGAAATCAAAATTTTAAACCATGAAAAGATCAAGAATGAAGAACTTACCAAGATGTTGTTGACGGCTCGTCAAATGATCACTCCTAGCTCTCGAAAATCGACACCGAATTCAGAGGGTAAAATGAGGGTTTTTGGAACTCAATTGTGAAAATATGAAATGATATGGTAAAAAATGGTTATTTTTTCTTTTAAATTACTTTTTACTATGTCAATTTTGGGTTTTTTATGTTTATCTATTATTTAAACCTAATCACTAATATCAAGATGAGTGTAATGACTTGCAGGTGAGATGATAATGACAACTAAACATAGGGTATGGACATATTTTATTCATCATGGTGTGTTTTTGATTGTTTTTAGGGTTTTTACATAAAACCTCGAGCGTCGTTTTTGTCCGTTCTTACGCCTGTAAATACCTGAGAACGTGATTGGGCAGAATTTTATCACTTTTTCGGGCCCACATGGTTATACGAAAAAGGAAACCCCTTGGAGTTCTCCTTAAGCTCTTTTCAGACTCTCTAAACATGAAAAGATCGTCGAGTGACCTTGTTATTTTCACACTCGATAAAGTATTTGAAGTTAGCATCTGGTGAGTGATAATTTATCTCTTTTTCGGTCTCGTCCAGATTATATTACGAAAAAGGAACTGAGAGAGTTCTCTTTTAACTGTTTTTCCAAACTCTATAAATTTGAAAAACCTTCGAGTTTACTATCTCTGGACTCGTTAAACAAACATTGACAGACCCGTAATGGGACTGAACCACTCCTTCCTGGGGTTCGTTAAACATACTCCGAGGGACTCGTCTGAAGGATGAGCTTATATCAACAAGCATATGTGATCCTCTTCAAGCTTGCATAAAAATAAAGAGGTACTTGCCAGAAATGATGGGGGAAAATTTGGGAAAGGGGTATGTTTCATTTTCGTATTAATTGGCAGTAAGTGTCGCTCTTGAACATGACACCCCCTATTCAACATTTGAAGCCGGTTTGGGAAATCCATTTGTCTCTCATTCGATTTGTTACAAGGTCATTCCCTGTGTCGTCTTTGAGTCAATGTTGCCAAATCATTGGTCGTGTCGTTCATATGTTCAAGAGAAGTTGTTATCCACATTTTTGGTCATCGAGATGATGTCATGATAATGTCATGATGATGGAGAATCAAACTCTTCACTAAGAACATTTTTCCTGAGAAAGGTTACACTTATCTGTTTCCAGAAATCACATTTTAAAGATAGTTCAAAGGCTGCATATATACTCTCCTGCGAGAATTCTTGATTCTCGCAGGCTACATTCAGGTGGGGTGCGAACTTCTCGCACTGTACTCATGGTTAGGGTGCGAACATGTTCTTAAAGAAGGAAAAAGGATAAGTTCTCGATCCTTCTAGAAGGGAATCTTCTAGAAGGATGAGTTGGCTTTCGAATGGTTGGCAAAGTACTGACTTTCCAGATATCTTGGGATCATTCCCTATCCAAGTAACTAAACTATCTTCTCCTATATATTGAGGAGATTGCTCATGGAAAGGGTTAGAAGTAAGCTAGCAAGAGATTGATTGGAGAATTAGTGCAAGATTGTATGGAGGACTGATGCTACAGCAGCAAGAGACAACAACAAGGTCATCATATGTGGTTGAGTTTCTTCATGCATGAGCAAGTGTGTGTGTCGGAGCTAGGAGCCATCGAAAGGAGACCTATGACATCAAGGCTCAGGTTGTAAGTTTCACTTTCAATTAATTCAATACAGTAATATGTCCCTTTCCCATAAAGATGATGTCACTTTATTACATAATTCCTTGATCATATGTATAGACTAGCCATTGAATATATTAATCTGCCTTTACTTTGATTGGTTCGTACTGTTGTGATATGAACGGTGCAAGAGTGTTGGAGCGAAGCTTGGAACAACAGAGATAAGGAAAGCATTCATAAAGTATGTCCACAATCCTTACTTCTTGGTTCATTCAATAGGTTAAGTCTAGGGAAAGTGTATTATTCTGTCCTGTTTTGTTCTAGATCCAGGTGGATCTAGGGAGATTGGTCTGTGTCCGCACTCACGAATTTATCCTGAAAGAAAATTGGCGAATCCACTGGGGAAGCTATCCCTTTGTCTTTTTGGTTTTTTGAAATTTCTGTGGCCATTTGTTCTATTTGCCTTTTTCTCTTGATTTGTCAGTGTTTGAGTCCTCAGGATACCCTTAGGGACCTTCTGGGTTTATTAGCCAGTTTGAAATTTACTTGCTTTTTCAAAATTTTCATTAGTTTCAGGGATTCTCGCACTATCACCATTAACAGCCTGCAAGAACCACTGAGGTTCACACCTTGCTTATATATTCCAGTGCGAATTGTTCGCATTCTGCATCACAGTGGCCTGCGAGAACAATCTATTCTCGCACTGTGCTATACACTGGCCTGCGAACATATTTTGTAAAATTTTTGAATTCAAGTTCTGACTTTTGCAATTGCTTAGTAAGGTTGATTTACATCTTTTTGACACATTGGATCACTGGCTTACATATCTTTTTCTTTAATTTTCTTGTTGGATCTGATCTAGGGTTGCTAGGCTTTTTCTTGCCTTGGTAGCTTGACTTTCTTCTCTTGGCTTTTATTGGCATTTTTCTTCTCTCTGATTTCTGGAGTTGAGTGTGTCCTGTTAGCTAAGAATCGGTGATTGATTGGAAGTTAAGTATTTGGTGTTTCTCGTTTGATTGTTGGTTCGAAAGGACAATTTTCATATGCATTGAGGAACTCCTTGGTTTGCTTGTTGTTTTTGCTTTCGTTGAAAGTTTTGGTTGGGTATCATTGTTTGATTATTGATAGTTTGATTTTCTTTTCTCAGTCATTAGAGTTCTTCTTGGAAAGTGAACTGCATGTTTTCTTTCAAGATTTTGTTTTTTACTTGTGAAAAACCATTGAAAATCAACTTTTAGAGTATTGAAGTTTTGAAAAAGACATCTAGAAATTGTACATTGATACATAATTGTTTGCATTGGCATCTGAAAAGAAATTGAGCATTGCATTTGCATTGCAGTGTTGAGATTGATTTGAAAATTGTTCTCTCTCCCATAACTAGGATTCATCGAATGAAAAAGATTACATTTCATCATATCCTTGCATTATTTGGGTCAGAGTCACACATCATGAGTTTCATTTCTGTTACCTTTGAGTAAACAACAGCCTGTAAAAACATTACGTAATATTAAAATTGATCTAGTAACTCTTTTCTAGGGCTCTTTTACACCAACATTTAGCTAGGCTAGTGCTTTGGAGTAGGAAGAGAGACACACTCTCCAAAATCTCAAAAACACACAATAGTATCTTGAGTTAGGGAGTGTAAAATTCCATTGGCTGCATATTGTCCTGGGAAGCCCTTCTAACACAACGGTCAAGCACTAGGTCGTATTGGTGTTGGCAGAGATACTAACCTGCTTTGTTGACATCGGTGTAGAGATTGCACGTATTACGGGGATCACTCCGAGGTATACCCACAATTATGAGTGGAAGCCTTTGAGTTGGTTTTGGGCTTGATACCCTGCCCTTGCGTGTGGATCGGACTGACGACTGTCCCCCCAGGCTGTACTGTTGTTTGTGGTGACCTTAGTTGCTTATCTCTCTAGGTTCTTACCCAAGGTGACTGTGAAGGGGAAAGTCTTCACGGTACCTGGAATCGACGTTGATCAAACTCACTCGGACTCCTTGGAGGGTATACCCACGATTATGTGTGGGAGCTTGCACCAAGGCGTAAGTCTGTTAAGCAGGTCATCAACGTAACTTTTCCACCTTAGCCCCACCCCTTCTCTTCTCGTTGTTGCGACGTTGGATTTCATCACCAACTAGTGGCTTCTATATTAGAAGGTATTGTTTGTTTGGTGATTTCTTCTAGATTTTGTTTACTAGTGTGTGCTATTTGTTTCTCGTAGTTGACCATAGGATTTTCGTTGAGGAGTTTGTTACTTGTTTACAATTGCTCCTCCACGATGTTCACGTAGGATGCAAGGATTATCCCCGGAGCATCCAGAAGCTTCACATCCTTTGCACACAACAACACCAGAGGGTACCCCTGAGGACTCTCCTCGTCCGGGTGAAATCCCTCTTGTTACTCTACCTCACGTGGACATAAGTGACGTCCCAGAAGTTTTTACACCACCTCCATGAGTAGAACCCACTGATCCTCTTGCTGAATTTCGAATTACCAATACTATAGAATATTATCGCGTTCGTCGTGGTGAACGACCTATTGGACGAATAAATCCTTCTGAAGAAGCTCTTGTTACATCCTCTGAATCAACCACTGGGCCTTCTCACGGTGCAGTAGGCCAAGATCCTTTTTGGTCGGGTGATTTCCGACGAGTCTTGTTTGGTACTGAGTCAACCCTTGTTTACGAAATCAACCCTCCTGTGTCTCCTGAACCAGAGACTGCACCCGAGACTACCACTTATCATTTTATCCTTCCCCCGAGATGGCCCATCTTGCAAACACTATGAGTGTCCAAACCGGAATTACTGCAACTACTCTTCCTCCTATCAATACCCAATGACCACCAAAGGCTAACCCAAATTTACCTCCTGGTTACCATGCGTTGAATCCTTCGTTGAATGTTTCCCATCCAACACCTCCACAAACACCATCCGGTTCTCCAGGTGGTCCTCAGTTTCCTGGGCATCCTATTCCTGGTTTCATCCCAACACTCCCTCAGTTTCCTACTGGCAATCCTAATACTAGTAGAACTATCCCGACCGTTGCACCTAATGTAAAAATTCCTTTTGGTGGACAGAGTGGTACAGTTCCATTTCCTTTTCCTTTTCCAGGAAATAACATAGTTACTACACAACCTACGGTTGGTACACAAATTCCGGGAGGAACTGTCCCTTTGATAGGGGGCCCAACCTCACCTTTAGGACAAAACATACCTCCTGCATTGGCTCAGTATTGGAATCAACTTATGCAAAACTTTCCTCAAAATGCTGGGGGGCAACAAGTTGTCCCTACTATGGGCCAACCATATCCAGGTGTGACTAATCCTATTTGGGGTGCGGGTCAAACTACTCAACCTCAAGTCCCTACTCAGACTCAAGGTCACAATCCTTGGGGTTACTATCCTATTCAACCACCACAGAGCCAGCCAGGGTCTTCCCTCTGGGGGCAGACTACATACGGTCCCACTGGTCTACCGACAGGGATTCCACCCCAAAGTCACTAGTATCCACAAGTGAATCGGCAATTGCCTTTTCTTGCTACTTTGGATCTACCAGATTTGTCTAGGATTCTTAATGATCCTATTCGTCACTCTCCCCAATGGCCTGCTATTCCTGCAAAGCTTCAATCGGACATTCCAAAATTCGATGGGAAGGCGGGAGAGGACCCGAATAATCATGTCATGACTTTCCATTTGTTGTGTTCATCTAATTCGTTGATGGACGACTCCATTAGACTGTGTCTTTTTCAACGCACCCTTACAGGTGCTGCTTCGAAGTGGTACATTGAATTACCACGAGGATTCTTTTCGGATTTCAACACCCTTGCGATGGCCTTTCTCACACATTACCAGTTACCGATTCGTTACGATACAGGGACTGATATTTTAACCTCCTCTAAACAAAGTACGAGCACTCATATCTCTGATCATATTCACGAGTGGCGTCGAAGGCGACGTCTTATCAAACTTGAGCTTCCCGATCAGTTACTGGCAGAATGGTTTACAAAATCATTTGTAAATAAAATTGGAAAAGACATTGCTATGGGCGGTGTTGTTACTGAGGAGTAGGCTATAAGTCGTGCTCAATATCTTGATCTTGTTTATTCACAAATGGGAACCCTATATGATTTATTACCTGATTTACCTCGTCCTGGTACTTCCAGCACTTCTACTGCTCCAGCTGCCTCACATGCAGCTGATGGTGTGATTGGGACCACTCATGCCCACTCACATTCTGTGTCAACTACAACCCTAAAATCCAATCCTTCTAATGTTCAAAATGCTCCGTCTCCTGCCCCTCCCGCCAGTAAAACCTCTGAAGTGAACGCTGTTCAATCCACACCGACTGGTAAGAACAAATCCAAGAAAGGGAGAGGCAAGAATAAGTAGAGTAAAAACAATAATCCAACTGAGAAAACCAAAACCCCTCCTGTTGAAGACCGGGATAAGCGCAAACCTCGCTACCCCTGCCTTATCTGTGGTGACGATCACTACACGAAGGATTGTCCGAGACGTGCCAAAGTTTACAAGTTCCTTCAAGGAACACCCAAACCCTCTACGCCAACAGTCTTGTCTCAACCCTTCCCATCTCAACAACAGGCTTCGTTGGTCATTCACGACCAACCCTCTACCTCTACATCATCTTATGTTTTAATGTGCACCGGTGATTCAAAGAAAGACAACATTACACTTACCACTAGAGCTAAAGACTATACTCCTTCTAAGGAGAAGTTTGATGACTTACCTCCCGATCTGGTACAACCCTCTCCACTGAATCCACCCACAACCGGTCCTCTTCATCTTGAATGACCGAACCTTGATACAGTTATACGACCCCCCCCCGAAAGGTGTCGTTAAGAAATCAGCATTCAATCCTCATGCACGTGCGGCCCAGAACTACAACATTGTAGAAGATCTGGCATAATCACCTTCAGTGATGTCTTCCCTTGAATTCCTTCAGTCTTGTCCTGCACAACGAAGGGCCCTGTTGAAAGCAATAGGTGGAATCGATCCCACAGACACAAATTTGATAGTCTTTGACTTGGAAGAGCATATTCCAAGGTTACCCGCACAACTTGCATTTCAAATACAAGTTGTTGTTGCCGACAAGAGCATTTGTCGGATGGTTATTGATGAGGGTGCCTCTACGTGCGTAATGTCTTTTTCTTGTTGGAAAGCCATTGGCTCTCCCCCGTTAACCAAATCACAAAACACTTTGCAAGCCTTCAAAGGCTCTAGTTTTAAACCATATGGTGTTCTTTTGTCGTTTCCAGTTACTCTCGAAGGTAAGACCGTCCAGGTGGAAGTGGAAGTTTTTGATACTCCCTTAGATTACAATCTTCTCCTTGGTCGAAGTTGGGTTGATTCCATGCGTGCTGTGGTGTCCACTATGTTCTGTGTCGTACAATTTCCTCACCAAGGAAAGGTGGTCACGGTTGATCAACTTGCCTTTTTCAATGCCGATACTCACATTGGAAACGTGTCGTTCATAGCCAACACCCCACCGGGTTATGAGAATGTTGGAGTTAGTCTTTTAAAAGATTCTTCGTTAATGGGTACTTTTCCCATACCACCACCACCCGATATTCCACGCCCGTCTATTGCATCTATTAATATGATCTCTACTGTACCTCGTGAACTTCCAGTGTCTGTCGACCCTTGGATAGTCCCTGATCCTGGAGATCATGTTCGTTTCGGCAACATCATGCCGTTAAGTCCAGTTGAGTCCGCTTACAAAGCTATTCAATCGACAACCCCTCCTACTTTTTCTTGTGATGAGTTGTCTCCTGATCCATTCCGTGTCGTTTTTCCAACTAACGAGATGATTATGTCAGTCTTGGATGACACCCCTTGGGACGATGGACATCATCGTTCCATCTTGTTTTTGGAACAACAGACTCTTGAGAATTATCAGCGGATTTCGACCCCGTCAACCGTTGTTTTTATATCCACTGTTCCCCAATCTACATGAGATGTGTTTGTAGAAGGGAACCTGAGTAAAATTTTGCCCACGATACCCATAGATATCTCCGTGAAACCTGGAGTAGTCGAGAACATTCATATTGGAGCTTCGTGTTCTCCCAAAGAAATGGTCACTTATACCTCCTTGTTTAAAGAATTTTGTGATATCTTTGCCTGGAGTTACGAAGAAAAGTCGGGTATTGACCCATCTATTATGGTGCATAAAATTAAGACATACCTTGGAGCCAAACCCATTCGGTAGCGCCTCCGTCCTGTCCATCCACGTAAAGCGGCAGCCATTAAACTTGAAGTTGAAAAACTTCTTAAAGCCGGTTTTATTTATCCCATGGCATTGACAGAATGGGTTTCTAACCCAGTACCGATTGATAAAAAGGGTGGTAGTATACGTGTTTGTGTTGATTATCAGGATATCAACAAATCTTGTCCAAAGGACAATTTTCCAACCCCTTTCGTTGACCAGATTGTCAACGACTGTGCCGGTAGCGAAATCTTTTCCCTTATGGATGGATTTTCCGGCTATAATCAAATCAATATTGCTCCTGAGGACCAACATAAAACGGATTTTATTTGTCCTTGGGGTACTTTCGCTTACAGAAAACTTCCTTTCGGTCTAAAGAACGCAGGTCCTACGTTCCAACGTGCTATGTCTTATGCATTTCATGATATCAAGCATATTGTTCAACCTTATTTGGATGATTTGTCGGCTCACTCTTTACGTCAGGTCAATCACCCTAATCATCTCTGAGAAATTTTCGTTCGTTGTTGATTCTATCGCATTCGCCTGAATCCTCATAAATGTGTCTTTTGCGTAGAATCTGGCCGTCTCCTTAGTTTCATTGTTTCCTGCCATGGGATCCGGGTAGATCCTATCAAGGTCAAGGTGATTCTTAATCTCCCTCCTCCTTCTTCTTTACGCCAGTTACAAAGTTTGCAGGGGAAAGAAAACTTTCTTCGTCGTTTCATCCCAAATTATGCTGAGATTACTCGGGGTTTTACACGTCTTCTAAAGAAAGGTTCAGAGTTTGTTTGGGATAAAGCTGCCAACGATGCATTTGAAGCCTTGAAGTTGTCCCTTACCAAAGCTCCTCTTCTTTTTCCTTTGGATTATAGTCGAGATTACTTTCTTTACTTAGCTGCGTCCGAGTATACCATTGGCATGGTTCTCGTTCAAGAGGATGATGCCCACGATGAGCATGTTATATATTACTTGAGTCAAAGTTTAACTTCCACGGAAATTAAATACCAACATGTTGAAAAGCTGGCTTTGGCTGTTGTTCAAGCAGTTCAACGTTTCTGTCACTACATTCTCGCCAGGAAGACTATAGTGATTTCACACTGTAACCCCATGCAACATATATTGACTCGTCAATTGCTGGGGGGCAAGTACTCCAAGTGGATTGTTATTCTCTAGGAGTTCGATTTGGAGTTCGATCGTGCCATGTCGAAAAAATCCTTAGTTTTCGCTGAGTTGATTTGTGACTTTCCCCACACTGCCACGGAAAAAGTAGCATTTGATTCGTTACCTGACGAGTCACTTTTCCTTATCATTACCGATGATATTTGGTATGGAGATATCATTATATATCTCCAAACTCAAACTTTTCGGCCTGCTTTGTCTAGTGCCGAACGACGTCGCGTTCGTTATCAAGCACGTCATTATATTATCCTTGGCGATACTCTTTATCGTCGAGGTATTGACTCTGTGTTTCGACGTTGTTTAAACTTTGAAGAAGCCGAGAGAGCTTTGAATGATTGCCACTCTGGAGCATGTGGCGGTCATATGTCTGGGTATGCTACTGCCCAGAAAATCTTACGTGCAGGATACTTTTGGCCCTCGTTGTTTAAAGACTGCATTACTGTTGTTCAGAAGTGTCATGCATGCCAGACCTATAATCAAAAGATTCAGTCGCATCCTGCTCCCCTTCATCCTGTAGTCTCCGTAGGTCCTTTTGCAAAACGGGGCATTGACTTCATGACATGTCACCCTCACTCGGCCAGGGGACATGGTTATATTATTGTCGCTGTTAATTATTTTACTAAGTGGGCCGAGGCGATGCCGACATTCGATAATACTGGGAATACTGCAGCATTATTTCTTTTCAACCATGTCATCACTCATTTTGGTGTTCCTCAGGCTATCGTTACTGATCACGGTAGTCATTTTCGAAATCATATGATGTCTGAACTCACAGAAAAGTTGGGCCTTTGTCATGATAGCTCAACACCCTATTATCCACAGGCTAATGGCCAGGTCGAAGCAATCAATAAGGTTCTCATAACTATGATTCGACAGATGATAGGAATCCATAAAACTAGCTGGCACATGATGTGTTTTCCGCATTGTGGGCGTATCGGACATCTGTGAAGTCTGCTATAGGATTTACACCCTTTCGACTAGTTTATGGCGTGGAAGCCATTCTGCCAATAGAATGTGAAATCCCGTCTTTGAAACTAGTTGTAGAACTCTTACCAAATACTTCTGCCGAAGAGGAACGTCTGTTGTATCTGATGCGATTAGACGAGACTCACCGTGACGCTACTCTTGTAATAGAAGCCCAGAAAAAATGCGTTAAAGCACAGTATGACAAGCATGTCAAACCTCGTGTCTTCTCTAAAGGAGATCTTGTTCTTCTATATGAACAAGATAAAGATGTCTTAGGAGCTGGGAAATTCGAACCAATGTGGTGTGGGCCTTACATTGTTAGCAAAGTTTTGGAAAAAGGAGCATATGAGTTAGTGGATTATGATGGGGTACCTTTGAGTGAACCCAGGAATGGGTTGTACTTAAAGAAGTACTATGCATGAGTCATTTGTGCATGAGTACTTGTATTTTATGTATCATAATGCGTGTGTGTGTTACTTTAGTTTTGCTTTTGACGTTATCTGGTCTCTGCCCTTACGTGACATTGTGTTTGATTGACAGATGTCGGAGTATTCGCTACCTTATATTGGCTTCGCCGATGGTGCTAGCCGTAGTACTCGGAACCTAGCTTCTGCTGCCTGGGCAATCTATGCCCCAACAAACGAACTTATATCTTTACGAGGTGTATGTCTTAGCCGAGCAACCAACAACATCGTAGAGTATAGCATCGTTATTGAGTTATTGGTTGATGCTATCTCTCTTGGAATTTGTCGTTTGGTTGTGCGACTTGACTCGCAGCTAGTGGTGCTACAACTAAGTAATGTCTACTCTATTCAAAGTTCTACATTATTGAGGGTTTATTTGCGAATTCGCCTCTTGGAATGACATTTCGATTATATTGAATACCAACACATTCTGAGAAGTCTTAATACATTAACAGATGCTTTGGCTAATTACGTATTAGACAGACATTTGAACAATTTATAAATCAAACACATTAAAATGTACACAAATGTAAAGTAAGCCGGTAGAAACCATGTATATATATATAACGATCAAAGTTTGTTTTTACAAAATGTGTCCGAAGACCAAAATATCAAAAAATGAAGCTCATGGCTTCTACATAATAACATCATAACATCAATGATGTTCACGATAGCACACTAAAGTCCTGGCCACTCTGTGGAGCAAGCGACCCATAGAGGTAGAGACTCCCACGGTGTGACGCTGATCGCGTCGTGGGATCTCCTCCAGAGGCATATCTGGAACATCGGCCATCAGATCCTCTAAGTTCTGCTCCACTATCAGATAGTCCTCGGCATACTGAGGGACTTCTACTGCTTCTCCTCGTCTCTGGACAGGGGAACTACCAGCAGGTCTATATGCCCCAACGTCTGTGTTATCAATAAAATTTTGGTGTTAGTCTTCGGGTAAACTATAAAAACAAAAACATTCAAATATGATGAAAATACAAAAACATTTAAAAGATAAAAATCGGTGTACTTCTTACCAATATCTCCCCACTGTGCATCTTCAGGAAGTGCCAGGTCAGGATCGTCGCGAAAGTCCAAGCCAGCATACGCATAATCCTCTATCATCAGAACCTGGCCTTGAATCCAGTCGAAGAAGCGATCGTCATACCTGACGATCGGTCCTGTCACATGTCTAGCCATAAGTTGGCACCACCGTAACATCCATGGATCCCTGGGACCCGAAAAGTGCCAATCAGCCTGAAGCCTATACACTGGGACCCTCTCACAGAAGAAGGACACTAGCAATGATCCATAACCAAACTGCTTTAGATCTCCACGCCTGCTTTTGGTCAGTTGTTTTTTGAGGTTGCGTAACACTGCGTCAGCCCAGTTGAAGACCCGGGGCTCAAGACACTCAAGGGCATATTGAAAATAGCTCTGCAGAGCCATATGCGGGGCAGCACTTCCTGCCATCCGAGCGATAGTGAAGAGAATGGTACGGAGAGCTATATCAGTCACTCCCCAGATGGCCACTTTTCCTTTTTGTCTTTCAGCCTCTAGCACACAATACTCTCGGCAATACTCACTCATTTTCAGACCACCCCTGCGACTACCAGTCAAATTGACGTAGGAACCTCGCCTGGATAGCCCAGTTAGGAAATAGATATCCTCAATGTCGATCGTCAAAGTGTGAGCACCGACATTAAAAACCTGTTGATCCAGATCCCACATCCGGACTAAGTGTTCTAGCAATCGAACTTGGGGTCTCATGCCCGGTATCCAGAAATACTTCAAGAGACCGCAATCTCTTAAGGCAGCAATTGTCGGAGGGTGATTTTCAGTGTTTGTGTTATCTTCCTTGTGTTCACGTTCTCTCCATTCAAGCACCATTGTGATGGTTATAAACCTACATAGGGAACATAAGAAGATGATTAAAACTCTCATTCATGGGATAAATATTTTTTATTGGCTAAAAATTTAAAAACTTTATGGGCTCTGCGCTATTTGCAGGTGGCTTATAGCGCACAGTGCGAACTTCTCGCACTGTAGCTTAAGCCCACCTGCGAGAATGAGGACTTCTCGCAGGCCCCATATGGGTAGCCTGCGAGAATCCTCATTGACGCATAGGGTTTAAAAAACTAACTCAAAACATGAAATTTAACCAATAAAATCATGAATTGAAACCATGAAAAGATAGAGATTTGAAAACTTACCAAAACACCGCAGATGGCTCGAAGAATGATGGCCTGAAGCTCCCGAAAATCGACGGTGAAGATCTGAGGTAAAATGGAGGTTTTTGCACACAAATGGTAAATGGGTAAAACAATATGGTAAAATGAATTGTAAATTTGTTTTATTTACTTTTTACCATGCTAAAAGTGGGTTTTTCATGTTTATTCACTATTTTACCCTAATTTCTAATACAGAAGTGAGTAAAATGACTTGCAGGTACCCAATGCAGATGGCTATGGACAAAAAAGTTTTGAAGTGTGGTGTGTTTTTTTTTGTTTCCTATGGTTTTGATATGAAACCTCAAGTGCCTTTTATCCGTTCTTGCACTTGCAAAAAATATAAGAACGTGATCAAGCGTTGTTTTATCTCTTTCTCGGGCTCGCTGTGGTTACACGAAAAAGGAACCCCCCTCGAGTTAACTTTAATCTCTTTTCAGACTCTCTAAACATGAAAAGTTTGCCGAGCGATCTTGTTATTTTCACGCTCGTTAAAGTATTTGAAGTTACGCGTCCTTCGAGCGATAGTTTAACCCTTTTTTGGTCTCGTTGGATTGTTGTATGAAAAAGGAACTGAGAGAGTTCTCTTTTAATTGTTTTTCCAAACTCTATAATCTTGAAAAACCTTCAAGTTTACTATCTCTGGACTCGTTAAACAAACATTGACAGACCCGTGATGGGACCGAACCACTCCTTCTTAGGGTTCGTTAAAAATACTCCGAGGGACTCGTCCGAAG
>ML782767.1:215920-228866 GCA_009831015.1 Picea engelmannii | reverse complement strand
AACATTGACAGACCCGTGATGGGACCGAACCACTCCTTCTTAGGGTTCGTTAAAAATACTCCGAGGGACTCGTCCGAAGGATGAGCTTATATCAACAAGCATATGTGATCCTCTTTAAGCTTGCGTAAAAATAAAGAGGTACTCGCCAGAAATGGTGGGGGAAAATTTGGGAAAGGGATATGTTTCATCTTTGTGTTAATTGGCAGTAAGTGTCGCTCTTGAACATGACACCCCCTATTCATCATTTAAAGCCGGTTTGGGAAATCCATTTGTCTCTCATTTGATTTGATTACAAGGTCTTTCCATGTGTCATCTTTGATTCAATGCTGCCAAATCATTGGTCATGTCATTCATATGTTCAAGAGTAGTCCAAACCTCTATTGAGTCGGCCATCTGCAGTTATCCTTTCACTCTGTGTCAACCTTCCCTGTGTCCAAAGTACAATTGCCACATACTTTGTTTCACTTTCAAACTATGTTACTCATTTCGTGTCACTGATGGGGGATACATCAAGGCCCTCCTATGATGAGTCTTGTTCCGTTGACATCAGCACATTATCCGGGATTAAGTCTTAGAAATAATTCAGTACCTTGAAGCTTGCATGCCTCAATGGCAAGTTTCTCGATTTCGACAGTGGGTTTACATTATTGACCCCTGATCGAGAGATTCCGTCGGGTGTTCAACTTCAACTCATTTATTCACAGTCGATGGATTGTACTATAGTACCTTGGGAGTCATTGACATCAATGGTGATTTCCCTCGCACTTGTTAATGGTATACATCAATGACCGATAATCAAGTGGTTTCTACCATGTTCGACTTTGACACATGTAATCACATGGTCAGATTCGTACTTTGGGCGATGAGATTGAAGACCCTGGATATTGTTTTTTGTGATCCAGGTTGCGATGGAGTATATATATGATTTGCGACACATAGATCCACTGTGTATGTTTCGTGGCTATGTCATCTTGATTGAAAATTTGTCGCGCAGATCCACAGTGTATTCAGGTGGCTGTGCTATATTATGACTGCATGGATCCACAGTGTATGATTGGTGGCCATGATCTTTTTTTATGATGTCATCAGTCTACAATATGAGTATGGGAATGCCTACCTTAGAAATTGGTATACATGATATTCTGCTGATGCTTGGTTGTTTGCAGGACTCTGATTAGATGTGCTCTTAGTTCTTGACACACACATGCAGCTTACAAAGTCTATCGACTGTCACTGGTTCCACTCTCAAACTTTGGGGGGAATTCTGTTATCCACATTTTTGGTCATTGAAATGATTTCATGATAATGTCATGATGATGGAGAATCAAACTCTTCACTAAGAACATTTTTCCTGAGAAAGGTTACACTTATCTGTTTCCAGAAATCACATTTTAAAGATAGTTCGCAGGCTGCATATATACTCTCCTGCGAGAATTCCTGATTCTCGCAGGCTACATTCAGTTGGGGTGTGAACTTCTCGCACTATACTCATGGTTAGGGTGCGAACATGTTCTTAAAGAAGGAAAAAGGATAAGTTTTCGATCCTTCTAGAAGGGAATCTTCTAGAAGGATGAGTTGGCTTTCGAATGGTTGGCAAAGTACTGACTTTCCAGATATCTTGGGATCATTCCCTATCCAAGTAACTAAACTATATTCTCCTATATATTGAGGAGATTGCTCATGGAAAGGGTTAGAAGCAAGCTAGCAAGAGATTGATTAGAGAATTAGTGCAAGATTGTATGGAGGACTGATGCTACAGCAGTAAGAGACAACAACAAGGTCATCATATGTGGTTGAGTTTCTTCATGCATGAGAAAGTGTGTGTGTCGGAGCTAGGAGCCATCGAAAGGAGACCTACGACATCAAGGCTCAGGTTGTAAGTTTCACTTTCAATTAATTCAATACAGTAATATGTCCCTTTCCCATAAAGATGATGTCACTTTATTACATAATTCCTTGATCATATGTATAGACTATCCATTGAATATATTAATCTGCCTTTACTTTGATTGGTTCGTACTTTTGTGATCTGAACGGTGCAAGAGTGTTGGAGCGAAGCTTGGAACAACAGAGATAAGGAAAGCGTTCATAAAGTATGTCCACAATCCTTACTTCTTGGTTCATTCAATAGGTCAAGTTTAGGGAAAGTGTATTATTCTGTCCTGTTTTGTTCTAGATCCAGCTGGATCTAGGGAGATTGGTCTGTGTCCGCACTCACGAATTTATCCTGAAACAGAAGTCCACCCTATATTGAGTTGGCCATCTGTAGTTATCCATTCTCTCCATGTCGGCCTTCCCTGTGTCCGGTCCAATTTGCAAAATGCTCTGTTTCACCTTCAAACTCTGTTACTTATTTTGTGTCATTGATGGGGGATACATCAAGGCCATCCTGTGATGAGTTTTGTTCAGTCGACTTCAGCTCATTATCCGGAATCAAGACTTAGAAATTATTTGGTACCTTGGAGCTTTCATGCCTCAATGGCAGGTTTCCTCACTTTCGACAGTGGGTTTACATCATTGACCCATGATCGAGAGATTCCATCGGATGTTCGACATCAACTCATTTATTCACACTCAATGGATTGTACTATAGTACCTTGAGAGTCATTGACATCAATGGTGATTTCTCTTGCACTTGTTAACGGTTTCATTAATGACCGGTAATCAAGTGGTTTCTACCATGTTCGACTTCAACACATGTAATTGCATGGTTAGATTTGTACTTTGGGCAACGAGATCGAAGACCCTGGATATCTTTTTTGTCCAGGTTGCGATGGATTATATATGATTTGTGACAAATAGATCCACTGTGTATGTTTCACAGCTATGTAGTCTTGATTTGAAATTTATCGCATAGATCCACAGTGTATTTCGATGGCTATGCTATATTTTGATGACATGGATCCACAGTGTATGATTGGTGGCCATGACCTAAGTCTATTTTGTCATCAGTCTATGATCTGAGTATGGGAATGCCTACCTCAGAATTGGTATATATGATATTCTGCCAATGCTTGGTTGTTCGCAGGTTTCCGATTAGGTGTGCTCCCGGTTCCCGACACACACATGCAACTTACAAAGTATTTCAGCTATCACTGCTTTCTAACTTCATACTTTGGGGGGCATTTTGTTATCCATAATTTTGGTCGTCATGATGATGTGTCGATGATGGTGTACTCAGGCTCCTCATTAGGACATTTCCCTGAGAAAAGTTACCTTTGTCTCTTTCCAGAAATCACACTTTTGGAGGAAGTTCGCAGGCTACTAACACATTTGCCTGTGAGAATGCATGATTCTCACAGGCTGCCTTAAGCCAGGGTATGAGAAGTTCGCACTGTACTAAACTATTAGGGTGAAAACCCTCTCTAAAGCAAGGAAAAGGATAAAATCTTGAAGCTTCTAGAAGGGAATCTTCGAGAAGGATGAGATGGCTTTCGAATGGTTATCTTGGTACTGGATTTCCTGATATTGGGGGATCATTCCTATCCTAGTAACTAATACATTCTCTCCTATAAATTGAGGGAATTCTCATGGGAGAAGGTGAATATGCATAGAGGTAAAGAAGCATTGGAGAATTAGTGAATGACTGTGTGAAGGACTGATGTTACAGCAGCAAAGGGAATCTATCAAGCTCATCCAAGGTAGTTGATCTTCTTCATGCAATGGAGCAAGTGTGTGTGTCGGAGCCAAGGGCCATCAAAAGGAGACTTGTGACATCAAGGCTCAGGTTGTAAGTTTCTCTTTCAATTAATATGATACAGTAATATGTCTCTTTCCCATAAAGTTTGATCTACTTTATTACATAACTCCTTGATCATATGTATAGATTAGCTATTGGATATATCATTTGCTTTCACTTTGGTTGGTTTGTGCCATTCTAATCTTGACTGCATGAGAGCGCTGGAGCAAAGCAGGAGAAACAGATATTAAGGAAGTGATTACAAGGTACATATCCTATTCTCACTTCCCATTTAATTCAATAGTTAGATCTAGGGAAAGCGGTATATTCTGTCCTGTTTTGTTCTAGATCCAGGTGGATCTAGGGAGATTGGTTTGTGTCCACACTTACAGATTAATCCAATACCATCGATCCCACCGAATTGTGACACAAAACCATCATTGCTTCTTTAGAAGTGTCGTAATTTAGTGGTAGAACCTACCTCTACATGGATTCCCTAGTTAGATCCTTATTGATTTTGTTGTCCATGCTGTTTTTAATGACTTTAGGCTTGGGAGTCCTTGTTATTCCTATCCTGATTATGAGTTTGAGCCTCATTTACATGATACATCATCACTCTTGACCTCACCCTCAGGACTCCCAAGAAAAAAAATGAGTCTTCTTTAAGCCCTTTTCAGACTCTTTAAACATGAAAAGATTGTCGAGCGATATTGTTGCCCTTCACGCTCGCCAAACTAAAACTTGAAGGCATGTATTTCCATGGTATTTTACCCCTTTTTCGGAATGGATGGTCAATTATACGAACAAAGGTATACTTTAGGAACTTTGGTTCACTAGAAGAGTATTCTCAAGTATATGTTTAACCCTTTTTCGAGCCCGAGGGACTAAATTTATGAAAAAGTAACCCCCACGAAGTCCATAGTTAAGATCTTTTCAGACTCCCTAAAATTGAAAATATCGTCAAGTGACCTTGTTCCTTCACACTCATTAAATTGGTCCAGAAGAACATCCCCTACGGAGTCCATCATTAAGCACTTTTCAGAATCCTTAAAATTGAAAAGAACGTTGAGTGACCTTGTTCTTTCACACTCGTTAAATTGGTTCAAAAAAACATCTACTGGCATGAGTTTATCCTTTTTTCTAGCCTGTAGATTAAGGAGGAAAAAGGTACACCTCAGGATATTCATCTTGCCAGGAGATTTCTCCTAAGTAGATTTTATACTTTTTCGGGCTAAGGAGACTAAATCTAGAAAAAGGTTGTGAGTTCATAGTTAAGCTCTTTTCAGACTCCTTAAAATTGAAAAGATTGCCAAGTGATCTTGTCTTTGTCACACTCATTAAAATGGTTTTTAATAGACATCTTTTCAGTGCTAGTTTACCCCTTTTTCGAAACGACTAGACTATTTGCGAAAAAGGTACCCCAATGGAGTCTTATTTTATGTTTTTTCAGACTCTCTAAAATTAAAAACCATCGATCTTACCTTATATGGGCTCGTTAAACATACATTGAAGGGGGGTTTTGTGTCTTATCAATCACATTTGCATCTCTGCGTCTTTCGCCTAATGTCGACTCCATGTTGCTCTCAACTGAACCTTTGAAGCATGCCTTATACGCAAGCCTTATAGCACTTTGCCTCTGCGTCTTGACACCTTGACCCATGGAGGAATTTTCCACGAGTGTCCTTTTCCTGCACATTTCTTCTTACTCTGATCATTAGTGTGTTCCTTGCATTGGGAACTAGTATGCTTGCGACACTCGTTCCTCCTTTGTAACGTAGCATTCTTTTATTCTTTTTCAAGCTCTTTAAAATATTGAAAAAGACAAAAAAAAATCAAATATACCCCAAAAAGAGGACGAGAAATATATTTTCTTTTATGGCAGCACAATGGGTCACCCTTGGACAAAGCACATCCTTCTATTTGTTCGTCAAGATTTTGGATTTAATATGAACTTAGGAAGTTGTTCTTGCTACATAGAGTTGTGTCCTCCTCCGTTTGGTTATCCTTCCAAACACATGGAGAGTTTGTGTTGCCTCCTTCATCGTGAACTTATGTTAATATCATGCTTCCTAAGTCTCATCATTTATCATGCTATTGTCCAAGGGAAGTTTTACCCAACTTGAGTCAGCCATTATGCAGTTTGTCTCTTGACCTCATGCCCATCCATCCAGAAAGTCCAATCAAGTCCTTGTTCGAAATCAATGAAGTTCTCTACCTGATCATCAAGATCCTCTTGTTTGTTCCCAACAAGCCATCGAAGACCTCTGGGTAGTGAATTCGTACACTCACATTACACTCCTACCCAAGTTTTGAATATTTTTAAGTTGTTTCTCGAACTCTGAAGGCCTCATCTCCAGCCATCAGGCGTCATTGGCTTCATGAATATGAATACTATACCTGTATATCTTGGATTTTGAGATGTGGATCCAGTGTGTATTGCTCATGACTACACCTTATATAGTTATATGACATGGATCTGCAGTCTATTTGATTGGCATCCATTATTTATTTCATCTCGAGCATGGGTATGCCCACCTTGGTGAGACAATTGTTCTTTTGCAGATGACACCTCCCGAACTCTGGTATCGCGCTCACTCGCTTCATACATTGGTGAAGATTTGTATGTATTTCGGCCATCAGATACTCTTCTGACCTCACACATTAGGGAGCATCTGTTATAACCCTAAATTGAACCCTACATGCATACCTGATATTTGGCCCTCTTACTTGCTATTTTTGTCAAGCCATCACTAAGCAACTCTTCTTAAAAAGCCTATTTTCGAAGATGTACGTACCCTGCACCACTACTACCTACGTACACATTCTTGTTGCACCACTAAATCTTGCGTACGTATGCTAGTTGCACCATTACGGCCTGTGTATACCCACAAATGTTGCAAAAATTAAAAAGTTGCAAGGAATTCGTTGAGATTACGGGCTATTGGGCAGTTTCCCAACCATTCGACTGCCTATAGCCCGTCACCCAACCGAATAACCATCCTTTTCCCATATAAAATCAAGTGTTGGGTTCTCATTCTAGATCCACTCATAAGAATAGTGAAACTCTGGCCATTTCACATCCCCTCCTTGGCCCATTAAATTGCAGCCACCTTGTGAGATTTGCATTAGAATTGCCCAATTTTGCCTTTTTCCTCCATCATAAGCCTATGCCATTTCCTTAGAAGAAGTGTGAGAGGAGAAAGATATGTGGAAGCACAGTTTGAGCTTGGTGAAGAGGATCCCGGACTAGGTTCGTGGAGAAGTCGTCGACCTTTGTTGTAAGTAAACATTATGATATCAATAAAAGGAATATTTTTTCTGTCTCGAAATATGACGTGTCAAATGATTGCATTTTCTTTATGTTTTATGCTAACATCTAACCCATGATTTATATATGAGATGCATGTTTGTATTTCCCTATTTATCTATTTTTAAATGCAGGCCAGCCTTGGGAGGAGGCTTGTAGTCAGTGGAGCTATCAAGCACGAAAGGATCGACACCGAACGCGGAGTTAAAGGTAGAGTTACCAGATCTTTTCACTTTGCATTTTGTATATGAATGTGGGGTATATTTGGGGTAGTCTAAAGAGTAGGAGACTTTTAGATGGTTAGATCTGCCTACATGTTGAACCCTAGTGTATTCCATAGGGGGGTTTTCCTGCTATAGCAAGGACATATGTTTCCCCCTTGTGAAGGGGTCCCGTGAAGAGTGTGGCCTGAACCGTAAAATTGATTCTCCTTGTATGAAAGGCATAGGGATATGTGTGGACCCACCATGGGAAAAATGTTCGAAGGAACAGGCATAGCAGATGAAGGATACACGACTGGGGTGTAATAAGTAGAATAAGAACCTATTTGAGTATTAGCTTCTGATAGAGCATAGCTAGGACTAGATCCATAAAAGGGGAGGTTCCAACCTCCTACAATGAGAGTTGGTTGAGGGACATGACTCATATAAAATGAATATGTAGGAATCGGGGCCATGGTGCCTCTGAATCCAATGCTAGGATTCATATAAGTCGACCAGGGAGAGGATTGAAAAGGTGAAGGCATATCAACAGGAAAATGACTAGAAACCCAAGGCGTGGAATGAGCATCATAGTTCTGCATACCATTATGCGAAGCAGACGAATTTTCCCCCATAAAATGAGTGAACATCATGGGGGGGTGTTGACGGGCGAAATCGACCGTCCGTCAACTGAGAGAGTGGAACCGGTCCAGGGTTGTCTAATAACCCAATCCATTTGGAATGAACCACCCTGACGGGTTTAGCGGCTCCGTTAGCTGATCTAAGGTCCTAAGAAAACAAAAAGAAAACTAATCTAAACTAACTAATCTAACATAAAACTACTATTAAAAAAAACTAAACTAATCTAACTAAACTAAATAAAACAAACTAATAAACTAAACTAACTATTATATATAATCTACTAACTAATACTATACTAATTCTAACTAATTAAATATCTAACTACTAATTGAATTATTATTTATTCACAAAATGTACAATTATCTACAACTTACAAATTTGAATAAAACCTGAAAAACTCATAAATATTCTGTCCTAAAACAGAAAGGAATATTTTTGATGATTTTATAATTTTATGAACAAAAATAAAACAGAAAACTAACTAAACTAAATCACTAATATACTAATTCTAATTACTAACCTAAACTAAAATATCTATCTAACTAAACTATTAATAAATATACTAAACAAATAAATGACAAATTGACCTGGAAACGCTCCAAATTTGCCCTATGTATGATGACTGTTGTAGCAGATCGGAGGGAGGAAACCCGCTCCAAATTATCCAAAAGATTCTCGTAAACGATAGCTGCAGTGCTCTTCAAGTATATTTGTAGGACAAACAAGACATAAAAATCACGATAATTATATAATTTATAAATCTCTACAATTGGGTAAACCAGTATGCAAAGACTTATACATAAATAATTCAATCGATGAAGAAGAGAAATCTGTCATTCATAAACTGAACCAAGTAATTGCTATGTTTTTTAAATCAGTGAAAGAAATCAGACATGGATCATATTAATTAATTCATATCATTTTTCAAAAGACTAAGATATCTAAAGTAGTCATTAATCAGATGCAAATTGATAAACATAAACATGAAACAAAAGATTGATATTAAGAAAGCTAAAGCTATAGCAGAACATCAACTTTTGTCTCAGTTTGCATTAAAATTCCATGGCATGGTTCTCCCACAAGTGAGGATGATCATTATTACAAAAATAATAAGTATTTATAAGTTTTCCACAGGGTAAAACCTCCCTGTGGCAGTTACCAAACTGTTTACATAAATCTGGGAATATCTCTCAAGTTCAACTAAACTAGGAAACTAAAATAAAAGTAGAAACACAAATATCCTCTAAACTATCCGTCAAATCCCAAGCAATTCGAATTCACCTGAAAAGGGTCAAAAATAAACAAGTTAGAAGGATATTTTATTAACAAAATGATAAAAATCTAATTCTATAGACTAGCTACAGAATCATGCGATTCTGTAGCTAGTCTAAATAAGATACAGAATCAGCATCAGAATCGATTAAAAATCTTTTAAAAGGATTAAATCCGATTATCTTCCAATAACCATTTAAAAACAAATCATTGAAATTGGAATGGTTATATCATCCAAAATTAAACAGGATAAAAAATGATTCAACCGAATACAGAGATAAGAATACTTTGTTCTTTTGTTTCCATAAAATAGGGTTCACAAAGTCATAATCAAACAGTAGTAAGATTGTTTCATATCCAATTGAAACTGATAATCAAACATATCGTATGTGGTTTTTAAGCAAGAGATACGATCGAACCCAACAAAATCATTTTCCAATTGTTGTAGTTGCAATGATATAGCAAAAAGATTCATATCATAAACGAATTAAACCAACTCGTGCGTAACTGTCTATAAACAAAATCGTGATGAAATTACTCAGCTGGCAACAGGGTTCCCAAGAATTATATGATCGTTTGTTTTTAGCAAACTGGGTAGTCAAGATCGATTTCCTTCGATCGAAATTATTTGTTTAAAACGCATTACTACCAGATTCGATAGAGACAAGAAATATTGACCAATTTGTTTGCAAGTTTAAAAACAAACAGAATGAGAGCAATCGAATCAACTGAATTCGATTTAAGCGAATCAAATAGCAAGGAGTCTTAACATAATCATCGTGAATCCGGATATAACCAATCTCGTTTTACAAATCAAATCAACAGAGTGATAACTTACAATACAAATCCAAATCGTGAAACAATCTTGTCAACTCGAAATATGGGATAAACCAATAAGGATAAGAGAGAATTAAGCGGTTAGGTTTTAACAAGGCCATTACAAACGAAAATCATCCCACGATTTCAGGTGCACTTACGCAGGCTTAACTCAGAGCATTGTTTTCATACGAACCAGGGTCATATTTCCCAACTTGGAAACGATCAAATCTATAACATCATACGACGCAACATCCTAACAACCAAATCATTTGCCAATCACAGCATATGAATTATAACGAAATCATATCCAATCATAATCATAGTCCAAATTGAGTTTGAAAAACTTCCTATTCGGAGTGAATAGAAAACGAATTGAATTTAAAAATAAACCATTAATTTCGTTACTTCAATCAGACAAACTTAGCAAATCAAATCCAAACAAAAATCGTAAAAATCCATGAGCAAATCGTATATCAAATCAACGCAATGTACAAGATGGTTACCAAATGACAGAGGCATTTGAACGAGAAACAGACCTATTTCAAATCATTATATCAACCATGAATATTCTCGAAACAAAAACTTTATCAAATTTTCATACCTGTATAGTGACGAGACGGCTTGATTATGCCAATTTGGAATTGATAACTACCGTAGCCGATTCAATGTTTTTGAAAAGGATCGAGCCTGTTGTCTTCTGTTTCTTATCGGCTGCTTGGAGTTGGTCTTTTTGATTGGACAACACTGCAATTTGATCTTCCAGCGATCGAATTTTCGATTGGAGAATGGGAACATCAATGTAATAAAATTCCAACCATAAATCGCACTGGTCACGGGGAAGTTGTGTGGGTTTTGAGAGAGCAGACGAGGGTTTGAACACATGGCTGAGGGTTTCGTGAGGCAATTTAATCCCAGGGTAGCTAGGGTCGTTTGCTAGGCAAGCGGGAAGATTCCTGACGAAATCGTAAGGGGGTTCGGGACACAAACCTTACGAGTAAGGATACTCGCTGGCCAAAAAATGTTCCACATCTGAGTCTAAATCTTCACTAAGAACAATAGGTTTTGACTCAGCAGGGGGTTTGGGTTTGTTCCTGGCCATCCTCGAAATGAGCCGGGCATTCCTTTTCCCTTTGGCATTAGCAGTAGGGTTTTCTTTGGGCTTTTTGCTTGTAGGCTTCTTAATAGCCTCGGAATTCTCATTTCCAATGTCTGGTAAGTCATTAGGAGGGTCGGTCGAGGGTTTAGGTAGTAGGATATGTAAGGGAACAGGCGGCTCGGCTTTGGTTTCAATTACCATAGATTTATCCACAGGGACAGGGTTCATATCCTCGAAACCATTACGGGTGATGAAAGCCCTCCAACTATCACCATGCAAACTCAAATGATAGACAATGATAAGCTTAATTAGCCCATGGTGGAACAGGATGTTGTCGGCCTGATGTCTCTTAAATCTTTTGGACATCTTAAACAGGTTGCGATGAAAGTAGAAGGGCATGTTCAACGAATACCCCATGAAATTCATTAGTAAACGAAGGTGATAGAGAAACACTAACCCGTATCGACCTTCGCAGGTGACGAACTTCTTAACTACCATTAAAGTGTCATGCCAACGTGGTTTGAGTGCAGAGATGGGCAAACCTATGTCACAAGAGGTGACTTTGTATGAGAGGAACAACAGTGTCCATGGCACTTCCTCAACCTTGTAATTCTTGAACCAACGTAGACCCGAGGTAGGTAACCCTGTCATAGCACTGATGACTTTTTCGTCAATTTCCAACTGTATATCACCGACCTTGGCTCGGAAGCCATCGAAAGTCATGGCGAATTGTCGTGCAACATAGAGGTTAAAACCCTCAAATTTCCGTATGAAGGTGAGCCATGAGTTTTCCTCCAAATCTCTGTGGGCATTATCAAACATTAGTAGTGCTTGGTGGCTGTTTGGCTCGATCCGCATGACTGGTGCGATGGAGCTGAGGGCATGGTAAGCCAAGGATTCGGGTTGAAACACACACAGGAACAGAGTGCGCGGAGGCTTCCCAAGCTAACAGAGGTGGACGAGGATAAGGGGTAGGCATAAATGCCATCGTGTGAAGGTGGTGGAGTTATTCATTTCCATGCAAAACATGTATGGTCAAAGTACAATCACTGATTTACATAGTAATTCAACCCATTATAGCATAGTCAACAGTCATATCGTTGGGCCAACCAATGAATCAAATGGTAAATGTTATGCCAACACGCCAAATCAACGTTAGACTATAGTTTTTAAACCATCAACATATAAATTAAAACCAATACCAAATGTTTTAACCACGCACCAATGCATCAGCTCGTATGATCAATAGTTTCACCAATGTGCCAATGGATACATATAATCAAAGTGCCAATAGTTATGAAAACAAGAACATAGGTATCATATTAAAAGATATATATGAGAGATTTAATCATAAAACCTATGTATTTTCATGAAACCAATGATCAAATAGTTCAAACAACATATAAATCCATGATGTGTTACAAACTCAATGAAACCAAGTCACAATCAATCGAAGTATGAGTGCTGAGTACAGATCGAAAGTCTTTCCAGCTAGATAATGATAAGTGTAATGTAAGCGCAACAAGCATATCAAAAAGAGAGATAACGACAGTTTAAATAACGATTTCAATGTGACTACGAAGGAGGAAGTTTTCACGCTTACAGTTGTGAAAATGAAACGAAGGCAGATGTGAAAATGTCGTAAGAAATAAAAGTGTCGTTGATTTAAAAAATTGCGACGATAAAATGATGTTTGTAAAACATAGGTGTAGGCAGCTTGTAAGACAATGGAAAAAGTGAATTGGCTACCAAAAATGGCGATTGTTATCGATATTTCTTGTAAGTGGGGCTAGAACACAAAAGTAAGGGTTAAAAACCCATTTGTCCTAAGTTTTGGTGCAAATGCGCCTGTGTTAAACGAAAATCAAGTTTGAACGGCTGGAATTCGCGTGCCCGGATCAACGGCGCACGTTGGATTCCGGACCCCCCTT
>ML782767.1:175983-215906 GCA_009831015.1 Picea engelmannii | reverse complement strand
CGATAAAGGTGATTCTGGACCCCCCCCGCCTTTCTACCTTTAAGCGGAGGGGGGGGGTCCAGAATCATGGACGCAGCTTTCCGACGGCCGAGATCATAGCGCCCAGATAAACGACGCTCACGCAGCTCCGTCCTTCTTAGCTGCGCCATGCTTAGCCCAATGTGGGCCCCCTTTCCGTCATGTCATCCACCCTTCCCACCTTTCTCCTGCCGCCATGTGTCATCCATCTGCCTCTCCACTCTCATCCAGGTGGCTCATCCTCCGTCTCATCGTCCACTCACCACCTACCATGTGTCCCGCTACTCCATTTAGTCCCTTTTGTCATGTGTCATCCCCGTCCGACTTTCTCGCACCTCATCGTTTCTTGCTCCACCCCCGCAGTTGTAGCCCCGTCACTCTATTACCGACCCCCCATCTTCTTCCACGTTGGCCTCCATACCCATCCTTCAAGCCATTCAGTTATTCCAGGTGGCAGCGTGAGGAGTCTTCCATATCCCGAAGTGCTGAGTTGGCCAGTCCATTCTCAATCCCAAGAAGCAGTTATCGAAGCGGTTGGTGGTGGTTAGACATCGTCTCCGCCATAATGGGAAAGTCCTGCATTGGATTAAAGGCACGTCAATTCGTCGAATAACTGTCAGAAGATCGATCGTGTCTACCATAAGTTGCATGACTATTCAAAAATTGCGGCTGCAGAGTGTCAGAAGCCATGCAGACGCAAAGCTTTCAATGCAGTTTCTTGGTTCCGCTGTTGTTGTTGTTTTGAGTATATGTAGGCATTTTTGCCATTTTTGTATCTATCGATGGTAGAGCTAAGCTCCCAACTGTAAAGCCTCAGTGCACATTCTGGTTTCCTGGTAATGCCTCTGTGTTTGAGATTTCTTGGTTTATAACAAACAGTTCTCTCTCTTTTCCATCTATGATTCGTCTCATGCTGGAGAGTTCACAGTCGAAGGATTCGTGTGGACTTAACAATCTTGTTATGATAAAGGATTTGTTGTGACATTGTTGTGATCCTTGGTATTTGTGTTTGAATGTAAAAGGATTTTGCATTCGGATACTTTCTTCTCCAAGTCTGTTACAAACCGAATGTTTATGACAGACTTGCGCACTCTTCTCATGCAAGTCTTCCCCCTACTCACCCTTTTACTCCAACTCACTATTTGGATTTTATCAAGACCTCACTCGTTCACGCATGCCTGGCCTAGTTTATGAGTTGAGATAATATTATTCTAAGTTTCCCTCCATTTGATCACCCCTTTAAAACTAATCGTGACATTAAACTGATGGGTGTCGGGCTCTGCTCCTGCTAGAAATCCAGGAGTGACCTCCGATAGCCAACATTTCTGGCACCGTTGCCGGGGACGAAGTTGAATATTTTCCCCGGGATTGAACGACAAAGATTCAGCTGATTCTGAAGGTGCATCAGAAATCAGAATTTGAAGATTGTTGCTGTGCACCTGGAAACTCCACTGTGACGACTCCACTGTGGCAAACCCGTCGAATGTATTGTGGCTTCCGGCGGCAGACATACGCGGTCCAATCCACAGTTGCCTCTAGCTGCTACTGAAGAAAATATGGAGGCGATTCTCTGAAAAGGAAAAGCTCCTAAAGGGGAAAGCTTCATATCCGAATCAAGTATTTCCCCACCTCCTTTTGTAAGAACTCCATTTTCTCTCTCTCAGCTTCCCAGTCGTCCTTTCTCTGAGGTTTCTCATTTCTTGAATTTTGGGAGTGTTCCTGCTAAGTTTTCTTCCTCTGGTCTAGTATCAGAGGGAGAGATCCTTGTCACTCCCCCCTCCTTGGTAGTTGTGCCCCAACACAGACCTCAGACCTCAAAAGATTTCATTGCTCCTCCTTTTATTGCTACTTCCACACAGAGAGAAACACCTGCACATTCAACTCCCTTAGACCTCTCTCTGTTTTTACTGTTGTCCCCTTCGAGGACCTATTTGCCTACATCTCCCGCTCACACTCCTTCTCCTCTGAGTTCTCCTCTACCTAATACCCCTATGGCTGGTGCTAATCCCCCTCAGAATAGAATGGATGCCATAGTCTCTACTAGATATTCTCCTTTAGTCCTACCTCATCCTATGAATCCTCTCCCTGCTGGAGACTACTTGAAGTACATGCCCAAGTTCACTGGGGAAGGGGACATAACTGCAGAAGAGCACCTGGCTGCTTTCTACAGTTATGCAGACAATCTGAATATCAAAAACGAAGATGTCTGGATGAAGGTCTTTGTTCAGAGTTTGGATGGTGAGGTTAGAAAGTGGTTTAGAGGACTGACCCCTGGATCTATTGCTGGAATTGAAGCCTTGGATAATGTTTTCCTGAGGCAGTGGGGAGATAGAAAATATTACATATATTACATGACTGAGTTTGGTTCTCTAAAGAAGTAGGAAGGGGAGTCGGTCTCTGACTTCTCCAAAAGGTTCAATAAGATGTATAACAAGATTCTTGCAGAAATAAAACCCTCAGAGGCCTCTACTCAAATTTCCTATGTTGGTGCATTTGACCCTGATTTCTGTCTTTTATTAAGAGAAAGAAGAGCCACCTCTTTAGCTCAGATGAAATATGTAGCTATAGAGGTGGAGTCCAACATATTAGCAGCTGACAGACTGAGAAACAGGGCTGACACAAACAGAAGAAAGGGAAAGTTAGAAGTCTCAACTCCTGGTCCATCCATGCCCCTTCCTCAAGTAAATGAACTGGCCCAAGTTGTGAACTTTCTAAAAGAAGAGATGGAGAGATTGAAGGTGGAAAGAAAAAAAATGAGCAAGGGCCCTCAGAACACTGAAAATAGAATAGGCTTCAGAAGACCAAACAATTTTGCTCCTCCAAACATGCATAAAGAGAAGGAAAGAGACAGAGACGACCAAAGAATCCAGGCTCCCTTCCAGAACAATTTTGTGGCTGATGAAGAAGAAGCAGAAGCAGACAAGCCTAAGCCTAAAATCCACTCTTTAGAAGTCACTCCTCCTTTCCCTCATTTGACCCAGTCAGCATATGAGGAGTCTCTCATGAACAGTCAGCTAAATGAATTGAGCAAAGGAGACAAATCTAGTGGTGGCCGAGGCAGGTATAACCTGAGATCCGATAAGAAGGCAGCAGCACCTGATGTTCCGGAGCCGTCCTCTAGAGTAGAGAAGCCTGCTGATGAGGTAGCAGACAACCACAGAGGTAAGAAGGCCCAACCCCTCTCTCCCATTGTCCAAAATCATGTTCCTGAAATTAGAGAAATTCCAAGGCCTACATACTCTTTTAATTTCGAGCATGAGATTCAAAAGATCAGAATCCCTGTGCCCCTCACTGAGCTAATTAAACACAGTGAATTCAAAAAGCGCTTCTTTGACCGTTTGAAATCTGAAGCTTTAGGCCCATCCACAGATTTCATAAACCTCCAAGACGAAAAGCCAGCAGTTGTCCTAGGCCCCATGGTGGAAGACAGAGATGATTCATCCCCTCCCTTCTACACCTCCCTGAACATACATGATAAGGTACTGCACAACTGTTTGATGGACTCAGGAGCCTCCCACAACCTCATGCCCAAATCCATCATGGAAGAGTTAGGACTGGAAGTCACCCGGGCCTATCATGACCTCTATTCTTTTGACTCCAGGAGAGTACAGTGTTTGGGAGTCATCAAAGACCTAGTAGTCTCTTTATTTCAGCTGCCCATGAAGAGCATGATCATGGATATTGTGGTAGCTGATGTTCCCCCCAATTTTGGCATGTTGTTGTCAAGGTATTGGATTAAGAGACTTGGAGGGACGTTACAGTTGGATCTCACATATGCCACCATTCCAGTATTTGGAGGGGAACATAGGAGGTTGTACAGAGAAGCTCAGCTGGCCTACATTTTCAGTGATGAAGCAGACCCCACTAATCACCCTATCTTTGCACTTGACACTGGCTTAGGGTATAGCTTGTTGCAGGTCACCAATAAGCCTGAGACCCCTTTGCAGATCAAAAAGCAGCTCAGTCTTAGTCAGGAGATGCCTCCTCCAACCACCTCTGTTTGGAAGATGTTCTTTGATGGAGCCTCTTCTAGTATAGGTGCAGGTGCCGGAGTGGTATTCAAATCCCCTTCTCAAGAAACCATATCGCTGTCATACAAACTGGAGTTTGAAGTCACCAACAACATGGCAGAGTATGAAGCTCTGGTTCTGGGATTAAGAGCTGCAAAGGAGATGGGAATCAGGGAGATAGTTGTGTTTGGGGATGCAGAGTTGATTTTCTAGCAGGTAAAAAATGTCTATCAGGCCAAGCACCCTCGTCTCAAGAATTACAGGAACGAGGTATGGGACCTTGTCGATAATTTCTTCCTGGCTTTTAACATCTCTTTAATTCCAAGGGAAGAAAATGCTCCAGTCGACTTTCAGGCCTTTTTAGATAGTTTGTTCGAAGTTCTTGCTCTACCAAATGCCCACTCTGGTGTTGAGATAAGATACAGACCCACTGTACCAGACAATGTCAGACATTGGAAGGTTTTCGAAGATGATCCAGAGATCGAGAAATTCCTCCAATCCATTGATGACTTTTCTGCGTCACACATAGATGAAGATCCTGACATGGAGGGTGACCGTCACTTTGGGGAGTTTTCAAATAAAATTGCTGACCACCAGATTATTCAACTATCGAGCAATCACATACCAAAAGTTCTGATCCCATTAGAAAGATTGTTCGATGGAAATGATGTGGCAATAAAAGGCAGAGTTTCAGGTGATGATGCTGACACAACTGAGTGCAACATAGGCACATCAGAGAAGCCCAAGATGGTCAAACTGTCAAGGAGTCTGACCGAGGAGCAGGGGATCGGATATACTAAGCTACTAAAGGAGTTCACTGATGTGTTTGCGTGGACCTACAAAGACCTCAAAACGTATGACACGTCAGTCATTGAGCAAAAGATCCCACTAAAAGAGGAGGCTAAGCCATTCAAGCAGAAGCTGAGACAGATAAATCCCATGCTGCTACATGTCATGGAGAGGGAAGTGAAGAAGCTGCTGGATGCCCAAATCATTGTCCCCTTGAGGTATTCAGACTGGGTATCCAATTTGGTCCCAGTGAGAAAGAAAAGTGGAGAAATCAGACTCTGTGTCGATTTCAGAAATCTGAACAGGAGTTCAAGGAAGGACAATTACCCCCTGGCCAACATGGAACATATATTGCGGAGGGTCACTGGTGCATCTAGGATATCTATAATTGATGGCTTTTCTGGCTACAATTAGATATCAGTTATGACTGAGGACAGAGAAAAGACAACCTTCACCACTCCTTGGGGCACATTCATGTACGCCAAGATGCCATTTGGGTTGATGAACGCAGGAGCAACATTTTAGTGAGCCATGGACATAGCCTTCATCGGGGAGAAAGATAAGTTTGTGGTGATTTACCTGGATGACATAACAGTCTTCTCCAAGACTGATAAAGAACACCACTGCCACTTGAAGAGGGTTTTCCTGAAATGTCGCAGGTTTGGCCTTTCCCTGAACCCCAAGAAATCATTGTTTGCTATGCAAGAAGGGAAGTTGTTAGGCCATATAGTCTCAGCAGAGGGAGTGAGGATCGATCCTGACAAGGTAGAAGCTATCCAGTCCCTGTCACTTCCCAGATCTAAAAAAGAGGTCCAAGCATTTTTGGGAAGAATAAATTTTCTGAGAAGGTTTATTTCAAATTTTGCTGAGCTAGTAAAACACATCACTGCCATGCTCAGAAAAGGGAATGAAGTCAAATGGACTGCCGAGCCCAGAGAATATTTTGTCCAAATAAAGAAGGCATTGACCGAGGCTCCTGTGCTAATCAATCCAGACAATTCTAAAGACTTTCTAATATTTTCTTTTGCTTCCTGTGATACAGTAGCGGCAGTTCTATTGCATAAAAATGATCAAGGGCAAGAGCAGCCTATTGCCTTCTTCAGCAAGGCGCTGAGAGATGCAGAGCTCCGGTATGAGATCATGGAGAAGCAGGCTTATGCCTTGGTGAAATCTCTCAAATCTTTCAGGGTCTATGTCTTACACTCAAAGGTCATTGCATATGTCCCTTCAGCCTCTGTAAAGGACATTCTTATACAGCCTGACATAGATGGAAGAAGAGGTAAATGGATCACCAAGATCCTAGAGTTTGATCTGGAGATTAAGCCCACCAAGCTGATAAAGGGGCAAGGTTTAGCCAAGTTGCTGGCTGAATCAAATTGCGAGGCCTTGGGGATCAATTTCATTAATGAGCAAGCTGAGTCATCTAACAGGGGTTCCCAAAGCACTGTACCACTAGCAACATGACCCTGGTACAAAGACATCTTGTATTTCTTGCAAGATCTGAGACCTCCTGATGGGATGGAAAAGAGAAAAGCAAGAGCATTGAAGCTCAAAGCTGTCAGGTATTGCCTCATAGACCCAGCCTTGTATTGGAAAGACCCCCAGGGGGTATTACTGAGGTGTCTGGACCCACAGCAGGCCCAGAAGGTTATATTCGACTTCCATAGTGGTCTCTGTGGAGGTCATCATTTTTGGAAGACCACAGCTCACAAGATCCTCCGAGCTGGGTATTACTGGCCCACCTTATTTCCTGATGTCTGCAGGGAAATCCGAGCTTGCCTTAAATGCCAGAAATTCTCAGGAAAGCAATAGCTCAAATCCCTGCCATTGAAACATGTGGTGGTTTCAACACCCTTTCAGCAGTGGGGACTAGACTTCATTGGGGAAATTCATCCTCCCTCAAGTGGCCAGCACTGATGGATCCTGACAGCAACCGACTACTTCACTAAATGGATAGAAGCTGTCCCTACCAGAAGCACTTCTCATAAAGTAATCATTAGCTTCCTGGAAGACATCATAGCTAGATTTGGTTGCCCTAGTAAAATTGTCACTGACAATGCTTCTCCATTTCAATCTGAGCCTCTGGTCAAGTTTTGTGAACAATTTGGAATTTCACTGATTCACTCCACCCCCTACTATCCTCAGGGAAACGGACTGGCGGAGTCCTCCAATAAAAGCCTAATCAAGCTTATCAAAAAGCTACTGGAGGACAATAAAAGGGCCTGGGATTCAAAGCTCAAATTTTCTCTTTGGGCTAATCGGGTGACCACAAAGAAATCACTGGGAACCTCACCCTTCCAATTGGTTTATGGAATAGAGGCCATTTTTCCTACTCAGCTCACCTTACCTGTGGCAAATCTCCTCCAGGACTGCGAAGGAGAACCTAACCATGTGCTCAAAAGAATTCATCATATGGTAGAAGTGCAATAGGTCAGAGAATAGGTCCTGGACAGAGCTTACAATCATCAACAGAAGATCAAGCAAGCTTTCGACAGGAAGAGTAAAAAGAAGGAATTTGAACTAGGTGATCTAGTACTCAAATGGGATGCACCTTTCCGACGCCCGAGATCATAGCGCCCGGATCAACGACGCTCACGCAGGCCCGTCCTTCTTAGCTGCGCCATGCTTAGACCAATGTGGGCCCCCTTTCAGTCATGTCATCCACCCTTCCCACCTTTCTCCTACCGCCATGTGTCATCCATCCACCTCTCCACTCTCGTCTAGGTGGCTTATCCTCCATCTCATCGTCCACTCACCACCTGCCATGTGTCCCGCTACTCCATTTAGTCCCTTTTGCCATGTGTCATCCCCGTCCAAATTTCTCGCACCTCATTGTTTCTTGCTCCACCCCCGCGGTTATAGCCCCGTCACTCTGTTACCGACCCCCCATCTTCTTCCACGTTGGCCTCCATACCCATCCTTCAAGCCATTCAGTTATTCTAGGTGGCAGTGCGAGGAGTCTTCCATATCCCGAAGTGTTGAGTTGGCCAGGCCATTCTCAATCCCAAGAAGCAGTTATTGAAGCGGTTGGTGGTGGTTAGACATCGTCTCCGCCATAATGGGAAAGTCCTTCATTGGATTAAAGGCACGTCAATTTGCCGAATAACTGTCAGAAGATCAATCGCGTCTGCCATAAGTTGCACGACTATTCAAAGATTGCGACTGCAGAGTGTCAGAAGCCATGCAGACGCAAAGCTTTCAATGCAGTTTCTTGGTTCCGCTGCTGTTGTTGTTTTGAGTATATGTAGGCATTTTTGCCATTTTTGTATCTATCGATGGTAGAGCTAAGCTCCCGACTGTAAAGCCTCAGTGCACATTCTAGTTTCCTGGTAATGCCTCTGTGTTTGAGATTTCTTGGTTTATAACAAACAGTTCTCTCTCTTTTCCATCTATGATTCGTCTCATGCTGGAGAGTTCACAGTCGAAGGATTTGCATGGACTTAACAATCTTGTTATGATAAAGGATTTGTTGTGACATTGTTGTGATCCCTGGTATTTGTGTTTGAATGTAAAAGGATTTTGTGTTCGGATACTTTCTTCTCCAAGTCTGTTACAAACCGGATGTTTATGATAGACTTGCGCACTCTTCTCATGCAAGTCTTCCCCCTACTCACCCTTTTACTGCAACTCACTGTTTGGATTTTATCAAGACCTCACTCGTTCACGCATGCCTGGCCTAATTTATGAGTTGAGATAATATTGTTCTGAGTTTCCCTCCATTTGATCACCCCTTTAAAACTAATCGTGACATTAAACTGATGGGCGTCGTGCTCTGCTCCTGCCAACAATCCAGGAGTGACCTCCGATAGCCAACAGCGACACACTGGTAGAAGTAGTTATCTCTATCGAAAGAAACAAACTCAGATTAGGACAACAAAGAAAATTTCAACTCAAAAACAACACCCATAAAATTGCATAAACATCATCGTTAACCAACTATTCCAGCAGTGTTTCAAAAGATGAAAACCGATAACAGTCTTAAGATCAGCAAGTCAAGATATTAAGGATAAAATATTCAATACTGTTGGCATGGCCACTGCTTCCAGCAGGCATCCATAGCCTCGACAGGGTTGCCATTTAACACACTCTGACATTTGTATCATGCCAAGAAGTTCTGGATCAGAATAAAGGACATTAAAGAGGTTTCTTTTATTTTTTAAATTTTCATATACCCGACATTGCTTTGTTTCCAGTGGGCCTGTTCAGTACCTCAACGAAGTTGCCTTGGCACCATGCATGCATTTACCCACTGCCAGCAGACCTGTTCAACATCCTGGCGGGTTTACAAGCATTTCCCACACCTCTTATTGATAATTTATTTTGTTCTATTTTTCAAGGATACATAGTTGAGTGGGGTGATGCTGAAAATCATCATATTTTAACATATTTTTCAAACCTCATCAGAATTTTTTAGAACTGTCCTTTATTTAGGTCCATAGATGTTTTATCTATAAAAATAACTTCTTAAAACTGGGAGACATCTTCTTAGTCATTCCTTTATGGAATAGGGATAGCGTAAAAAGATAATGGATGATCATGACGAACTTTACTCAGAGATTGACATCAGTAAACTTATTTCAAACAACAGACTTTTCCGACACAAATATAAATTTCAGAAATATGTTTGTACAATTTTTGAGAAGTTATTTCAGTGAATGAAATTTCTTTTATCTTTGTCTGAATAGCTCAGCGTACAGGTATGTGTATTTGAAAGAAAACAGAAACTGATAAATTCAAATCAAAATAAAAAATAGAAAGCAAACGAAAAAGCAAATAAAATAAAATATTTACATAATATACAATGGTAGTAATCAAGCAAATTATCTCTTCAGGGCTTGACCATTCATCGGGTAGGTGTCAAGCTGCGCTTCAAGATTCTGTAATTGAAAAGAACTGGGACTCAACTTTTCAGCAATTAAAAATGGTCCAAGCCATAGGTTTTGGAATTTTGTGTGCTCTCCCTTTCCCTCATGCGGTTTGTCCCACTTCAAGACGAGATCGCCTACTTCAAAGTTCCTATCAGAAGTAGAGTTAGAATCGAACCAGCGTTTAACCAATTTTTGATGTTGATCTAACTTACACTTAGCTTGGGCTCTTACTTCCTCTAGCTTCATCAAAGTGTTAATTCAGTTTTCCAAAGGGGGACAATCTTCTTCTTGGACTTTCTGTGACAACTGAAGTGAAGGAAGAAGAATGTGAGGTGGCAGAATTGCTTCTCTGCCATAAACGAGAAAAAAGGGGGAGTTAACTATAGCGGCTTTTGGTGTTACCCTATAATCCCACAAATCGTTTAGCAGTGCATTGTGTCAATTCTTGTGATTTTCAACCACTGTTCTCTTGATGATTTTGATTAAGTTCTTGTTTGTTGATTCTGCCAGTTTGTTTCCCTGGGGGTAGTAACTCACATAATACTTTATCTTAATTCCTTTTTCCAAAGCGAACTCACTCATCTCAAGAGAGGAAAAGTACGAAGCGTTATCGAAAACTAAACAGTCAGGGATACCGAAGCGAGTGATGATATTCGAATTTAGAAAGGCAATAACCTGATTGGTGTTGACAGTTCTTAGCGCAGCAGCTTCAGACCATCGAGTAAAGTAATCTGTGGCTGTCACAATAAACTTGTGTTGTTGCGAGGATGGAGGGTTGATAGGACCTATGATATCAAGGCCCCATTGCTGAAAAGGAGAATCTACTGTAACGGGTTGCAAAGGAAAGGCTGGTTTTTGTAACCACCCTGATGCTTTCTGACAAATGATACATTTACAACACAAGGCATGGGCGTCTCTAAAAAGCGTGGGCCAATAATAATCGGCTCTCAAAACCTTATGAGCAGTGGTGTCACCACCAAAATGACCACCAGCTTCTCCTGCATGCAACTCAAGAAAGACCTTTTTTGCTTCGTCCTTTTCAAGACAACGCATCAGTATGCCGTCGAAACTCTGACGAAACAGTATACCATTAACCAGATGAAAGGAGGCAGAATTTAGTCTCAACGCTCTTCTTTTAGCGGGGTCTAGGTGATGGGGGGCTGACCCATTTTCAAGACAGAATCTTATATCGTCGTACCAAGGACTAACTTGGTTTTGTGTGCAACAAATTAGACTTTGATCACGTTGTCCTAGGTTTGACGTATCACTTTCTTCTTGCTGTCCTGCTGTGGAATCAGCCACTAACTTGCATAACCCTTGGCCTCTCACTATCTGAGCTGGGGTGATTTCCAGGTCATACTCCTGCAAGGAGGTGACCCAGTTGGCTCTCTTTTCTCCTAGTTCCTTTTGTACTAACAGGTTCCTTATGGCTGGGTAAGGAACAATGACTTTCGTCCTTGACTTCAAAAGATAGGATCGAAAGTGCTTAACTTATTTGAAAATAGCATAGGCTTGCCGATCTACTGCCGGGTAATTAAGTTTAGCGCCTTTGAAAGAAGAGCTCATAAAGGAAATGGGTACTTCATTGTTGTCGGCATTCTTTTGGGTTAGGACGGCGGCATAGGAACGGTCAGAAGCAAAAGTGTAGAGTGTAAAGTCTTTTGAAAAATTTGGGCTCATCAGAGACGGAGCGTCGATTATGGCCTTCTTTATTGCGTTAAAAGCTTGGTTTTCTAGGGATCCCCAGTGATATTAGGTGTCTTTCTTAATCAGATTCTATAAAGGCCTGACCATTTCAGAGAAACTGGGGACAAATCTTCTCACGAAGTTAATCTGGCCTAAGAAAGACTGAATGGATTTTTTGGATGTCGGAGGGGGAAGTTTTGCGATGACTTGAGTCCTTTCGGGGTCAATAATCATCCCTTCACTAGACACAATGAATCCTAAGAGTTTACCCTGCTCTACTGCAAAGATGGATTTTTTGGGATTCAAGGAGATGCCGTATTTACGACATTGCAGTAGGACGGCTCATAAGTGAGCTAGATGATCGTTTTTGTTTTTAGAAAATACAGTCACATCATCTAAGTAAACTACGACGGATTGATTGATTAAACCTCGGAAAGCAATGTCCATTTCTCAATTAAAAGTGGCTCCAGCATTAATCAATCCAAAGGGCATTTTACGATAAGCATAAGTGCCCCACGGAGTATAGAAGGTAGTTTTTAGTTGGTCTGGTGGAGACATCGGGACTTGGTTGTACCCCAAGAAACCATCCAACAAGGAAAGCCTCTCAGAACTAGATACCTGTTGAAGGATCTATTCCATGGGTGGGACAGGATAATTGTCTTTATTAGATGCTCTATTAATGTTTCGGAAATCGACACAGAGTCGAATTTCCCCATTTTTCTTCCGGACTGGGACAAGGTTAGAAACCCATTGAGTGTGCCTAACAAGAAAACTTATCTTAGCATTTAGGAGTTTATTCAATTCTTTTTGGACGGTCGGTTCAAGCTTGGGGTGCATCTTCCTCAGTTTTTGTTGAAAGGGTAAGGTTTGGGGTTTCATCGGGATGACATGCTGTATGATGTTAGGGTCGAAAGTTTTGAGGTCATCATACGTCCATGCAAAGACATATTTAAATTCTTTAAACAGTTTAATAAATGCAGTTTTTTCTTTTTGAGAACATCCCATCCATAGATTAATGCACTGAGGATTTTCATTAGTTCTTAAGTTTATTTTTTCACAAGATAATGAGGAACTATTGGTTTTGCAATTGACCGTCTTTTTAAATTTATCTTGAAAATCATAAAGCTTCTCTAGCCTAACTATACATTTTGGGATCGAGTTTACCATATCTGACGAAGATTCAGGAGTTCTCGGATCTGGTATTACCGTGAAATCGTGCAAATTGTCGTCGTGTGTGTGTTCGTCTATCACCGCACCTTGAAAGGTTTCTTCCATGTGCATAAAGTTGATGATCTGCTGATCGTCGTCAAATACTCTCTAGTTCGTGATGTTGTCGGGGATGGATGGCCGAAACAACAGCTTGGCGGAGAACATGTCTGGGGACAAGCCTTCTGCAGGAAGAAGTTTAGAAGCTACATTAGCTAATAAATCTGCTTCAGAGTTATTGAATCTAGGAATAGAATTTATATTAAAAGCGGAAAATTTATTCATTAAATTCCATACCTCAGACTGGTAGCTTTTGATATGCGGGGAAAGATAGTGGATAGAGTCTCTTATCTGTCTAACCACTATTTCAGAGTCGCCAAAGATGGTTAAATTTTGAATGTTCATATCCAAATCTTTTTTGAGACCTTGCAGTAAAGCCTCATATTCTGTAGTATTGTTAGTACATTCAAATTCCAACCTACATGCAATTAATGTTTTATTACCTGCCGGATTGATGATAATGCAACCAGCTCCATCTCCTTCTTTGGACTTTGATCCATCAAAATAGAGAGACCAAATTTGATTTGCATCGGGTCCATGCGACCTTTGCACGGAAGCTGTCGGCTGTATATATGCTACAATCTCGGACTGTTGTTCTGGATTGGTGACAGGTGAAACCTCGGCCATAAAATTGCCGAAGAAGGTGTCCATCCCTTGTACTTTAGGTGCATTAGTAGAAGGTGTATATGGTTCATTCGGATCGTTCAAATCTGTGACCGTGAACTTAAGGTATCGCTCACGATTCACTTTTATCTTATTAGGCTTGTCATTCTCTGGAAGCCATAGGTGGGACCAATCTGTTGCGAAATATCCATGTAGCTGCTCTGACCAGTCCCTGCTTAAAATCATGCCATACACTTCTGGAATATCCACAACAATTATATCAATAACTTGATGAACTTTGGGGTTAGACGATAATCTAATAAGTACATTTTTTAGTTCGCCTATAACTTTGACATTTGTCCGATCAAGTTGTATGATTTTTAAAGAAGATGGTTCAACTTCTGCGTTAATTTTCTGGCATATAGACCAAGGCATCACATTGGATGACGCCCTCGAGTCTACCATACAATTGTGCACATTTCTATTAAAGATCTCGACAGTTAATAAAAACGGAGGTACATTTTTGCGAGTACTAAGAGTAGTAGCTTGTGGCTTTTTACTCGTTGTTTCTAAGACTACTTTATCTACATTGTGTACATTATTTACATTACTTACAGGAAGGCTTCCTTTATCTTGAGGATCAAGATTTCTTTTAGTGGAAGTCTTCTGGGGGGTTTTGTTTTGCACAACCTTGCTGCTATTGGAATTACCATTTTTTCCATTCTCTGAGATATTTTGCAACATTTTTTGTAACAAAAATGGAAACTTCAATAACTCATAAATAGAAATGTTAGCCCTTAACTTTTTAATATCTTCAACAACATCATAATCTAAGTTAGGGTTCACATTACTTTGTTTAGTCTCTACTGTTCAAGGATAAATTCGTGAGTGCGGACACAGACCAATCTCCTCAGATCCACCTGGATCTGGAACAAACTGTGACAGAATACTACTCTTTCCCTAGTTCTAAAGTATTGAATGGATAAGAGAAGAAGGATGATGTACTTACTTTATGAAAGCTCTCCTTATCTCTGTTGATCCTTGTTCTGCTACGATGCTCTTGCGTCGTCCAATCACAACAACTCAAACCAATCACAACAAAGACATTAATATATTCAAAACTCTAGACTATACATGTGATCAAGGAATCATGTAATAAGATGATATCATCATTATGGGAAAGAGACATATTCATGTATTATATTAACTGAAAGAGAAATATACAACCTGAGCCTTGATGTCGTAGATCYCCTTTCAACGGCTTCTAGCTTTGACACACACACATTTKCTCATCATGCATGAAGAACTTCCACTACTTGTGATAACCTTGTGGCTGTCTCTATTTGYTGCAGCATCAATTCTCCATACAACAGTGCACTAATTCTCCAATATCTTACTCTTGCTAATTTGCTACTAACCATTTCCATGAATCATCTCCTCAATATATAGGAGAAGATTGTTTAGTTACTTGGATAGAGTGTAATCCCAAGATATCTGGAAACTCATTAATTTTGCCAACCATTCGAACTCCAACTCATCCTTCTAGAAGATTCCTTCTAGAAGGATCAAGAACTTATTCATTTTCTCCCTTTAGAAACATTTCCGCACCCTGACCATTAACACAGTGTGGAAAGTCCGCAGTCAGACTGAATGCAGCCTGCGGAAATTAAGGATTTCTGGAGTATAGTATATATGCAACCTGTGTATTATTCCCAAAAGTGTGATTTAGAGAAGCTGATAAGTGTAACTTTCTTCATGGAAAAGATCTAAATGAAGAGTTAGATCTTCCATCACCATGTCATTATCATGTCATCATCTCGATAACCAAAAATGTGGATAACATCTACTGATTTAGATTGCTTTGGAGGTGAAGTTGTAGTGTTTTCGGTAGAAGGTTTGCTTGCAGTCTTACTCCTGGTATTATAAGGATGAATTGTCTCGAAGTTGGCCTGAAAGATGCTATCCGAGAAGTGTCCAAAAATATTTGGAGAAGACTCTTCTTCTTGGGTTGTCTCTTGTTCAACTATCTCCTCAGGAATATCAGGAGGCAGCAAGTTATCTTAGGCTTCTAGAATTGTTTGAAGGGCACATTGCAAACTTTCTAGATTTAGGCCTTCGGTGGTTGGGTTAGGTCGGTTGGTAGGAAAAGGTTTTTGTAAAGGAGGTTTGTAGGGCCCTTTACTCGAGGAAGCTTCTTCGGTCGACCTTTTCAAGTCTATAACTTGATTTGACAGTTTTTGAACAACTTTGGTTAAGTTTTCCAAATCAGAGATTTCAGGTTGTGATTTATTTTGGGTGGGTCTGGGAAGGATCTCAATCTTCTTTTTGGAAGAAGAACTAGTCTCAGTTTCGTTTCTAGTAGAGTCCTTGAGACTAAGTATGTCTTTTTCAATATAGGTAGCCTCCTCGAAGGCTTCTAACAATGTGGCTTTCTTAGATTGTTTAACCCAAATAGCTATTCTTTGATGCAAATCTTTAGTGTAGTATACGATTACAAGACTCTCAGCAGGCATGGAATCGGTAGGGATTCGGTTTTTAAGCATTAAGAATCTTTGATTAAAGTCTTTAACTTTTTCTTTTGGGTTCATTTTTAAGCTAGAAATATCCATGACTAGGACTTCCGAAGGTTTACCAACTCCAAATGTTTCCAAAAAGCATGACTCGAACATTTCCCAAGACACGATGGTATGGGGTTGTTGGGAAAAGTACCATGTGGATGCATTGCCCTTGAAGGTATACGGGAACAACCTACAGACAACGTATTCATGTTTGACATTGTGGAGTCTTATGGCTAACATGAATTTTTTAATGTGATCTTCAACGATCTATTTTGACTCAGGGTCGAACTTAGGAAGCCATTTCTCCAGGTGTTTAGGTAGAGGATGCTAAGCTCCTGGTACAGCTACGGCGTCCTGATCAAGCCAGGGTCTAGCAGGGTTGTTCTGATTTTCCATTGGTGTGGTGGGTGTGGAAGGCTGAGAAGGGGAATTACCTTTGTCAGAGGAACCTCCTCCAGAAGAGGAAGGAGATGATGGAGGTGGTGAAGGGGGTTTCCCAGATCCTCCTGCAATAGGATTTAAGATTGGATCTGAAGGATTCACGGCAGGGTTAGTGTCACCTAATTGTTCTCTAATATCAGAGAAGTCCAAAGGTTGAACCAACGGACAGTTTGGTCACCTCAAACTTTCTAGGGCACTATGTGTTTTTATGAGAGATTGACGGACAATTTATTGTAGGTCACCACCTGTAGGATTAGGGGTTACTGGTTCAACTATGACCTGTGGATCGTCGGTTGAAGTAGTTTCTATTTGAGGGGGAATATTATCATTTGAATGACTTCTAGTCACTATAGGTGAGCGATTAGGTGGTGAAGGAGTCTTACGACCACCTCGTGCCATTAATTTAGTTCATGCCCTCCTTCTAGCGCCATTTGTTGACGGGTGAAATCGACTGTCCGTCAACTGAGAGAGTGGAACCAGTTCGGGGTTGTCTAATAACCCAATCCGTTTGGAATGAACCACCCTAACGGGTTTAGCGGCTCCGTTAGCCGATCTAAGGTCCTAAGAAAACAAAAATAAAACTAATCTAAACTAACTAATCTAACATAAAACTACTATTAAAACAAACTAAACTAATCTAACTAAACTAAATAAAACAAACTAATAAACTAAACTAACTATTATATATAATCTACTAACTAATACTATACTAATTCTAACTAATTAAATATCTAACTACTAACTGAATTATTATTTATTCACAAAATGTACAATTATCTACAACTTACAGATTTGAATAAAACCTGAAAAACTCATAAATATTCTGTCCTGAAACAAAAAGGAATATTTTTGATGATTTTATAATTTTATGAACAAAAATAAAATAGAAAACTAACTAAACTAAATCACTAATATACTAATTCTAATTACTAACCTAAACTAAAATATCTATCTAACTAAACAATTAATAAATATACTAAACAAATATATGACAAACTGACCTGGAAACGCTCCAAATTTGCCCTATGTATGATGATTGTTGTAGCAGATCGGAGGGAGGAAACCCATTCCAAATTATCCAAAAGCGTCTCGTAAACGATAGCTGCATTTCTCTTCAAGTATATTTATAGGACAAACAAGACATAAAAATCACGATAATTATATAATTTATCAATCTCTACAATTGGGTAAACCAGTATGCAAAGACTTATACATAAATAATTCAATCGATGAAGAAGAGAAATCTGTCATTCATAAACTGAACCAAGTAATTGCTATGTTTTTTAAATCAGTGAAAGAAATCAGACATGGATCATATTAATTAATTCATATCATTTTTCAAAAGACTAAGATATCTAAAGTAGTCATTAATCAGATGCAAATTGATAAACATAAACATGAAACAAAAGATTGATATTAAGAAAGCTAAAGCTATAGCAGAACATCAACTTTTGTCTCAGTTTGCATTAAAATTCCATGGCATGGTTCTCCCACAAGTGAGGATGATCATTATTACAAAAATAATAAGTATTTATAAGTTTTCCACAGGGTAAAACCTCCCTGTGGCAGTTACCAAACTGTTTACATAAATCTGGGAATATCTCTCAAGTTCAACTAAACTAGGAAACTAAAATAAAAGTAGAAACACAAATATCCTCTAAACTATCCGTCAAATCCCAAGCAATTCGAATTCACCTGAAAAGGGTCAAAAATAAACAAGTTAGAAGGATATTTTATTAACAAAATGATAAAAATCTAATTCTATAGACTAGCTACAGAATCATGCGATTCTGTAGCTAGTCTAAATAAGATACAGAATCAGCATCAGAATCGATTAAAAATCTTTTAAAAGGATTAAATCCGATTATCTTCCAATAACCATTTAAAAACAAATCATTGAAATTGGAATGGTTATATCATCCAAAATTAAACAGGATAAAAAATGATTCAACCGAATACAGAGATAAGAATACTTTGTTCTTTTGTTTCCATAAAATAGGGTTCACAAAGTCATAATCAAACAGTAGTAAGATTGTTTCATATCCAATTGAAACTGATAATCAAACATATCGTATGTGGTTTTTAAGCAAGAGATACGATCGAACCCAACAAAATCATTTTCCAATTGTTGTAGTTGCAATGATATAGCAAAAAGATTCATATCATAAACGAATTAAACCAACTCGTGCGTAACTGTCTATAAACAAAATCGTGATGAAATTACTCAGCTGGCAACAGGGTTCCCAAGAATTATATGATCGTTTGTTTTTAGCAAACTGGGTAGTCAAGATCGATTTCCTTCGATCGAAATTATTTGTTTAAAACGCATTACTACCAGATTCGATAGAGACAAGAAATATTGACCAATTTGTTTGCAAGTTTAAAAACAAACAGAATGAGAGCAATCGAATCAACTGAATTCGATTTAAGCGAATCAAATAGCAAGGAGTCTTAACATAATCATCGTGAATCCGGATATAACCAATCTCGTTTTACAAATCAAATCAACAGAGTGATAACTTACAATACAAATCCAAATCGTGAAACAATCTTGTCAACTCGAAATATGGGATAAACCAATAAGGATAAGAGAGAATTAAGCGGTTAGGTTTTAACAAGGCCATTACAAACGAAAATCATCCCACGATTTCAGGTGCACTTACGCAGGCTTAACTCAGAGCATTGTTTTCATACGAACCAGGGTCATATTTCCCAACTTGGAAACGATCAAATCTATAACATCATACGACGCAACATCCTAACAACCAAATCATTTGCCAATCACAGCATATGAATTATAACGAAATCATATCCAATCATAATCATAGTCCAAATTGAGTTTGAAAAACTTCCTATTCGGAGTGAATAGAAAACGAATTGAATTTAAAAATAAACCATTAATTTCGTTACTTCAATCAGACAAACTTAGCAAATCAAATCCAAACAAAAATCGTAAAAATCCATGAGCAAATCGTATATCAAATCAACGCAATGTACAAGATGGTTACCAAATGACAGAGGCATTTGAACGAGAAACAGACCTATTTCAAATCATTATATCAACCATGAATATTCTCGAAACAAAAACTTTATCAAATTTTCATACCTGTATAGTGACGAGACGGCTTGATTATGCCAATTTGGAATTGATAACTACCGTAGCCGATTCAATGTTTTTGAAAAGGATCGAGCCTGTTGTCTTCTGTTTCTTATCGGCTGCTTGGAGTTGGTCTTTTTGATTGGACAACACTGCAATTTGATCTTCCAGCGATCGAATTTTCGATTGGAGAATGGGAACATCAATGTAATAAAATTCCAACCATAAATCGCACTGGTCACGGGGAAGTTGTGTGGGTTTTGAGAGAGCAGACGAGGGTTTGAACACATGGCTGAGGGTTTCGTGAGGCAATTTAATCCCAGGGTAGCTAGGGTCGTTTGCTAGGCAAGCGGGAAGATTCCTGACGAAATCGTAAGGGGGTTCGGGACACAAACCTTACGAGTAAGGATACTCGCTGGCCAAAAAATGTTCCACATCTGAGTCTAAATCTTCACTAAGAACAATAGGTTTTGACTCAGCAGGGGGTTTGGGTTTGTTCCTGGCCATCCTCGAAATGAGCCGGGCATTCCTTTTCCCTTTGGCATTAGCAGTAGGGTTTTCTTTGGGCTTTTTGCTTGTAGGCTTCTTAATAGCCTCGGAATTCTCATTTCCAATGTCTGGTAAGTCATTAGGAGGGTCGGTCGAGGGTTTAGGTAGTAGGATATGTAAGGGAACAGGCGGCTCGGCTTTGGTTTCAATTACCATAGATTTATCCACAGGGACAGGGTTCATATCCTCGAAACCATTACGGGTGATGAAAGCCCTCCAACTATCACCATGCAAACTCAAATGATAGACAATGATAAGCTTAATTAGCCCATGGTGGAACAGGATGTTGTCGGCCTGATGTCTCTTAAATCTTTTGGACATCTTAAACAGGTTGCGATGAAAGTAGAAGGGCATGTTCAACGAATACCCCATGAAATTCATTAGTAAACGAAGGTGATAGAGAAACACTAACCCGTATCGACCTTCGCAGGTGACGAACTTCTTAACTACCATTAAAGTGTCATGCCAACGTGGTTTGAGTGCAGAGATGGGCAAACCTATGTCACAAGAGGTGACTTTGTATGAGAGGAACAACAGTGTCCATGGCACTTCCTCAACCTTGTAATTCTTGAACCAACGTAGACCCGAGGTAGGTAACCCTGTCATAGCACTGATGACTTTTTCGTCAATTTCCAACTGTATATCACCGACCTTGGCTCGGAAGCCATCGAAAGTCATGGCGAATTGTCGTGCAACATAGAGGTTAAAACCCTCAAATTTCCGTATGAAGGTGAGCCATGAGTTTTCCTCCAAATCTCTGTGGGCATTATCAAACATTAGTAGTGCTTGGTGGCTGTTTGGCTCGATCCGCATGACTGGTGCGATGGAGCTGAGGGCATGGTAAGCCAAGGATTCGGGTTGAAACACACACAGGAACAGAGTGCGCGGAGGCTTCCCAAGCTAACAGAGGTGGACGAGGATAAGGGGTAGGCATAAATGCCATCGTGTGAAGGTGGTGGAGTTATTCATTTCCATGCAAAACATGTATGGTCAAAGTACAATCACTGATTTACATAGTAATTCAACCCATTATAGCATAGTCAACAGTCATATCGTTGGGCCAACCAATGAATCAAATGGTAAATGTTATGCCAACACGCCAAATCAACGTTAGACTATAGTTTTTAAACCATCAACATATAAATTAAAACCAATACCAAATGTTTTAACCACGCACCAATGCATCAGCTCGTATGATCAATAGTTTCACCAATGTGCCAATGGATACATATAATCAAAGTGCCAATAGTTATGAAAACAAGAACATAGGTATCATATTAAAAGATATATATGAGAGATTTAATCATAAAACCTATGTATTTTCATGAAACCAATGATCAAATAGTTCAAACAACATATAAATCCATGATGCGTTACAAACTCAATGAAACCAAGTCACAATCAATCAAAGTATGAGTGCTGAGTACAGATCGAAAGTCTTGCCAGCTAGATAATGATAAGTGTAATGTAAGTGCAACAAGCATATCGAGAAGAGAGATAACGACAGTTTAAATAACGATTTCAATGTGACTACGAAAGAGGAAGTTTTCACGCTTACAGTCGTGAAAACGAAACGAAGGCAGATGTGCAAATGTCGCAAGAAATAAAAGTGTCATCGATTTAAAAAATTGCGACGATAAAATGATGTTTGTAAAACATAGGTGTAGGTAGCTTGTAAGACAATGGAAAAAGTGAATTGGCTGCCAACAGGGGGGTAGCATTAATGAGGAAGCCAAAGGAAATCCACTATCCATGATAATGAAAACTCAGTAAAAACACTTGAGGCCAACTTGTAATCAAAGAGCACGCCAAACATCAAATGGCCAATATGCACACAAACGGGGTAAAGTGGCTAAAAGTGGCCTCCCTCCCTAAAGAAGGTATGTGTCACCCAATAGGGGCCTAAGACTCCTTGCTAAAGATTGAAGGTAACAAAATCAGTTATAAGGGCCCTCGTGGGATTAGCAACCAATCGGTCAAATCCCCCCGGAGAGGTAATCCTCCATAAAGGTTGTGTGTTGTCCGGACTTATCCGACCCAGGGTACCTGCAGACTACCCCTACAAGTAACCTATGTGGCACCTAAGTCAAGAAACTAAGAAACCAATGTATAACCGATGCATAGGTGAGTAGTCATAAGTTAGGTCCACCGTATGGGTAGGGTAGCAAATCCCGAAACCTTGAAATTACTGCCTCTCATGGAGGTAAAGGCACTAGCAAGATCCCCAAATATGAATAGATCCCCAGAAATATCTCTGATGCTAAGAAGGTATCGGGGGAATATCCCTTCAACCAACCTCGTGCGACCTTGTGATTAACTCTGGAGTGAGTAGAGCCTCCTGATATTACCAATTATACAATGGATTTCTCCACTCCCTCTGTTAGACACATATATTGATTTAATTGCCTTATAGAAGTTTACTCACAAAATCCTATTCCAAGGCACTAAATCCTAAGCTAGTTTGTGCACCCTAGAAAATAAAATCGCGACTAATCAATTTTAAATTATAGCGTTAATTTTAGTGGCTGTGATTACTCAAAATGGTATGGTAGTGAAACTCATGATGTTATGACTCAGCAAGAAAAGTAAATATGAATATAATGCAAAGTCCTAACTTCAATTTTCAATGAATGATATGCTTCTAATAACAAATTCAATTTTCAATTTCAACTCTGCAATTCTGAAATAAAAATGCAATCTTTTTTTACATGCACTAAGCTAATGACAAAAGGCTCAAAAGATTAAAAAAATGCCAAGAAATGCAAAATGCCTAATATTTTTGTATTTTCAATATAAGGAAAGTGAAAATGCATGGACTGAACAACAATTTGATATATAAAATCTACCGTGTATAGAAACAGATAACTCAAGTAGGATACCAAACATCAATACACCCAACCCAATGTACAAGGACAATCAAAATGAAAAGGTGATGAGAAATATTCCGACCAAAAATTCAACCCCAGACAGGTTTCCTGTCATCCCACGGGCACTTAACAGTCACTATAAAGACCCAAGAAGACTCAACAAACATCAAATCCCACCTAGAAACCACCAGGCCCAACAAACAAGCAAAGAAGTCTGATGTACGTGACTATTCAAGGAAACAAAGCATATGTACATAGATTTTAGAGGGATAACCTGTGTATATACGCGACTGTCAAGCCAAAAACCATGTATATGTTTCAAAAACAAGGCCAGGGAAGGGAGAAGGATGAAAAACTAAGACCCAGAGTGAACAGAGTCTATTAAGCAATGATACGACAAGAAACGCAATAGAAATGAGAGAAATATAAGGAGAAAACTACTCCAAACCCTAAGAAAGAAGATTCATTCCCCAGTATGGTCGCCAATTCGATTACAAGGAAAATCTCTCTATGGCTAGGGTAAACCACAACAGATGGAAATGACTACAGAAATCAACTTTATTCTCAAGTATGTTATGTAAACAAATATGCTAGCAAGACAAGATAAAAGTCTTACCTTGTCCAGACGTTCGATGAAGTCCATCGTTGAGCACCTGACCCAAAACAATATACCTGCAACTAGTCTTCAACAACCAAGCAAAGAAAGCATATCATGATAATAAATGATGTTAGCACATTCAATAGCATAATCCATTAATAAACATGACAAATACGCCCATGGAATAATAATTCAAATATTTGCAAGATATCAATTGGACGGGAAAAGATTTTTTCTATTAATATATGATCAACAAAAGTTAAAATGTTATAGACTTCCATGTCAGCACTGTTCAGAACCAAGAAACTAAGTTCCTTCCAGTTGGGCCTCCACCACTTCAATCCTCCACCAAAGGCAAGCTCATAAAAGAGAAACAATGAGGTTCTCAATCAATAAGGGAAGAGCTTTGGGGATGAACACTGTGCTCAGACTTAAAAGACAAAGGGATGCATACTCAATATGAAGTAAACAATTTCTCCAGAGTAACTTTTCTCTCAAAGTTGAATTCTTTCTCCTCTTTTCCGTAGCTCAGAATTGGCCCATTTATAGCCTTCAAATGGAACTGACGGGCCAAGTTAGAACGTTTCCAGTATATGGAAGGCCAAGGATCATAGATCTTCTGTCGTGACATGCAAACCAAGGATCATAGGATGTAGTGGTGTAACTTGCATATACGCATGATGTATAGTAGGAAAGGTGTGTACATGTGGAAAAATATGTATTTTTAGATCTGCGATTTACAAAGAGGGATGATAAGTCTACATGGGGAAATGAAAAAAGGCCTTTTGTGCAAGATTTCATAGGGTGAAGAAAATCTTTCTATAATAGTCATATCCATAAACCATGTGTCAATATATGCCTCAAACACGTGCCATAACATCCATAAAACAAATCCCAAAACATGAGCCATAACACCCATCAAACATGTACCAAAGATATGAAAAATATGTCTTAATCATGTACCATAATATTCATAACATACCTTAAACAAAGTGCCAACATATGTCTCAAGCATGTGCCATAACATACCTTAAACCAAGTTCCAACATATCCCTCAAGTATGTGCCATAACATACCTCGAATCTACAAAATAGTAAGATTCACCACGATCTAATTTTTCCATTATGATTCTGAAATTTTTATCTGATATACTTATGTATGTATTGTCAGACCTATAAAAATTTCACAGTTTGCAATGTCCGAGAACAAAAGTTATAGGAAAAATGCCAAGATGACTTGTTTGAAACATACTTCAAGACCATTTAGGAACGATGAATTACACAAATCATATCTCTAAAAATGTTGTGAAACAAGGTTTGAAATTTTAACCAGAGATACTCTGTGAGCTTTCTTCCATCTCCCCAAAACTTCATGGTCAGAAACTTCTCAGAACAAATGTTACAGCGAAAATGGCAGACCTTGCTGAATTATGTCCTATTCTAGAGAGAAAACTTGTAGAGCATGCCACGCACTTAATATTTTCTATCTCGTTCTAAAACTCACACAGAACATACTAAGGAATGTACTCTTTTCAATTCAATTGGTCTCACAAAATTTGGATCCTCTATGAAGAATTTATGACTATTTTTCTTAGAACACTATTTTGAGAATAGTTCCAGGGCTAGTCAAAAACCCTATCTTCCACAAAGGGTATCTCAAAAAATACAATGACCTAGTAGATGAAATTTTTACCAAAGGTACCATGATATGTCATCTCAAAAGTCATTATCTCATTCATTCTAGAAAAAATGTTATAGAAAAAATGGTAAGATGGCCTTTAAATAACATACCTTAGAACACATCATCACAAGACTTCATCCTCCCTTGGAAGTTCACCCTTCTTCACTTCACCTTCCTTCTAAAATTTGCCTCAGATATCCTTGTTTAGCTAAGATAAAAATGACATGAGTTTATGTAACAAATGAAGTCCTAAGTTCCTTATTTATACTAGATATGACACCCTCTTTTTAGGGTCGACTTAACCCAAATAAAATTCAATTTAATTTTTAATGAGTATTACATTGGGGCCGAATTTACCAACAATATCCATAATATTTATTTTAATATTCATTGCAATGGGCCAACTTGTAACTTCTTGTTTGCAACACTTTTTAGGGGATGACTTGTAACTTTTTGTCCTTATATGTGATGTTTCTTCATTTGTTTTCATTGCTTCATATTTAAGAGGTCATATCTCCTTAACCGTGAGGAAGCACGTGGCGTACTGCCTACCATTGGAAATGGAATGATGAGGAATATCCATATATGAGGGTTTTTCATGCAATTGCAATGTCCTTAATCCTCATTTTCCTAAAACACCTTCATGCTTCATGACCACACCTCTCAGGCTTCTTGTAGGATTCTTCAAAGCATCTTTCTGTGAGGGATATTCTTAAAGCTACACCATAAGGGCACTACTTTGGATAATCCAAATAAACCCATCGCTTATAGGGGCTTCCTGAAATTACTTCAGGGATTCTTCTAGGGTTGACATCAATGACAACCAAATTTTGATAATAGGGAACACTGAAAGTTATATTGCATACATAAAGAAAGAGTTGAAGAAAGGATTTGATATGATATATTTGAGACATCTTCACTACTATTTTGGTATTTAAGTGATTCAAAATCCAAAGTACATATTAATCTCCCAAAATAATTATGTTGGAGAATTGTTGAACAAGTTCGGCATGGCTGAGTGTAATCTTGTTTTTACTCCAATGGAACAGAATTTGAAGCTCACATAAAAAGAAGGGAATGAATTTGAGGACGCAACTAAGTACAAGCAAATTTTTGGAGGTCTTATATACCTTACCTCCACCAGACTAGATATTTCATTTTTTGTTGAAATTATTTCCAAGTTCATGCAAAAGCATTGTAAAGGACATTGGTTTGTTGCAAAAAGAGTTCTAAGGGAACTCAATATTTTGGACTCAAGTACTCTAAGGTAGATGATTTCAAACCTGATTGGATATTCTGATTCAGAATTTCTTGGGGATAAGGAAAATGGAGTGTCAACTTCATGTTATCTCATGAGTCTTGGATGAGAAGTTGTCTCTTGGAGACCACACAAATAGTCATTTCTAGTAGATTCCACAACAGAGGAAAAATATGTGGCAGCTATTGAAGTAATGAAGGAGAATGTGTGGATCAATAAAATAATTGAATATTTATAGAAGAAACAAATTAATTCTACTCCTCTTCTAGTTGACAATACTTTTGCAATCAAGTTGGCCAAGAATCTCAAATTACATGATTGAACTAAACACATCAAAACAAAGTATCATCTAATTCCATATCATGTAGAGGCCAATATATTCACTTGAGACATTGTTCCAAAACTTAGCAAATTGTGAACATCTTCACCAAAGGGCTTGGAAGAGAAAATTTTGAAATGTTCAGAATGATGCTTGGACTCACAAACACCCCTTTATATTAAAGGGGGAATTTTGGACATGTAATCCTTATAATTGCATTACTTACATCAATATTATTGTAAATATCACTTAGGAGAAATATGAAGATTCGTAGGTGATAGGAACAATCACCCCAGAAGGGGAATACCAAAAATCATCCAAATGTACATTTATTGAGCTTCATGTTGATGCAAACCATCAAGTGTGGAGTTACATTTTCTGCCATGCCCAGCCTTTCCTTTTGTAACTGGATTTCGATAAGATTGCGAAAAAAAATATAAATATAGAGAATTAAGATTTCTTCATTTATTAAACCCGCAAAATTTGTGGAGAATACTACAACAATGTAAAACATGTTGATGTCAATCCTATACTTAGATATTTATATATAAATACACATCAAACCCCCTTACTTCTTGATTATCCTTATGTTTGAACCGTCCTTTCGTAGTGGCTATGTTATAGTCCAAAAATTCCACATCTATGAATCCAAGACATTGGCCCATCCATTTTCATCCTTTGTCAATCATACTGCTAAGGATTCCTTCAAAAAACAACTTTTTGGATAATGTACGCATCCTACTGCACTATCAGCCCATGTACATATGCGTGATGCATGATAGTCCGCCCACATACATACACGTGTTGCATGCTAGTCTCCCCGCGTACATACGCGTGCTACATGCTAGTTAGCCCGCGTTTACTCTCAAAAAATGCAAAAAATATAAAATTGCACGTATATCAGTGGCGTTTACGAGCTATGAATGGTTTCCTAACCATTTTACCCCCTGTATCCATTCCCCAAACTCAATAACCATATTTTTCTCATATACAAAGAGGTCTAGGGGGATCATTTGAACATATGAGCAAGGAGACAAGAAAAATCTGCAAAAATCATTTCCCTCTCATTGCCCAAGTTTTTCATCTTGCTCTGAGTTTTATCCTCAACTTTCTCTTCCATCCATGCTCCCTATAAAACCCTTCCATATTCCCATGTTGGCATGTTGGTTGTGAGAATTCTATGTCAGATTGGTGCACTTGGAGTCACAACATAGGAGCCCAAACTTGGTTCGTAGAGCGACATCAACAAGCAAAGGTTGTAACCTTTCATCTTGTTTATGAATAAAAGAGATTATCTTTGTACCAAAGATTTATCTATACATGTTCTTATCTATTTGATCATTTACATCTATATTTAGGCTTTTAAGTGATTACTAGAGATTGTATATGTTGTTGTGTTATGTTCTTGATTTGTTACAGGTATGCTTTGGGAGGAGATCTATGATCTAGTAGGCAAAAACAAGTGGAAGAGGTCTACATCAATAGAAAGGATTCAATGTGCTCTTCTTAACCTTCTCTTCCCTCTCTCTTATCACTTAGTATAGATTTTTTGGGGGTAGATTAGAGATAACTCAGTGTTTAAGGGGGTTATTGCTCTGCCTATTCCTTAGACCGAGTTTAGGGGTAATTTTCCCTATAGAAGAATTGGTGACTCCACTGGGGAGTCTCTCTAGGGTATTAGTGGGAGATTTTGGTTTGATTTAATTTTTTGTTTCTTTTTTAGTTTTCTGAGTGTTCTGAGTCAGGTTGGGTCTCTAGTCACCTTCCAGGTGCCTACCAGCTTCCCTTGCCCAAGTTATCTATCCAAAATTTTTCTTTTTTCAAACTTTTCATAAGTATACGCACCATGTTCTCAGTACAACACACATACATATGCATTATATATTATACACAGCTCGCGTACATACGCAGGGTGGTCATGCACAACATGCATCTTTGTGGACCTGGAAGAATTTTTCAAAATATTTTTCTTTCCTGTTAGGAAGATCTTTTCTTCTCAGGTCTTCCTGAGTTCTCTAGGGTCTTTGTTAATTGTGTTTGGTCAGGTTGAGGGCTCATATTATCTTGCAACTTGTAAGGAATTTTTTTGTTTCTTTATCTCTTTTGTTTGTTGTCAAGGTTAACGGTGAACTTGTGAGATTTAGGTCCTCCTATGGATTCCAGTGAATCCATGCTTTTAAGAAGTGGCTTAGGGTATGTGTCATTCTTTGGTTTGTCATCTCTTTCCCTTGATAATTCTTTGGAAAATAAAAAAATATCATTTTCTTGTTATTTTCACTTCTATGCATATAAAAATAAAAAAAAATGTTGTAGTTCATTAATTGCATTTGCATTTTATTATGCATGTTTGGTTGGTTCTTGTAGAATAGGCTCTTTTTACAAAAGAAAAGAGTTATGATTTGAAAGTTCCTTCTAGCCTTCTTCCTTGAAATTTTTAGCACTTTGCATTGTATTTTGAAATGAAAAATAATTCTAGGAAAAATTGCATTTTAGGATATTGGTCTATATTTTTAAAAGTTTGCACCTTCAAAGTTAAAAGGCCTTTTTTTTTTAGTTGTAGAACATAGTTTTCTTTCTGCAAAACGTTCTAAAAGCTTATTATCTCTTCTCTTTCGTCTCTCAAGAACACCACGAGTTTCACTTCTATACCCCTGACTAATTAAGCCATTTAAAATCAATGATTAATGCTAAAATCAACTAGACTTTTCTGTTTATAAGGTACACCAAGTAGTATAGGCATTAGGGCCTTGAAATAAAGTGGAGAGGAAACTCTACAAGGCCACTAAAATAAACTTAAGATTCTGTGATAGGGAGTGTAAAAGTGTACTTTCGTAAGAGTTAGACGGGACGCCCCTCTAACACAATGGTTATACACGAGGTCGCATGAGGAAAGGTAGATGAGATAACCCCTCCAAAGCCCGACTAAACATAGTGGGGATCGTATATTGAGGGTCATTCTTGGGATCTTTGCTGACAACATTTGACTATGGATCTTTATGGACCTCGAATCCATTTGGGATCCTCAGTTGTCTTCCAAATCATTTTCGTTCGGTACCCTTGAAAGGCTTCAGACTTTGCTATACTTCTCATTACGATCAACCCAAATGTCGACTATACCCGCCTTGTGACTGACTGCAAGCTAGAAACCTAGTTTCCTTTTTGTAGGGACTTACACAGGTGACTACGGGGGTATACCACGGTGCCTAGGGATACGTCAGATCGCACTTTGTAGAGTATACCCGGAGGGTGTTTCCATGTTCGATTTACACTTGCACCGGTAATTTTCTCTAGTGTTGATTGGCATAACTATTCTTCCTGCTAGTTTGATGATTCCTTGATTTATCTTTAGGGAATTTTTAGTGTGTTCTCTATGTTTTGCGCTAGCTTAAACTTAGAGTGCCAGTTGATTATTTCACAAGGTGTAAGATCAACAACTCTGCCATTCATGTAGGCTTTAGGGCCTACCATCGGTTACTTGGTTGCCTCCTCTGCCACCGCTGAGGTGAAGGATAGATCAAGAGGGTTATTTTGAAGTGACTGGGCCGATGGAAGTTGTGCCCAAGCCTCCTCCTAGAGAATATACACTTGCACCAGAGGAGTCTGCCATTTTTTACCTCGAAGTTGAAGGATTTAGGCCTGCAAACCCTTCGATCAATGATATATCAGTTCCACTTCTTATTCAGGTAGTCCCTTCTGAGGTGACTTCACCTGATTTTCATTTTGTTAGAAAATTGGTGATGGAAGCAACTAATGCTACCTCTTTTGGGAGTCCTCATACTCCCATCCTGACTGTTGTTGTAGGAGGTGTCATTCCCCCTCCCCCACCTCCACCTATAAGGACTACGACTAAGAAAACACCTACAACTTCTAGCAGTGGCACGGTCCCCACAACAAATATGACCACTATTCCTTCCTTACAGAATATTTCTGGCGCTTCCTTTTCGCACAGGATGTTGGGTTTCACCTCTATATTGAATTTAAATTACTCTACTCTACAGATTGCTGGTATGGGGGCATGGAGTTCTAGTGCTCCCTTCCAAGGATCCTTCATGGGAACCACCGCTTCATTTAATTCTATCCCTTATGGTGTGGGTCATATCCCTCCTCTGTCCCCTTCTCTTGGAGGTGCTTTCTAGCAACCGTTCGAGCTTAATAACAATTCCATCTTGTTCAGTGGAGGTAATCATGGGCCTCAGTCCTATATGACTCTAGTTGGGTCTATTCCTTTTTCTTTGTTTGGAAATTTTGGAAAAAATCATTTCTCGTCATCCTCGTTCTCGTCAGGGGGAAACCCCATCTTTAATAAACTCAACCCTATGCAAGGCTTCATTCCTTCACAGGGAGTGATGGCAAGTGATTTCTCCTGTCAAGGTCTTGGAAATCCCTGGCAAGGCTCTTTTCCATGATTGAATCTGGCATTGTCACTGATAATCAACCTCTCACTGATAATCAAACTGTCACTGATAATAAACCTTCCATCCAAACTCTCACTGTCCCTATTACTGTTACTGTCACTGTCATTATATCTGTCACTGATACTAATATCTCATCATCAACATCATCATCAACTATAACCAGATCCACTCACATAGTTCATATACCAAGACCATTGTTGTGGCTCATAAATGTCATATTTTCATCCACCTTTCCCTTCATAATTATTCACGTTTCATTGCCCCATTAACCTTTCATAATATCATTTTCATAAATATATTTGGGTTTCACATTATTATTTTCCACTTTATTCATTTTAGTATTAAAAGGGAATTTGTGATTAAATATTAGAAAATCGACATGTTTTCATATATATCTTAAAACTGTGTGAGCTTTGTAATGTGTAGGAATATGTGAAGGATTAATTCAAAAAGATTTCTCGAATACTTCCTCCACCATTTCAATATTTGAAGAGACAATTCAAGCCTATTCCAAGGAGAAGATCATGGAGATTTGGATAACATATCTTATCCAAGATATATGAGAGATATGTGTGAGGATTTGAAGCGATTATATTTTGTAATAATGGGAAATTGGTTGAGAGAAAAGTGGATCTGTAATTATGAGATGGTTATATTATCTTCAAGGCTCTCATGTATAAAAGAGAGTTCTCTCTCTTCATGAGGGAGGAATCATTTTAGTAGTCATTTAGTAGTAGGCATTAGGATTTGAAAGAGAAAGAGATTCTTAGCTTTTATTCATAGTTTTGGTTTCCATGCTCATTATTTTGTTATGAAGATTGACTTGATTATTGTAATGTAAGATTGCTTCATTGATATGAGCTCACATATTTTGTTGTGTCATTCAACTCTTCACATGTTGTATTCTGTTTCCTTCATGTAGTTCTCCATTCCTAGATTAATTTCCTTTATGCAATTTCATTCCAGTCGAGTGTTTTAGCAATTCAATTCCAAGTCGTGTGTTTCAGTTTCCTGCATTAGATTAATGATTCAATTTTAGTTGTATCTTAAACATTAGATTATATTAGTTCTGCTTCAATCCTGCATATACTTTGCGTGAGCTCCGTAATTCTACGAACCTCGGATTGAAAAATTAGATAGTTGGGCAAGTACTACAATGCAATTAATACAACATTAATTCAGTTCAACATAAAGACTGTCATTCCCTTGTTACTATTGTTTTTCCCTTTGTAGGTAGCGTTGTTCATTTGAACAATTTTCATTCCCTTTACTATGATTGTTGTTGCTTTCACAAGTGTTGCATCTTTGGAGGATGAGGTAATGAAAACGGAAGGTAAGAACCTACGTAGGAAACAACTAAAATGCTTGTGCCAGTGCCTACCTTTGGTTGATGCATAGAGGTTGTTTTTAGGAAATCTTTAGATCCCAACAACCATCACCAAGATGTGCATCAAAAAATATGCTAATACAAGTGTGCCATATCATCCATGTAACAAGCATGTTCCATATCCATAAACCATGTGCCAATATATGCCTTAAACACGTGCCATAACATCCATCAAACAAATTCCAAAATATGAGCCATAACACCCATAAAACATGTACCAAAGATATGAAAAAATATGTCTCAAGCATGTGTCATAACATTCATAACATACCTTAAACAAAGTGCCAACATATGTCTCAAGCATGTGCCATAACATACCTTAAACCAAGTGCCAACATATGCCTCAAGTATGTGCCATAACATACCTCAAATCTACAAACTTGTAAGATTCACCACAATATTATTTCTCCATTATGATTCTGAATTTTTTATCTGATATACTTATGTATGTATTGTCAGACCTCTGAAAATTTCATAGTTTGCAATGTTCGAGAACAAAATTTAAAGGAAAAATGCCAAGCTGACTTGTTTGAAACATATTTCAGGACCATTCAAGAACAATGAATTACACAGAGCATATCTCTAAAACTGTTGTGAGCCAAGGTTTGAAATTTTAACCAAATATACTCTATGATCTTTCTTCCATCTCCCCAAAATTCCACGGTCATAACTTCTCAGAACAAAATTTATAGCGAAAATGGAAGACCTTGCTGAATTATGTCCTATTCTAGAGAGAAAACTTGTAGAGCATGCCACACACTTAATATTTTCTATCTAGTTATGAAACTCACATAGAACATACTAAGGAATGTACTCTTTTCAATTCAATTTGTCTCACAAAATTTGGATCCTCTATGAAGAATTTATGACTATTTTTCTTAGAACACAATTTTGAGAATAGTTCCAGGACTAGTCAAAAACCCTATCTTCCATAGAGGGTATCTCCAAAAATACAATGACCCAGTAGCTGAAATTTTTACCACAAGTACCATGATATGTCATCTCAACAATCACTATCTCATTCATTCTAGAAAAAATGTTATAGCAAAAATGGTAAGATGACCTTTAAATAACATACCTTAGAACACATCATCACAAGACTTCATCCTCCCTTGGAAGTTCACCCTTCTTCACTTAACCTTCCCTTTAAAATTTTCCTCAGATATCCTTGTTTAGCTAAGATAAAAATGACTTGAGTTTATGTAACAAATGAAGCCCTAAGTTTATAATTTATACTAGATATGACACCCTCTTTTTAGGGTCGACTTGACCCAAATAAAATTCAATTTAATGTTTAATGAGTATTCCATTAGGGTCGACTTTACCAACAATATCCATAATATTTATTTTAATATTCACTACAATGGGACGATTTGTAACTTCTTGTTTGAAACACTTTTTCGGGGCTGACTTGTAACTTTTTGTCCTTATATTTAGGGTTTCTTCATTTGCTTTCAGGACTTCATCTTTAAAAGCTCATATCTCCTTAACCGTGAGGAACCACATGGTGTACCGCCTACTATTGGAAATGGAATGATGAGGAATATCCATTTATGAGGCTTTTGCATGCAATTGCAATGTCCTTCATCCTCATTTTCCTCAAACAACTTCATGCTTCATGATCACACCTCTCGGGCTTCTTGTAGGATTCTTCAAAGCGTCTTCCTTTGATGGATATTCTTAAAGATACACTATAAGCAGACCACTTTGGATAATCCAAATAAACCCATCAATTCTAGGGGATTCTTGGACTTGCTTCAGGGCTTATTCTAGGGTTGACATGCTTCTTTTAGGGTTGACATCCATGACAATCAACTTTCCAACAAAATTGTGGTATATATTGTTCTGTATGTAGATTATATTTTGATAAGAGGAAACATTGAAAGTTATATTGCATCCATAAATAAAGAGTTGAAGAAAGGATTTGATATGACATATTTGGGACATCTTCACTACTATTTTGGTATTGAAGTGATTCAAAATCCAAAGTACATACTCATCTCCCAAAATAATTATGTTGGAGAATTGTTGAACAAGTTCTGCATGGCTGAGTGTAATCTTGTTTTTACTCCAATTGAACAAAATTTGAAGCTCACATAAAAATAAGGGAATGAATTTGAGGACGCAACCAAGTACAAACAACTTGTTGGAAGTCTTATATACCTTACGACCACCAGACTAGATATTTCATTTGTTGTTGAAATTACTTCCAAGTTCATGAAAAAACATTGTGAAGGACATTGGTTTGTTGCAAAAAGAGTTCTAAGGGAACTCAATATTTTGGACTCAAGTACTCTAAGGAAGATGATTTCAACCTGATTGGATATTTTGATTTAGACTTTGTTGGGGATAAGAAAAATGGAGTTTCAACTTCATTTTATCTCATGAGTCTTGGATGAGAAGTTGTCTCTTGGAGATCACACAAATAGTCAATTCTAGTAGATTCCACAATAGACGAAAAATATGTGGCAGCTATTGAAGCAATGAAGGAGAATGTGTGGCTCAATAAAATACTTGAATATTTATAGGAGAAACAAATTGATTCTACTCCTCTTCTAGTTGACAATACTTCTGCAATCAAGTTGGACAACAATCTCAGATTGCATGATTGAACTAAGCACATCAACACAAAGTATCATCTAATTCCATATCATGTAGAGGTCAATATATTCACTTGAGACATTGTTCCAAAAATTAGCAAATTGTGAACATATTCACCAAAGCGCTTGGAAGAGAAAATTTTGAAATGTTCATAATGATGCTTGGACTCACAAACACCCATTTATATTAAAGGGGGAATTTTGGACATGTAATCCTTATAATTGCATTACTTATGTCAATATTATTGTAAATATCACTTAGGAGAAAAATGAATATTCGTAGGTGATAGGAACAGTCACCCCAGAAGGGGAATACCAAAAATCATCCAAATGTACATTTATTGTGCTTCATGTTGATGCAAACCATCAAGTGTGGAGTTACATTTTCTGCCATACCTAGCCTTTCCTTTTGTAACTGGATTTCGATAAGATTGCTAAAAAAAATATAAATCTAGAGAATTCAGATATCTTCATTTATTAAACCTACAAAAATTGTGGAGAATACTGCAACAATGTAAAACATGTTGATGCCAATCCTATACTAATATATTTATATATAAATACACATCAAATCCCTTTACTTCTCGATTTTCCTTATGTTTGAACCGTCGTTTCATAGTGGCTATGTTATAGTCCAAAAATTCCACATCTATGCATCCAAGACATTGGCCCATCAGCCTGTGTACATACGTGTGATGCATGATAGTCTGCCAACATACATACACATGTTTCATGCTAGTCCGCCCACATACATACGCGTGCTACATGCTAGTTAGACCATGTTTACTCTCAAAAAATGCAAAAAATATAAAAATTGCACGTATTTCGACGGAGTTTACGAGCTATGAATGGTTTCCTAACCATTTTACCACATGTATCCATTATCCAAAATAAATAATCATATTTTTCTCATATACAAATAGGTCTAGGGGGATCATTTCAACATATGAACAAGGAGACAAGAAAAATCTTCCAAACACCTTTCCCTCTCATTGCCCAAGTTTTGCATCTTGCTTTGAGTTTTATCCTAAACTTTCTCTTCCATCCATTCTCCCTATAAAACCCTTACTTATTCCCATGTTGGCATGTTGGTTGTGAGAATTCTATGTGGGATTGGTGCACTGGGATTCATGACAGAGGAGCCCAGACTTGGTTCTTAGAGTGACATCATCAAGAAAAGGTTGTAACCTTTCATATTGTTTATGAATAAAAGAGATTATCTTTGTACCAAAAATTTATGTGTACATGTTCTTATCTATTTGATCATGTACATCTATATTTAGACTTTTAAGTGATTACTAGAGATTGTATATGTTGTTGTGTTGTGTTCTGGATTTGTTGCAGGTAAGCTTTGGGAGGAGATTTGTGATCTAATAGGAAACAACAAGTGGAAGAGGGCTACATCAATTGAAAGGATTCAATGTGCTCTTCTTAACATTCTCTTCCCTCTCTCTTATCACTCAGTATAGCTTTTTTGGGGGTAGATTAGAGCTAACTCAATCTTTTAGGGGGTTATCACTCTGCCTATTCCTTAGATCGAGTTTAGGGGTAATTTTCCCTATAGCAGAATTGGTGACTCCACTGGGGAGTCTCTCTAGGGTCTTAGTGGGAGATTTTGGTTTGATTTAATTTTTGGTTTCTTTTTTAGTTTTCTGACTGTTCTGAGTCACGTTGGGTGTCTGGTCACCTTCTAGGTGCCTACCAACTTCCCTTGCCCAAGTTATCTATCCAAAACTATTCTTTTTTGAAAATTTGCATAGTTATATGTGCCATGTTCTCAGTACATCACACGTACATACACATTCTACATTATACACATCTCGCGTACATACACAGGTTAGCCATGCACAACATGCATCTTTGTGGTCCTGGAAGCATTTTTCAAAATATTTTTCTTTCCTGTTAGGAAGCTCTGTGCTTCTCAGGTCTTCCTAATTTCTCAAGAATCTCTATTAATTGTGTTTGTCCTAGTTCAAGGCTCATATTATCTTGCAACTTGTAAGGAATATTTTTGTTTCTTTATCTCTTTTGTTTTTTGTCAAGGTTAAGGGTGAACTTGTGAGATTTAGGTCCTCCTGTGGATTCTAGTGAATCCATGCTTTTAAGAAGTGGCTTAGGGTCTGTGTCATTCTTTGGTTTGCCATCTCTTTCCCTTGATTATTCTTTGGAAAATAAAAAATATCATTTGCTTTTTATTTTCACTTCTAGGCATATAAAAATAAAAATAAATGTTGTAGTTCATTAACTGCATTTGCATTTTATTATGCTTGTTTGTTTGGTTCTTGTAGCATAGGATCTTTTTACAAAAGAAAAGAGTTCTGATTCAAAAGTTCCTTCTAGGATTCTTCCCTGAAGTTTTTAGTAGTTTGCATTGTATTTTGAAATGAAAAAGCATTCTAGGAAAAATTGCATTTTAGGATATTGGTCTATATTTTGAAAAGTTTCCACCTTCAAAGTTAAAAATCCATTTTTTCAGTTGTAGAACGTAGTTTTCTTTCTGCAAAATGTTCTAAAATATTATTATCTCTTCTCTTTCGTCTCTCAAGAACACCACGAGTTTCACTTCCGTACCCCCTGACTAATTAAGCCATTTAAAATCGACGATTAATGTTAAAATCAACTAGACTTTTCTGTTTATAAGGTACACCAAGTAGTATAGGTGTTACGGCCTTGAAAAATGTGTGGAGAGGAAATTCTACAAGGCCACTAAAATAAACTTAAGAGTCTGTGACAGGGAGTGTAAAAGTGTAGTTTCGTAAGAATTAGTCGAGACGCCCCTCTAACACAGGGGCTATACACGAGGTCACGTGAGGAAAGGTAGATAATATAACACCTCTAAATATCGACCAAACATAGTGGGGATCATATATTGAGGGTCATTCTTGGGATCTTTGTTGGCCGCATTTGACTACGGATCTTCGTGGACCTCGAATCCTTTTGGGATCCTTAGTTTTCTTCCAGATCATTTTCCTTTGGTACCCTTGAAAGGATTCAGACTTTTCTATCCTTCTCATTACGATCAACTCGGATTTTGACTGTACCCTCCTAGTGACTAACTGCGAGCTGGAAATCTAGTTTCCTTTTTGTAGGGACTTACACAAGTCACTACGGGGGTATACCATGATGCTTAGGGCATACGTCGAATCTTACTTTGAATAGTATACCTGGAGGGTGTTTCCATGTTCGAGTTACACTTGCACCAGTAATTTTCTCTAGTGTTGATTGGCATAATTGTTCTTCCTGCTAGTTTGATGATTGCTTGATTTGTCTTTAGGGAATTTTTAGTGTGTTCTTTATGTTTTGTGATATCTTAAACTAAGAGTGTCGGTTGATTATTTCACAAGGTTGAAGATCAACAAATTTTCCATTGACGTAGGCTTCAGGGCATGCCATCGGTTACTTTGTTGTCACCTCCGCCACCGTTGAGGCGAAGGATAGATCAAGAGGGTTATTTTGAAGCGATCGGGTCACTGGAAGTTGTGCCTGAGCCTCCTCCTAGAGAATATACAATTGCACCAGAGGAGTCTACCATTTTTTACCTTGAACTTGAAGGATTCATGCCCGCAAACCCTTCGATCACTGATTTATCAGTCCCACTTCTTATCGAAGTATTCCATCCTGAGGTGACTTCACCTGATTTTTGTTTTGTTAGAAAATTGGTGATGGAAGCAACTAATGCTACCTCTTCTAGGAGTCCTCATACTCTCATCCTAACTATGGCGGGAGAGGGTGTCGTGCCCCCTCTCCCACCTCCACCTATAAGTACTACAACTAACCAAACACCTACAACTTCTGGCAGTGGCACGGTCCCCACAATGACTATGAACATTGTTCCTTCTATACAGAACATGTCTGGCATTGCCTTTTTGCATAGGATCTCGGGTTTTGACTCTAGCTCCACTTTAACTTACTCTACTCTATAGACTGCTGGTATGTGGGCATAGAGTTCTAGTGCTCCCTTGCAAGGATCCTTCATGGGTACCACTGCTTCGTTTAATTCTATCCCTTACAGTGGGGGTCATATCCCTCCTATGTCCCCTTCTCTTGGAGGTGATTTATAGCAACCATTCAGGCTTAATACCAATTCCAACTTGTTCAGTGGAGTGAGTCATGGGCCTTAGTCCTATAAGACTCTGGTTGGGTCTATTCCTTTCTCTTTCTTTCGTGCTTTTGGAAACAATATTTTCTCGTCATCCTCATTCTTGTCAGGGGGAAACCCCATCTTTAATCAACCCAAAGCTATGCAAAGCTTCGTTCCTTCACATGGAGTGATGATAACAACTTTCTCCTGTCAAGGTATTGGAAATCCCTGGAAAGGCTCTTTTCCATGATTGAATCTGGCATTGTCACTAATAATCAACCTCTCACTGATCATCAAACTATCAATGATAATAAACCTTACGTCCAACCTGTCACTATCCCTATTACTGTTACTATCACTGTCACTATATTTGTCACTGATACTGATATCACTGTTGTTTAAGGTTGGTTGTCATTGATGTCAACCCTTGAAGAAAGACCCGTAGCACAAAGGTTTGGGTAATGGACCCAATAGTGTTTGATGTAAATATGACTCATTATTTTTTTTTTTATGGTTGATAAGAAGTAAATATGGATGAACTCCAAAGTGGTCCCCTTATGGTGAAAGCCCTCACGGGAAGACGCTTTGTGCAGTAAGATAACCCATGCTTAATTATAGAATAATGAGATGAAGGAAAGTGAATTTGTCAAGGAAAATATCCTAGATGGATAGTGCTTTTCATGTCATTTTCAGTGGTATGTGGAACGTCACATAATTCCTCACGGTTAGAGAGTTATGGCCATGAGAAGTTGGAGACCCTAGGTTTGGGTAATGGACCCAAGTTTGTTTGATGGGTAATGGTATGAGTTATGATATATTTTCAGATAATACTA
>ML782767.1:144793-169504 GCA_009831015.1 Picea engelmannii | reverse complement strand
TAGAAGTGGACCCAACCCTAAAATAAGGAAAGTGGGGCCAAGTGACCTAGAAGATGTTTTTAAGGAAGCTACTTGGAGAGTATAAATAAGAGGCAAGGCTCTCTCATTTGAATCACACTTGAGAATATTGAGTATCTATAGGTTTCTGAGGTATACAAATGATATCTAAGCCAAAATTCTGATGAAAGTGAAGAAAAGAAGGCCGAAATGCAAGGAAGGATAAATTCCTTTGATGGTGCTTTCTAAGATATGTTATTTTCAGGTCATCTCACCATTTTCACTATAAATTTTTTTATATAATGATTCAAATCCTAAAATTGCTATGAAAGTGAGAAAACATATCCAAGTATCTGTGGTTAAAAATTCAGCTTCTGGGTTGTTGTATTTTGGGAGTTACACTCTATGGAAAATAGGGTTTGTGGCCAGTCCTGAAACTAGTCAAAATCAGGTGTTTCGAGTAACAACGTAATAACTTCTTCATAGCATATCCAAATTCAGTGAGACAAAATGTTTTGTTTAGGGTACATTCTTCAGTATTCATTTTAATAGTTTCGTATCATTTCATCAAATATTTTGTGCGGGGCACGCTCTACAAGGTCGCTCTCTAGAATAAGCCAGAATTCCGCAAGGTATGCCATTTCTTGTTATAACTCCTTTTCTGAGAGGTTCCAAGTAGCGTCACTTGGAGGAATTGAATAAAACACACTGAAGAAAATTGTGTATCAGTTTCATATCTTTATACATTACAAGTTCAAAGTTATTATTACTTCAAGTTAGGGTTGTTGACTAATCCAAAACTACGCATGTGAGACTAAAGAAAAGTTTGATGAAAATGATAGTCTCTTGCTGTTAAAGTTAAGGAAGGTTTGCATGAATGTGATCATATACACTAGGTCTATTACAAAGCTACAAATCATATTTGAATGATGAAATTGATGAGGTACATGTTGAGTACATGGTTGAGACAAGTAGTTGATGAGTTGGTGCACATACATGAGGTGTATAGTTGATGATGTTGGTACATATTGATGATTCATAGTTGATGCATAGTTGACACATGATTGGTACATACTTGGTACATGGTTGGATGCACTTTTTTATGATACAGGTTGATTACAGGTTGGTGCATGGTTGATGCACTTGTTTATGGTACAGGTTGATTACAGGTTGGTGCATGGTTGATGCACTTTTTTATGGTACATGTTGATTACAGTTTGGTGCATGGTTGATGCACTTGTTTGTGGTATAGGTTGATTAAAGGTTGAGGTACAGATTGATGCATGGTTGATGTATGGTTCAGATTTATTGGTATAGGTTTATAGCAGTATATCTCATAGTGATAGTGTGACAGTGGTTCCATCATTCTACTTCTACTTCAGGGTGGCAAGACGGGGCAAGGACAGGTGGTTGTAGCCACCTTCCAGTTATATCTGAAGAACATCGTGGGTTGTAGCCTCCCTCTGGTTGTAGCTAGTGATTTGGGGAGTTGGAGCTTCCCTCGGGTTGTAGCCTGAGAAACTAGGTGGTTGGAGCCTCCTTCCAGTTGCAGCTAGAAAACAAAGGATGTTGGTGCTTCCAATGAATGTAATTCTTCAAGACATATAAGAAAAATCATTCCGTGGTTTTCTCCCAATTTGTGTTTCCACGTAAAACACTGGTGTACTGTGTATGTGTGTGATTGTTTATTTATTACTGCTCATTATTGGATAATAATTCTACATTGATATAACATTTGAAGAAAAAGGATTATAATTACGTTATTACTGATTCACCCCCCCTCTCAGTAATCCAACAATCTCATCATCAACTATAACCGGATCCACTCACATAGTTCATATACCAAGACCATTGTTGGGGCTCATAAATGTCATATTTTCATCCACCTTTCCCTTCGTAATTCTTCACATTTCATTGCCCCATTAACCTTTCATAATATAATTTTCATAAATATATTTGGGTTTCACCTTATTATTTTCCACTTTATTCATTTTAGTATTAAAAGGGAATTTGTGGTTAAATATTAGAAAATCGACATGTTTTCATATATATCTCAAAAATGTGTGAGCTTTGTAATGTGTAGGAATATGTGAATCATTAATTCAAAAAGACTTCTCGAATACTTCCTCCACCATTTCAAGATTTGAGGAGATATTTCAAGCCTATTCCAAGGAGAAGATTATGGATATTTGGATAACATATCTTATCCAAGATATATGACAGATATGTGTGAGGATTTGAAGGGATTATATTTTGTAATAATGGGAAATTTGTTTAGAGAAAAGTGGATCTGTAATTATGAGATGGTTATCTTATATTCAAGGTTCTCATGTATAAAAGAGAGTGCTCTCTCTTCATGAGAAAGGAATCATTTTAGTAGTCATTTAGTAGTAGGCATTAGGATTTGAAAGAGAAAGGGATTCTTAGCTTTTATTCATAGTTTTTGTTTCCATGCTTTCATTATTCTGTTATGAATATTGACTTGATTATTGTAATGTAATATTACTTCATTGATATGAGCTCACATATGTTGTTGTTTCATTCAACTCTTCACATGTTGTATTGATTTTCCTTCATGTAGTTCTCCATTCCTAGATTAATTTCCTTTATGCAATTTCATTTCAGTCATGTGTTTTAGCAATTCAATTCCAAGTCGTGTGTTTCAGTTTCCTGCATTAGATTAAGGATTCAATTTCATTTGTAGCTTAAACATTAGATTAGATTAGTTCCACTTCAATCCTGCATATACTTTGTGTGTTCTTCGTAATTCTATGAACCTCAGATTGATAAATTAGATAGTTGGTCAAGTATTACAATGAAATCAATACAACACTAATTCGATTCAACGTAACGACTATCGTTCCCTTGTTACGACTATTTTTCCCTTTGCAGGTAGCATCGTTCGTTTGAACAATTTTCATTCCCTTTACTACGATTGTTGTTCCTTTCATAGGTGTTTCATCTCTGGAGGATGAGGTATTGAAAATGAAAGGTAAGAACCTATGTAGGCAAAAAGTAAAATGCTTGTGCCAGTGCCTACCTTCGACTGATGCATAGAGGTTGTTTTTACGACATCTTTAGATCCCAACAACCATCACCAATATGTGCATCAAACCATATTCTAATACAAGTGTGCCATATCATCCATGTAACAAGCATGTTCCATATCCATAAACCATGTGCCAATATATGCCTTAAACACGTGCCATAACATCCATCAAACAAATTCCAAAACATGAGCCATAACACCCATAAAACATGTACCAAAGATATGAAACATTATGTCTCAAGCATGTACCATAACATTCATAACATACCTTAAATAAAGTGATAACATATGTCTCAAGCATGTGCCATAACATACCTTAAACCAAGTTATCGCACATACTTGAGTCATATGTTGGAACTTGGTTTAAGGTATGTTATGGCACATGCTTGAGACATATGTTATCACTTTGTTTAAGGTATGTTATGAATGTTATGGTACATGCTTGAGACATAATGTTTCATATCTTTGGTACATGTTTTTTCATTATGATTCTGAAATTTTTATCTGATATACTTATGTATGTATTGTCAGACCTCTGAAAATTTCATAGTTTGCAATGTCCGAGAACAAAAGTTATAGGAAAAATGCCAAGCTAACTTGTTTGAAACATATTTCAGAACCATTCAAGAACTATGAATTACACAGATCATATCTCTAAAAATGTTGTGGGCCAACATTTGAAATTTTAACCAAAGATACTCTATGATATTTCTTCCATCTCCCCAAAATTCCACGGTTAGAAACTTCTCAGAACAAAAGTTATAGCGAAAATGGTAAACCTTGCTGAATTATGTCCTATTCTAGAGAGAAAAATTGTAGAGCATCTCTTGAGTATTGGATGAGAATATGTCTCTTGCAGATCACACAAATAGTCAATTATAGTAGATTCCACAACATAGGAAAAATATGTGGTAGTTACTGAAGCAATGAAGGAGAATGTGTGGCTCAATAAAATACTTGAATATTTACAGGAGAAACAAATTAATTCTACTCCTCTTCTAGTTGACAATACGTCTGCAATCAAGTTGGACAAGAATCTCATATTACATGATTGAACTAAGCACATCAACACAAAGTATCATCTAATTCCATATCATGTAGAGGCCAATATAGTCACTTGAGACATTGTTCCAAAAATTAGCAAATTGTGAACATCTTCACCCAAAGCGCTTGGAAGAGAAAATTTTGAAATGTTTAGAATGATGCTTGGACTCACAAACACCCCTTTATATTAAAGGGGGAATTTTGGACATGTAATCCTTATAATTGCATCACTTATGTCAATATTATTGTAAATATCACTTAGGAGAAATATGAAGATTCGTAGGTGATAGGAACAGTCACCCTAGAAGGGGAAGACCAAAAATCATCCAAATGTACATTTATTGAGCTTCATGTTGATGCAAACCATCAAGTGTGGAGTTACATTTTTTGCCATACCTAGCCTTTCCTTTTGTAACTGGATTTCGATAAGATTGCTAAAAAATATATAAATCTAGAGCATTTAGATTTCTTCATTTATTAAACCAGCAAAAATTTTAGAGAATACTGCAACAATGAAAAATATGTTGATGTCAATCCTATACTTAGATATTTATATATAAATACACATCAAACCCCTTTACTTCTCGATTTTCCCTATGTTTGAACCGTCTTTTTGTAGTTTCTATGTTATAGTCCATTCCACATCTATGCATCCAAGACATTGGCCCATCCATTTGCATTCTTTGTCAATCATACTTCTGAGGTTTCCTTCAAAAAACAACTTTCTGGATAATGTACGTGTCCTATTGCACTATCATCCCATGTACATACGCGTGATGCACTCTAGTCCACCCATGTACATACATGTGTTGCATGCTAGTCCGCCCGCATACATACACCTGCTACATGCTAGTTAGCCCACGTTTACTCTCAAAAAATGCAAAAAATATAAAATTGCACGTATTTCGGCGGAGTTTATGAGCTATGAATGGTTTCCTAACCATTTTACCCCATGTATCCATTCCCCAAACTGAATAATAATATTTTTCTCATATACAAATAGGTCTAGGGGGATCATTTGAACATATGAACAAGGAGACAAGAAAAATCTGCCAAAATCCTTTCCCTCTCATTGCCCAAGTTTTGCATCATGCTCTGAGTTTTATCCTCAACTTTATCTTCCATCCATTCTCCCTATAAAACCCTTACTTATTCCCATGTTGGCATGTTGGTTGTGAGAATTCTATGTGGGATTGGTGCACTTGGAGTCACGACAGAGGAGCCCAGACTTGGTTCGTAGAGCGACATCAACAAGCAAAGATTGTAACCTTTCATCTTGTTTATGAATAAAAGAGATTATCTTTGTACCAAAACTTTATGTGTACATGTTCTTATCTATTTGATAATTTACATCTATATTTAGGCTTTTAAGTGATTACTAGAGATTGTATATGTTGTTGTGTTGTGTTTTTTATTTATTGTACGTAAGATTTGGAAGGATATTTTTGATCTAATAGGAAACAACAAGTGGAAGAGGTCTACATCAATCAAAAGGATTCAATGTGCTCTTCTTATATTTATCTTCCCTCTCTCTTATCACTTAATATAGATTTTTTTGAGGTAGATTATAGATAACTCAGTATTTTAGGGGGTTATCGCTCTGCCTATTCCTTAGACTGAGTTTAGGGGTAATTTTCCCTATAGCAGAATTGGTGAGTCCACTGGGGAGTCTTTCTAGGGTCTTAGTGGGAGATTTTTGTTTTATTTAATTTTTAGTTTCTTTTTTAGTTTTCTGACTGTTCTGAGTCAGGTTGGGTCTCTGGTCACCTTCCAGGTGCCTACCAGCTTCCCTTGCCCAAGTTATCTATCCAGAATTTTTATTTTTTGAAATTTTGCATAGGTATATGTGCCATGTTCTCAGTACAACACACATACATATGCATTCTACATTATACACAGCTCACGTACATACGTAGGGTGGTCGTGCACAACATACATCTTTGTGGTCCTGGAAGCATTTTTCAAAATATTGTTCTTTCCTGTTAGGAATCTCTTTGCTTCTCAGGTCTCTTTGAGTTCTCTAGGGTCTCTGTTAATTGTGTTTGGCCGGGTTCAAGGCTCATATTATCTTGCAACTTGTAAGGAATTGTTTTGTTTCTTTATCACTTTTGTTGTTGTTAAGGTTAAGGGTTAACTTGTGAGCTTTAGGTCCTCCTGTGGATTCCAGTGAATCCATGTTTTTAAGAAGTGGATTAGGGTCTGTGTCATTCTTTGGTTTGTCATCTCTTTCCCTTGATTATTCTTTGTAAAATAAAAAATATCATTTGCTTGTTATTTTCACTATTGGGCATATAAAAATAAAAATAAATGTTGTAGTTCATTAACTGCATTTGCATTTTATTATGCATGTTTGTTTGGTGCTTGTAGCATAGGCTCTTTTTACAAAAGAAAAGAGTTCTGATTCCAAAGTTCCTTCTAGGATTCTTCCTTGAAATTTTTAGTAGCTTGCATTGTATTTTGAAATGAAAAAGCATTCTAGGAAAAATTTCATTTTAGGATATTGGTCTATATTTTGAAAAGTTTGCACCTTCAAAGTTAAAAAGCCAGTTTTTTCAGTTGTAGAACGTAGTTTGCTTTCTGCAAAATGTTCTAAAAGCTTATTATCTCTTCTCTTTCGTCTCTTAAGAACACCACGAGTTTCACTTCCGTACCCCCTGACTAATTAAGCCATTTAAAATCAACGATTAATGCTAAAATTAACTAGACTTTTCTCTTTATAAGGTACACCAAGTAGTATAGGTGTTAGGGCCTTGAAATAGGTGTGGAGAGGAAACTCTTCAAGGCCACTAAAATAAACTTAGGAGTCTGTGACAGGCAGTGTAAAAGTGTAGTTTCGTAAGAGTTAGTCGGGACGCCCCTCTAACACAAGGGCTATACACAAGGTCGCGTGAGGAAAGCTAGAGGAGATAAGCCCTCCAAAGCCCGACTAAACATAATGGGGATCGTATATTGAGGGTCATTCTTGAGATATTTTTTGATCGCATTTGACTACGGATATTCATGGACCTCAAATCCATTTGGGATCCTCATTTGTGTTCCCAATCATTTTCCTTCAGTACCCTTGAAAGGATTCAGAATTTGATATCCTTCTCATTACGATCAACCCGAATGTCGATTGTACCCTCCTGGTGACTGACTGTGAGATGGAAACTTAGTTTCCTTTTTGTAGGGACTTACACAGGTGACTATAGGGGTATATTGCGCTGCCTAGGGAATACGTCGGATCACACTTTGTAGAGTATACCCAGAGGGTGTTTCCATGTTTGAGTTACACTTGCACTGGTAATTTTCTCTAGTGTTGATTGGCATAACTGTTATTCCTTCCAGTTTGATGATTGCTTAATTTGTCTTTAGGGAATTTTTATTGTGTTCTTTGTGTTTCGAGCAAGATTAAACTTAGAGTGTTGGTTTATTATTTCACAAGGTGGAATATCAACAACTCTTCCATTCACGTAGCCTTCAGGCCCTTCCATCGATTACTTTGTTGCCACCTCTTCCACTGCTGAGGCGAAGACTAGATCAAGAGGGTTCTTTTGAAGTGACCCGACCGCCTGAAATTGTGTCCGAGCCTCCTCCTAGAGAATATACACTTGAACCAGAGGATTCTACCATTTTTTACCTCGAAGTTGAAGGATTCAGGCCCACAAACCCTCCGATCATTGATTTATCAGTCCCACTTCTTATTCAATTAGTCCCTCCTGAGGCGACTTCACCTGATTTTTGTTTTGTTAGAAAATTGGTGATGGAAGCAACTAATGCTACCTCTTATGGGAGTCCTCATAATCCCATCCTGACTGCGGCGGGAGGGGGTGTTGTTCCCCCTCCCCCACATCCACATATAAGGACTACGACTAACCAAACACCTACAACTTTTGGCAATGGCACGGTCCCCACAATGACTATGACCATTGTTCCTTCTATAAAGAACATTTCTGGCACTACCTTTTTGCACAGGATGTTGGGTTTTGACTCTAGATCGACTTTAACTTACTCTACTCTATATACTGTTGGTATGGGGGCATGGATTTATAGTTCTCCCTTGCAAGGATCCATCATGGGCACCACTGCTTCATTTAATTATATCCCTTACAGTGGGGGTCATATCCCTCCTCTGTCCCCTTCTCTTGGAGGTGCTTTCTAGTGACCATTCGGGCTTAATACCAATTCCATCTTTTTTCAGTGGAGGGATTCATGGGCCTCAGTCCTATATGACTCTGGTTGGGTCAATTCCTTTCTCTTTGTTTGGTGCTTTTGGAAACAATGCTTTCTCATCATCCTTGTTCTCGTCAGGGGGAAACCCCATATTTAATCAACCCAACCCTATGCAAGGCTTTGTTCCTTCACAGGGAGTGATGAAAAGAGATTTCTCCTATCAAGGTCTTGGAAATCCCTGACAGGGCTCTTTTCCATGATTGAATCTGGCATTGTCATTGATAATCAACCTCTCACTGATAATCAAATTGTCACTGATAATAAACCTTCCGTCCAACCTGTCATCCAACCTATCATTGTCCCTATTACTGTTACTATCACTATCACTGATACTGATATCTCATCATCAACATCATCATAAAAAATAATTCAATCCACTCACATAGTTCATATACCAAGACCATTGTTGGGGCTCAGAAATGTCATATTTTCATCCACCTTTCCCTTCATAATTCTTCACATTTCATCACCCCATTAACCTTTCATAATATCATTTTCATAAATATATTTGGGTTTCACCTTATTATTTTCCACTTTATTCATTTTAGTATTAAAAGGTAATTTGTGATTAAATATTAGAAAATCGACATGTTTTCATATATATCTCAAAAATGTGTGAGCTTTGTAATGTGTAGGAATATCTGAAGGATTAATTCAAAAAGAGTTCTCGAATACTTCCTCCACCATTTCAAGATTTGAGGAGATAATTCAAGCCTATTCCAAGGAGAATATCATGGAGATTTGGATAACATATCTTATCCAAGATATATGAGAGATATGTGTGAGGATTTGAAGGGATTATATTTTGTAATAATGGGAAATTGGTTGAGAGAAAGGTGGATTTGTAATTATGAGATGGTTATCTTATCTTCAAGGCTCTCATGTATAAAAGAGAGTGTTCTCTCTTCATGAGGGAGGAATCATTTTAGTAGTCATTTAGTAGTAGGCATTAGGATTTGAAAGAGAAAGGGATTCTTAGCTTTTATTCATAGTTTTGGTTTCCATGCTTTCATTATTCTGCTATGAAGATTGACTTGATTATTGTAATGTAAGATTGCTTCATTGATATGAGCTCACATATGTTGTTGTGTCATTAAAATATTCACATGTTGTATTTCTTTTCCTTCATGTAGTTCTACATTCCTAGATTAATTTCCTTTACACAATTTCATTTCAGTCATGTGTTTTAGCAATTCAATTCCAAGTCGTGTGTTTCAGTTTCCTGCATTAGATTAATGATTCAATTTCAGTTGTATCTTAAAAATTAGATTAGATTAGTTCCACTTCAATCCTGCATATACTTTGTGTGTGCTTCTTAAGTCTACGAACCTCGAATTAACAAATTAGATAGTTGGGAAAGTACTACAATGCAATTAATACAACATTAATTCGGTTCAATGTAACGATTGTCATTCACATGTTATGATTGTTGTTCCCTTTGTGGGTAGCATCGTTCGTTGAAACAATTGTCATTCCCTTTACTACGATTGTTGTTCCTTTCACAGGTGTTTCATCTCTGGAGGATGAGGTACTGAAAATGAAAAGTAAGAACCTATGTAGGCAACAAGTAAAATGCTTGTGCCAGGACCTTCCTTCGGCTAATGCATAGAGGTTGTTTTTAGGACATCTTTATATCCCAAAAACCATCACCAAGATGTGAATCAAACCATATGATAAGACAAGTGTGCCATATCATCCATGTAACAAGCATGTTCCATATTCATAAAACATGTGCCAATATATGCCTTAAACACGTGCCATAACATCCATCAAACAAATTCCAAAACATTAGCAATAACACCCATAAAACATGTACCAAAGATATGAAACAATATGTCTCAAGCATGTACCATAACATTCATAACATACCTTAAAAAAAGTGCCAACATATGTCTCAAGCATGTGCCATAACATACTGTTGACGGGCGAAATTGATCGCTCGTCAACTGGAAGAGTGAGTCTGGTCCGGGGTTTTCTAATTAACCCAAGCCGTTTGGATTAACTCACCCTGACGGGTTTTGCGGCTTTGTTAGCCGATCTAAGTCGTAAAGAAAGAAAAAATAACCAAAGGAAAAACAATAACTGAATAAATAACAATTACTAAAATCTATAAGTACAATTAACTATATATATATGTACAATTTATATATACAATAATTCTATTTATTATATATATACAATATATACAAATTACGAATTTTAATCTAAATCCGTGAAAATCGAATGTAAAACGGTCTTTTAAACAACAGTGAAATTACTATCTAATCTTTTTGATTTGTTTTCTTAGATGTTTATACTCAAGAAATCGAATATCAAACTGACTAATTGAAAAAGGAAATAACAGATGGTAGAAAATATTTTAACTATAGGAAACTTCTATATTCATTAAACTGATGAAATCAAATAACAAGTTGACCTATTATTGCATCCAATATATGTTCAATGTGTAATATCCAGTTTCGTTTATCTGATGAGGTAAACCTACGACAGATCTTGAGACTGCTCCTAATAAATGTGAAGCAATAATGATGGAGGTTGAATTATAATAATAGAACACATGATGGATGTAGCCACAGTAATCTTATAATTCACAAGTAGTCACAATAAGACAATTCTTGCTGTAAGAACTTGCATATAAACGTTCAATCAAAATTAGAGATAAATCTCTTAATTCAAGTTGAATGAATGATCACTATGTGTTATATCTGGAACACGAGACATGGATAGTCTATAAACTTAAATCATACCAATTCATAATAAACCATGATGACGAAAGCAATCATAATCTATTAACAAATTGAAATGAACATTACTTGAATAAAAACATCATACAGAAAAGCTAAAGTTCTAACGTGTATCATATTCCATTCAAGTCTGTGATGAAACATCGATAGTCTTTCCCTAGGCTGAGATGATCAAATGTTTACAAAATAATATGTTTATATAGGTTTCAGGAACATAACTATTTCCTGTTGATAAGATCAAGCTGGTTTCAAAAAATAGTGGGGGATGCAACCACCCCAATTTCACTAAATATCAAAAACTACCAACAGTCTAATCTATTTACTCAAAAATACAAAATTGATATGGCTGGGAGATCTCAAAAAGTGCCTCAAATCATCTTGGAAATCATGAGCTCCTTAATCATCCTGAAAACAAATGAAAATGAGAAGATCTTAGATATGTTTTTAATTATCAAATCAAACAATTCAAATTTTTCTTAACTGGCTACAGAATCTTGCGATTATGTAGCTAGTTATAATAGCAAATGCAATCATATTTTCTTAAATAAACAAAACAGACTAATCTTAATAAGAGTAGTAGTTTATTCAATCAAATCGAATATCCTAACTTAAGAGTGACACAATCATGCTAAAAACTAATCATACCTCAAATCAAGAAATCAAAACGTATCAAGAAATTTTGGAATTTATGATAGTTATTGTTGCCTCTACATTTTTTAAAAAGACACGACCTATAGATTTCAAGTGTTTCTCCTTCCCTTGGATAATGGATTCAAGTCAGTTGTTTTCATTTGTCAATGTATCAACTTGGTCTCTTAAATAATTGAGTCATGATTGTAGCAGTGGAACATCAGTATAGTACCTATCAATCCACGATCGGCACTCATCACACTGTGACTGTAAGAGATTTGCATTAGCACTAACAGCATTATGGGTTGGAGGATCCTCCATGTGAATGGTAGGCTTATCACAGAGTTGGATGCCAGGAAATTCTGGGTTATCCTTTAAAAAAGGAGGCAGATTGTTAACATAGTCATAGGGTCGGTCGGGGTATAGCCCGAATGACATGGGGTCCTCTTAAGCCAAGAATTTATCAATTTCTGAGTCTAAATCTTCACTCACTTCAATAGTGTTGATTGTTTCTGCACAGGGTTTCATTTTATTTCGAGCACTTTGTGAAATCAAACGACCAACTCTTTTGTTCTTGAAATTAACATCGACACTGCCCTTTAGCTTCTTTCCTGTGGGTTTCTTAACAGTTTTAGTGCAATTCTTTGGATGTGTAACCGGTTGGTTGTCCTGTTGAATGACATTAGGGTAGGTCGAGGGTTCGTTATTAGGGGGGAAATCACAAGCCTTAAGCGGTGGAGAAGAGGCTGTAGGGTTCACAAGGGTTTCCACAACGACCGACTTATCTACCTGTCCCAACTCATTGTTGCCAAAACCATTTCGTGAAATGAACGCATCCCAACAATCATTTTGTGACTGTAATTGGTGCATAAGGATAATTTTAATGAGCCCATGGTGAAATAAAATTGAATCTAACCTCTATTTCCTAAACCGTTTTCCCATCTTATACAGACTTCTGAGCAGGAAGTAAGGCATATTCAACGAAAATCCAATAAAACTCATAAGCAAGTGTAGATGATATAGGAAAACTAATCCAAATCTTCCTTCACATGCGATGAATTGTTTCACTACAGCAAGCAAATCATGCCACCTAGGTTTTAAACACGAAACCGGCATACCTCGATCGCAGCTGGTTATTTTTCATGAGGTGAACAGTAAAGTCTAGGGGACCTCCTCAACTTTTGCATTCTTGAACCATTTTTGCCCAACTACTGGCAATCCCGTGGCTTGGATTAAGAAATATTCTGTTAGTTCCAATTGCATGTCACCTATATTTTCCCTACAACCATCAAAGGTTAAATCAAACTCTTGGGTGACCTACAAGTTAAAATCCTGAAATTTTTTGATGAACAAATACCAACCATTTGCTTCCAAGTCTTCCCTAGCGTTATCATATGAGAGTAGGGTATGGACGTCATTTGGTTCGACCCTTACCACTGGAGCCATGCCGAATGGACTGGTAATTAACACATAATACACAGGTAGGGTTTGGAAAGACGCCACAGAGCCATATCCCCGAGCCTTATCAATACATGTTGTGATAATTGAAATGACGGGCTAGGTGTTAATCACAAAGCGTGTGAGCAAATTTGTGAAGCCCAAGACCATGCAAAAGAGTAATGGAATGTTGTACGTCGTATGCCACCTTGTCATTGGGTACATGCTAGGACCAGAGTACCTTGAAATCAAAGTGTGCGCACCATAGTTTGATTGCAGAGATAGGTGAGTTTATAAAAATTGAATAATTCAAGGTTTCATGAATAAAAAATCCACCAAAATCAATACAAAAAATTGAATATCAATGGATGGGGGTCTTTCACTTATGCAACCAAGGCATGCTTAGAACCAGAAAGGGTCATAAACAAGGAGAGAAACATGCTCATAGCAAAAATATGACAATTCTATAATAAACCATATGAGCAGTTTCCCTTTAATCAAAAATTCGAAACCAAATGGCAATCCCAACTGCAAGCTTTCATGCTTACAGTCATGAAAACAAAATTCAAAAAGACGATATGTAAAAAGAAATCATTGACAACTGTCGTTTAGTGACAATGCTCATGATGAGTAATGAAAATTGATAAACCCTGTGTAGGCAACTTATAAACAATAGTAATTATATAATTGCTGCCAACAATGGCAACATGCTGGGAGAAGCAGTTATCTCTATTACACGAACGAGTTCAGGTTAGAAAATCCAAAAAGCTTCAAATCGAACAACCACTAAAAATCTATCTGAACATCTCAAATAATCATAACAGCGTCCATTTTTAGATAACTTTTATTTAATGAAACGAAAACTGGTGACAAGCTTAGCAAAAGAGAGTCACGATGTTAAAGTTAAAATCCTCAATATTGTTGACAGGGTCGTTGCTGCCAGCAGGCGTCCATAGCCTCGACAGGGATGTCAATTAACCCACTCTGACTTTTGTATCTTGTCAAGAGACTCCAGATCAGAAATGAAGGACAAAAAACAAGATCCATATCTGAGAATTTTCGTTTACCTGACATTGCTTCGCTGCCAGCAGGCCTGTTCAGTGCCCCGGCGAAGTTATCTTGGCGTCATCCATGCATTTACCTGTTGCCAGTAGACCTTTTCAGTGTCCCGGTAGGTTTACAAACACTTCTCGTAGCTCTTTGAAATTTTATTGATGTTATAATTTTTTGAAATATTCGATAGAGCGGGGTGATGCTGAAAATTATAGTTTTTAAGTCGCAGATTTAAAAAAAATTATGTTGTCCTTCATCAAGATCCAAAAATGGTTTATTAATAAAACCGTCTTTCAAGAACAGGGAGACATCGTTGAGTTTTTCTCTTAAAGAACAAGGACAACGTAAAAAGATTATAGATGATCGTGAATTCTCTCAATTACAGATTGAAACTGAGAAAACGCTTTTCAAAACAAAAATCATCTTTAACAAGGCAACGATTCCAGAAAAATACAACAATCGATGTTCTGACAGCTTACAGCAGTTATTTTCGAGGGAAATTTTTTTGTTTTCTTCGTCTGAGCTAGCCCGTGATGCAGGCATGTGTGTTTCAAAAATAAAGACTGACTAATAGAAATGANCAAGAGGTGTTTGGATGAGTCATCAGGTAAAGTATTTTTTTAGAGCTTGGCCATTCACCGGGAAGGTGTCTGGCTGTCCCTCTAGATTCTGCAGGCGAAAGGAACTGGAACCCAATTTCTCAGCAATTAAAAATGGTCCCAACCACAAGTTCTGAAACTTAGTATGCTCTCCTTTTCCCTCATGAGGTTTGTCCCATTTGAGGACAAGATCACCTACCTCAAAATTTCCGTCAGAGGCAGATTTGGAATCAAACCGGTTTTTGACAATGAGTTGATGTTGATCCAATTTTCATTTTTCTTGAGCCCATTCTTCCTCTAACTTTAACGGAGCATTAATTTGACTTTCCAAGGGAGGGCAGTCTTCTTCTTGAACCCTCTGCGATAATTGCAAGAATAGAAGAAGGACATGCGGTGGAAGAATCACTTTCCTGCCGTAAACGAGAAAAAAGGGGCAATTTCCCACAACATCTTTGGGGGTTACCCTGTCAACCCAGATTGCATTAAAAAGTGCATTATGCCAATTTTTATGATTTTCGGAAACCATTCTCTTGATAATTTTAATCAGTTTTTTATTAGTCGATTCCGCCAAACCGTTGCCTTGAGGGTAATAGTTGGCAGAGTACTTTAATTTTATTCCCTTTTCTAAACCGAAATCATTCATTTCACGAGACGAAAAATAGGAGGCATTGTCAAATACCAAGCTTTCAGGAATACCAAAGCGAGTAATAATATCAGAGTTCAGGAAGGATATTAGCTGACTAGTATTTACAAATTTTAATGGGGTAGCCTCGGACCATCTAGTGAAATAATCTGTGGCTGTTATGATGTATTTATGTTGCTGTGAGGACGCAGGATTGATTGGGCCTATAATATCCAGGCCCCACTGCTAAAAAGGGGAGTCTACTGAGACTGGTTGTAATGGGAATGTTGGTTTCAGTATCCATCAGGATGCCTTTTGACAAATGACACACTTGCGGCACAAGGCATGAGCGTCTTTAAAAAGGGTAGGCCAATAATAACCTACTCTTAATACTTTGTGGGCGGTGGTGTCTCCACCAAAATTCCCACCAGCTTCCCCTACATGTAATTCCAATAAGACCTTTTCTGCTTCATCTTTTTCAAGAAAACGCATCAGTATTCCATCAAAATTTTGGCGAAACAAAATATCGTTTACTAGATGAAATGAAGCAGACTTTAATCTTAGTGCTCTCCTCTTTTTCAGGTCAAGGTGTTTGGGAGCCGATCCATGCATAAGATAAAACTTGATGTCACCATACCAAGGGCTAGTAAAGTTTTGTGCACAGCAGATTTGATTTTGATTGTACAGATCTGAAATTAACATATCAGTTTCATTTTTCTATTATGTAGCTGAATCAGTAACCAACTTACATAAACCTTGGCCTCTAACAATTTGTGCTGGGGTGATTTCTAGTTCATATTCTTGTCAGGATGTAACCCAGTTTTCCCTTTTTTCACCCAGTTCTTTCTGCACTAACAAATTTTTGACAGCAGGGTAAGGGACAATAATTTTTGTCCTGGATTTCAGTAGATAAGATCGAAAGTGTTTTACTCCTTTAAAAACAGCGTAACCTTGCTGATCTACAGCTGGGTAATTTAGTTATGCTCCCTTGAAGGCTGAGCTCATAAAGGCAATTAGGACTTCATTGTTTTCAGCATTCTTTTGGGTTAGGACAGCAGCGTAAGATCGATCAGAGGCAAACGTGTAGAGGGTGAAGTCTCACGAAAAATCAGGACTCGTTAGAGAAGGAGCATCTACTATGGCCTTTTTTATTGAATCAAAGGCATGACTTTCTAAAGGTCCCCAATGGTGCTATACATATTTTTTAATTAAGTTTTGTAATGGTCTCACCATTTCTGAAAAACTAGGGATGAATCTCCTAACAAAGTTTATCTATCCTAAGAAAGATTGCATGGACTTTTTTGACGAGGGAGGGGGCAATTTTGAAATGACTTGGGTCCTTTCATGGTCAATAATCATCCCTTCATTTGATACAATGAATCCGAGGAGTTTACCTTGTTCTACTGCGAAGACAGATATTTTAGGATTTAAAGAAATACCGTACTTACGGCATCGCTGCAGAACATATCTTAGATGGGCTAGATGATCTTCTTTATGTTTTTAGAATACAGTGACGTCATCTAAGTAAACTACTACAGATTGATTGATTAAACTGTGGAAAGAGATATCCATCGCTCTCTGAAAAGTGGCACCGGTATTATGAGCCCAAAGGGCATCTTCCTATAAGAGAAGGTACCCCATGGAGTATGGAAGGTGGTTTTGAGTTGGTCTAGAGGAGACATAAGGACTTGGTTGTACCCTAAAAAACCATCTAGCAAGGATAACCTTTCAGAGCCAGATGCTTGTTGAAGGATCTGCTCCATGGGAGGGACCGGGTAGTTATCTTTATTAGATGTTCGGTTTAAATTTTGGAAATCAAGACATAGTCGGATTTCACCACTCTTCTTCCTCACAGGGACAAGATTAGAGACCCACTATTGTTACCCATGATTTTGGTCATCATGATGGTGTACTCAGGCTCCTCATAAGAACTTTATCCTGAGAAAATTGGCATTCATCTCTTCCCAGAAAACATACTTTTGAAGAGAGTTCGCAGGTTGCTAATATACCAGGGTGCGAGAATGACCCATTATCGCAGGATGCCTTAAGCTAGGGTGCGAACTTCTCGCACTGTGCAACATAGCTAGGGTGCGAACCTTCTCTAAAGCTTGGAAAAAGGTGAATTCTCAATGGTTCTAGAAAGGAATCTTCTAGAAGAATGGGTTGGCATTCGAATGGTTATCCTTGTACTAGATTCCCTAATATTGTGGGATCATTCTTATCCAAGTAACCATCTCATTCTATCCTATATATTGATGGAATTCTCATGGAAAAGGTTAAGCAAGATTCATTGGAGAATTGGTGAAAGAATTGTGTGAAGGACTTAGCTCGAACAAGAGCTTGAAGACTCTAGCAAGTCTATCAAGAGGATTTGATCTTCTTCATGCAAGGATCGAGCAAGTGTGTGTGTTGGAGCCAAGATCCATCAAAAGGAAGCTTGTGACATCAAGGCAATCAAGTTGTAATATTCTACTTTCAATTAATGTGATACAGTGGCATGTCCCTTTCCCATAAAGCTGTTCTCACTTTATTGTGTAATTCCTTGATCATACACATAAGTTGACAATTGAATATTTTTTGCTATCTTCACTTTGGCTATTTTGTGTTGTCTTGGTCTTGACCTCACGAGAGCACCGGAGCGAAGCGGGAGCAACAGAGACCCTAGGAAGTGATACAAAGGTATGTTACTTGTTCCTTCCTACTAGCTAATTCAATGATCAAAACTTAGGGAAAGAGTCATGTCCTGTCCTATTTTTTTCTAGATCCAGGTGGATCTAGGGAGATCTGTTAGTGTCTGCACCTACCGATTAGTCCGATAACAAAATTGGCGACTTGATTGGGGAGATAACCAATTTTCTTTGTGGTTTATGGTATTTTTCCTTGGCCATTTTCTCTTGCCTTACTTTTCTCCATTCATATCAATCTCTGAGTCTTCAAGATACCCTGATAGACCCTCTGGGTCCAAAGGTCTCTTCAAATTTTGTGTCTTTTTCCAAAAATTTGTCTAGTTTCAGACATTCTTGCACTGCACTCCATAGTGGCCTGTGAGAATATACTGAGTTTGCACCCTTCTTTTAGGTTTAGTGCGAGGTTCTCGCACTCTGCTCAAAGCCCACCTGCGAGAATGACCTATTCTCGCACTGTGTAATACTGCTGGCCTACGAACCCTCTTTTTCAAAATTTTGGATTTGAGTTTTTGCATCTTCAACTTCCCAGATCAGTGTAGGTGCCTCAAAAGAGTTTCTTGGACCATTGGTTGATGTTTTTCTTGTCTTCATTTTTGTGCACGAACTGTGTTAGGATTTCAAAGGCTCTTCTTGTCACTTCTATCTTGACTTTCGTTTCTTGACTTTTCTCGGCAAAGATATACTCTCTGATTTCAGAATCTGAGTGTGCTTGTTTGGTTAAGGACCAATGATCGGTTGAAAGTTGAGCTTCTTTGTCTTTCTCATTTTCTTATTCTTTGAAAGATCACTTTTCTTACGCAATTGAAAAGACTAGTTTGGTTTGCTTGTTATTTTTGTTTCCATTAAAACAGTGGTTTGGGTTTTTATCTATTGCTTGTTCATTGGTTTTTGATTTTTTACACTCTCACCATCATGGTGTAGGTCCTTTTTGAAAAGTGAACAACGTTTTTCTTTCAAAAGCATTTTCGTCTTCGAAAGTATTGAAAATCAATTGTTGAAATTATTGAAAAAGAAACAATAGAGAATTGTTATTGATGCGTGATTTCTTGCAATTGCATTTTAAAGGAAATTGTGTCTTGTAGTTGACAGTTTGATCCGGAAAACTTCTCTTTCCCTCCTGTACATAGGATTCATTGAACAAAAATTGATATATTTCATTCTCATCCATGCATCGTTGGGTCAAAGTCTCATACAACATCAGTTTCATCTCCGTTTCATTTGAAGTAACAACAGCTCTTAATAACACTGCGCAATTGTAAAATTTAACTAGTAACTCTTTTCTAGGGCTCTATTACACCAAAATTTAGCTAGGCTAGCGCTTTGGAGTAGGAAGAGAGATACACTCTCCAAAGAACAAAACACACAATAGCATCTTGTGTTAAGGACTGTTAAATTCCATTTGCAACATCTTGTTCTGGAAAGCCCTTCTCACACAAGGGTCAAGCACGAGGTCGCATTGATATTGACAGAGTTACTCACCTTGCTTTGTTGATATCAGTGTAGAGATTGCACGTATTACTGGGGTCACTCGGAGGTATACCCACAATGATGAGTGGAAGCCTTTTGAGTTGATTTCGGGCTAGATACCCTGCCCTTACGTGTGGAACGAACTGTCGACTGTCCTCCCAGGCTTTATTCTTGTCAATGGTAACCTTAGTGGCCTATCTTTATAGGTTCTTACACAAGGTGACTGTGAAGGGGAAAGTCTTCACGGTACCTGGAATCGACGTTGGCCAAACTCACTCAGGCTCCTTGGAGGGTATACCCATGATAATGTGTGGGAGCTTGCACCAGGGTGTAATTCCGTTAAGCAGGTCGTTAGCGTAACTTTTCCACCCTAGCCCAGCCCCTTTTCATCTCGTTGTTGCGATGTTGGATTTCATCACCAACTAGTGGCTTCAGAATTAGAAGGTCTTTTTTGCTTGGTGTTTCTTCCTAGCTTTTGTTTACTAGCGCGTGTTGTTTGTTTACCAAAGTTGACCATACGATTTTCTTCATGAAGTTTGTTACTTGTTTACAATAGCTCCTCCACGTCGTTCACGTAGAATGCAGGGTTTATCTCTAGAGCATCTGGAAGGTTCTCAACCCTTGCCTACAAGTTCACCTGAGGGCTCTCCTCAACAACGTGAAGTCCCAGCCATCACCACGCCACAAGTGGAATGAACTGACTCTCTTGGACATTTCCGAATTACCAATACTCGAGAGGACTTTTGACTTCACCCTGATTCTGAGCGAACATTTATGCGACTGAATTCTTCCAGAGACTTAGTTGTTACATCTTCTGGATCATCAGTGGGACCCTTTCCAGACATTGAAGGCCAAGATATTTTTTGGTCTACGGGTGTTTTTCGACGGGACATTTTTTGTCCAGGCTCACCTGTGATTTCCGAAATCAACCCATCTGTGATTTCTGAAATCTCTAGTCCAGAGACAGTACCGTTTACTACCGCTTATCACTTTACCGTCCCTATCAAAATGTCCCATCACACAGATACTATGAGTGTTCCAACCAGGATTACTGCGGTTAGTCTTGCTCCCATCAGCACACCGCGTACGCCCAACATCACTCCGACACTACCTCCTAGATACCATGCGTTGAATGCTTCCATTCCCACCCCTATTCAAACCCCATCCGGCTCTCCTGGTGGTCCTTCTTCTTATGGGCACTCTCTTCTCGGTTTTATTCCAACACTCCCTCAATTTCCTTTTGGAGGACCTTCCTCGTCTTCCACTGGCAGTCTTAATCCTAGTGGCACTATTTTGTCATTCACACCAACTTACCAGATTCTCGTCGGTGGACAATTTCATCAAGGTGGTATGACCCATCCCCCTCTTAGTGGGCAAATTCCTATTGGAACACAACCCCCAATTGGAACACTTCCCCCAATTGGAACACCACCTTCGATAAGAGGACCAACCCCACCTTATGGACAAAACATACCTCCATCCTTGGCCCAGTATTGGAATCATTTGATACCACATTCTCCTCAATCGACTAGGGGGAAGCAGTTTCCAGCTGCATCCGTAGTACCCCCTAGTATGGGCCAACCATATCCGGGTACATTCAATCCCATTTGGGGGGCGAATGCTCAAACTCAAGTCCCTGTTCCAAGGTACAATCCTATGAGCTACTATCCTCTTCAACCACTACCGAATCTACCTAGGTTTTCACATTATATGCAGACTACTTATGGTCCTACTGGTTTGCCGATGGGGCTTCCTCCCCAAAGCCACCAGTACCCATAGGTGAATCGATAGTTACCTTTCATAGCCACTTTGGATCTTCTGGATTTGTCAAGGATTTTAAATGATCCAATTCGTCACTCTCCCCAATGGCCTGTTATACCAGCCAAGCTACCATCGGACATTCCTAAATTCGATGGCAAAGAGGGAGAGGACACAAACAATCATGTTATGACTTTTCACCTATGGTGTTCATCCAACTCGTTGATGGATGACTCTATTTGTTTGCGTCTTTTTCAATGAACCCTCACAGGTTCTGTTGTGAAGTGGTATATAGAATTTCCACAAGGTTTGTTCTCTAACTTCAACACCCTAGCTATGGATTTCCTCACAAACTACCAGTTACGATTCGTTATGACACGGGGACCGATATTTTGACTTCTTTCAAACAAAACAAATCCACTCATATATCCAATCACATTCATGAGTGGCGATGGAGATGACGTCTCATTAAACTCGAACTCCCTGATTAGTTGCTGGCAGAATTGTTCACAAAATCATTTGTGAACGACATCAGTCGTGACATCACCATGGGTGGAGTAGTCACAGAAGAATATGCCATAATTTGTGCTCAATACCTTGACCTCGTTTATTCACAAACGAGAACCCTTTATGATTTACTACCTGACTTACCTCATCCTTCCACTTCCACCACTTCAACTACTCCAGCTGCTTCGCATGCAGCTAACAGTGTGATTGGCACTTTCCAGGCCCAACCACATTCTGCCTCAAGCACCAACCCCAAACCTACTTCTTCTAATGTTCAAACTGCTTCGTCTCCTGCCCCTCCCACCGGCAAGACTTCTGAGGTAAATGCAGTTCAATCCACCCCATCCAGTAAAAACAAATCCAAAAAGGGAAGGGGTAAGAATAAGGAGGACAAAAATACTTCTCAAGCAGAGTGAACCAAAACTATACCTGTTGATGATCAGGATAAGCACAAACCTCGATACCCTTGTCTTATCTGTGGTGATGATCACTACACGAAGGATTGTCCACAATGAGCCGAGGTTACTAAGTTCCTTCAAGGAGCTCCAAAACCACCTGCTTCGACCATTTTGTCCCAACCCTTGCCATCTCAACAATAGGCTCAGTTGGTCATTCATGACCAACCCTCATCTTCTACTACATCCTATGTATTGATGTGTACTGGTGATTCAAAGCAGAGCGACATTGCCCTCACTACTCGAGCCAAATATTATTCTCTCTCTAAAGAGAAGGTTGATGATCTACCTTCTTCCTTGGTACAACCCTCTCCCGCGACTCCACCTACCAATGGTCCTCTTCATCTCAAACAATCGAGCATCGACACAGTTCTTCGACCCCCCCCCAAAGGGCGTCATTCAAAAATCGTCTTTCAATCCTCATGCTCGTGCAGCCCAGAACTACAACAATGTTGAAGATCTGGCCCAAGCACCTTCTGCAATGTCAGCCCTCGAAGTCCTTCAAAGTTGTCCCACACAATGAAAGGCACTGTTGAAAGCTATCGGTGGAATCGACCCGACGGATACGAATTTAATAATTTTTTACTTGGAAGATCACATTCCAAGGTTACCCCCTCAACTCGCCTTCCAGATCCAAGTGATTGTCTCTGACAAAAACATTTGTCGAACCGTTATCAATGAGAGTGCCTCGACATGTGTTATGTCTCTCGCTTGCTGGAAAGCCATTGGCTCTCCTTCTTTGAATGAATCCCAGAACACTCTTAAAGCCTTCAATGGCTCCAGTTTTAATCCCTATGGTGTCCTTCCTTCGTTGCCCATCAAGTTAGAAGGAAAAATGGTCCAAGTCGAAGTGGAAGTCTTTGACGCTCCCCTTGATTACAATCTTCTGCTTGGCCACAGCTGGATCGATTCCATGTTCGTAGTTGTGTCGACCCTTTTCCATGTGGTATATTTCTCACATCAAGGAAAGGTCATCACCATCAACCAACTAGCCTTCTTTAATTCCGATACTCGTACTGGCAACGTACCGTTCATCGCTAAAACCCCACCGGGTTATGAGAACGTCAGTGTAGGCCTTCTAAAAGACTCTTCGTTAATGAGTACTTTCCCCATTCCATCGCCCGATGTTCCACGCTCGTCTGTTTCTTCAATCAACATGATCTCCACCTCGATTCCCAAACTTCCTGCATCTCATGACCCCTGGATCATACTTGAACTTGGAGATCATCTTCGTTACGGCGACGAAATGTCATTAATTCCAGTCGAATCCGCCTATCAGGCCATTCAATCTGCAACACCTTCTACCTCCTCTCTTGGTGAGTTATCTCCAGATCCTTTCCTTGTCATTTTTCCCACAGACGAGATGATCATGTCTGTCATGGAAGACACCCCTTGGGACGATGGACATCATTGGTCCATCCTCTTTCTGGAGCAACATACTCTTGAGAACTATCAATGGATCTCGACCCCGTCGACCATTGTTGTCATCTCAACCGTTCCCAAGTCCACACACGATGTGTTTTTTGAAGGGAACTTAAGTAATATCTCGCCCACTATTCCCCTTGACATATCCGTCAAACCTGGGATTGTCGAAAATGTCCATATCGGAGCTTCGTGGTATTTTGACAAAATCATCACCTATACATCCCTTTTCAAAGAGTTTCGTGACATCTTCACCTAGAGCTATGAAGAAATGCCAGTTGTTGGGCTCCGTATTTATAACATTTTCTTGCTGGTTCTTGAAGACATTGTTTACTCTCCTGAAGACTTTTGTTTAGCAAATGGCATTCTTTCTGTCCTATTCATGTTCTGTTACACATATATGTTCCATTGCATACAGAAACCATGAAGTGCTTCCAAAACCACAAATGGGCGAAGAATTCAACTATAATGTGGATGCACTGTCACCTCTTGGTGCAAATATGGTAAAGGGTAGACAAGGAGTAATTTATCTCTGGGCAAAGTTACCAAGTGGTGCTGTTGAAGTTGTTTGCAAAAAGACATGGGGTATGTTTGTGTTTTATTTGGGAATGCTTTCGGCAATATCATCCAAGATGTGCAAATGGTTAAAGTCATCATTTACTTCAGTTTTTGGGGTTATTGGGCAATATGCAAAATGCCAAGATAAGCTAAACAGAGTGCTCATAGCTGGAAAAACCCAATAACTGGCAAAACCCAATAGCTGGCATCAAAGTATTTAAATTCGTGCATAACGCAGGGAAACCGTTTTATAACTTCTAGGGCGCAAATCCACGACTGCCAGAGGTCAGAAACATTATGTAACATTGCCAGAGAAAGCTGGAAACATTATGTAACATTGCCAGAGATCTAAAACGTGGTGTAACATTGCCAGAGAGAGCTGGAAACGTATGTAACATTGCCAGAGATCTGGAACGTTCTGTAAAAGATGCCATGCGTTGCCAGAGATCTGAAAACATGTCTCATTCCCC
>ML782767.1:103387-138891 GCA_009831015.1 Picea engelmannii | reverse complement strand
TTCCATTCACACGATTTCTGTTATTGCCATTCGGCTGTAGGGTTTTCATTAACATGATTTCCTTTATTACCAGTTTGTTGTTAGTTATCTTCAATATGCATTGAGTGAGCCAGTCTGTGGACAGAGAAGGCAGGGCCCCCTTCACTGGAAACAGAGCTGTGTATAGCATTTACAATAGACTCCAGATTTGATTTTATCTTTCAGCAGTTTTCCCATTGGTTTAATAGAAGTAGCATTTCATTTCATTGCATAGAGGGTTAGCATTCCAAGATTTAAGTTTAGCATCATCCCTTCAGCCATTGATTTCATTTTTAGTTCAGATTGCTTAACATTCTAGCCTGGATATCTCATGAGATAGAGAAGTTTCTTTTGATTACAATAGAAAGTTTCATAGGATGGTTGCTGAGTTGTGTGGAGTGATAAGTAACAAGAGCTTAACTGTTTTCAGTTTATCTTTTACATGCATATACAGAACAGTACCGGTTAGTACCGAGTAGTACCGGTTAGTACAGAGTAGTACCAGGTAGTGCGGAGCAGAGTAGAGTAGAGTACAGTAGCTCTTTCCAGCGAGTTTGTGTTAACAGTTTAGAGAGTATCTTGGCATCCTTTAAACCCCCTCTTCAGCCCTGCATTTCCTGTGCTGGTTCCTCTAAGTCTACCTTCTCGGGTTGACAATTAAATGTTGATTAACATGGTATATCTGCAGCTCGACACCAGTTATTGACCTTGAGATTGTGATACATGAGATAAAGACATACCCCGATGTTAAACCCATCCGGTAACACCTTCGTCCAGTTCACCCACGTAAAGCGGCTGCTATCAAACTCGAAGTCGAGAAACTTCTTAAAGCTGGCTTTATTTATCTGGTGGCTCTCACAGACTGGGTTTCCAATCTTATCCTGATCAACAAGAAACAAGGCACAATTCGTGTATGCGTTGATTATAGGGATATCAACAAAGCTTGTCCGAAAGACAACTTTCCTACCCCTTTCGTTGATCAGCTTGTCGACGATTGCGCTGGAAGTGAAATCTTCTCTCTGATGGATGGTTTCTCCAGGTATAATCAAATCAACATTGTTCCCGAGGATCAGCATAAGACCGCTTTTATTTGTCGTTGGGGTACTTTTGCCTATCAGAAACTTCCTTTCGGGCTCAAGAATGTTGGCACTACTTTTCAACACGATATGTCTTATGCTTTCCATGATATCAATCACATCGTCCAACCATATCTAGATGATTTACCCGCTCACTCAATGCACCGAGTCGATCACCCAATCCACCTCCGAGCCATTTTCGTTCACTGTTAGTTCTACCATATATGTTTGAATCCTCATAAGTGCATTTTCTGCGTGGAATCCGGCAACCTTCTAGGTTTTATCATTTCGTGTCAAGGGATTCGGGTGGATCCTTTAAAGGTTAACACGATCCTTAATCTCCCTCCTCCTTCTACACTTCGCCAGTTGCAAAGTTTGTAGGGGAAAGCAAACTTTCTTCATTGTTTTATCCCAAATTATGCCGAGATAACTCATGGATTTACGTAGCTCTTAAAAAAGGGTTTCGAGTTTGTCTGGGATACCATCACCAACAATGCTTTCGAAGCTTTGAAATTGTCCCTAACACGTGCTCCGCTTCTTTTTCCCCCCCAATTAAAGTCGCTATTATTTCCTCTACCTTGCCGCCTCGAATTACACCATTGCTATGGTTCTCATCCAAGAAGATGATGCTAACGACGAACATGTTATCTACTACTTGAGTCGAAGTCTAACACCTACTGAAATCAAGTATCTACATGTCAAAAAACTAGCCTTGGCTACCATCCAAGCCGTCCAACGCTTCTGTCACTATATCCTCTCACGCAAGACTACCGTGATTTCTCACGGCAACCCTATGCAACACATACTTACACGTCAATTGCTAGGGGGGAAATACTCCAAATGGATTGTGATACTCCAGGAGTTTGACTTGGAATTCGAATGCGCCAAGTCTAAGAAGTACTTAGTGTTTGCTGAGTTGATATGCGACTTTCCCTATTCTAAAACGAAAAATGTAGCTGTTGATTCATTACCCGATGACTCTCTTTTCCTTATCAGCACTAATGATCTTTGGTATGGTGATATCATTATATATCTCCAAACCCAAAATTTCCGACGAACTTTTTCTAGTACTGACCGGCGTTGCATACGCTATCAAGCCCGTCAATATATTATCCTCGGGGATACTCTTTATCATCGGGGGGTTGACTCTGTTTTTCGATGCTGCCTAACGTTTGACGAAGCCGGGAAATCTCTGAATGACTACCATTCTGGAACCTGTGGTGGTCATATGTCTGGGTATGCTACTGCCCAGAAGATCTTATGAGCAGGGTATTTTTGGCCTTCTTTATTTAACGACTACATAACCGTCGTTCAAAAATGCCATGCTTGCCAGACCTATAATCAGAAGATTCGGTCACATCCTGCTCCTCTTCACCCTGTGGTCTCCGTTGGTTCCTTTGCAAAATGGGGCATCGATTTTATGACATGTCACCCTCACTTGGTTGGGGGGCATGGATACATTATTGTAGCTGTCGATTACTTTACGAAATGGGCCGAGGTAATGCCGACATTTGACAACATTGGAAAGACCGCAGCATTATTCATTTTTAATCACGTCATATCTCATTTTGGTGTTCCCCAGGCTATCGTCACTGATCACGGTAGCCACTTTAGAAACTTCATGATGTCCGAACTTACTGAAAAGTTGGGTCTTCACCATGAAAACTCAACACCCTATTACCCACAAGCCAACGGCCAGGTCGAAGCAATTAACAAAGTTCTCATAACTATGTTCCAACGAATGATAGGGATTCACAAAACAAGTTGGTACACAATGTTGTTTTCGGCATTGTGGGCTTACCGGACATCCATCAAGTCCGCTATTGGATTTACACCTTTCCGGTTAGTCTATGGTTTGGAAGCCATTCTCCCAATTGAATGTGAGATACCCTCTTTAAAACTAGTTGTTGAACTCCTACCAAACACTTCTGCTGAGGAAGAACGTCTATTGTATCTTATGCGATTAGACGAAACTCGACGCAATGCTACCCTAGTTATAGAAGCTCAGAAAAAACGTGTCAAGGCCCAATACGACAAACATGTCAAGCCTCGCGTTTTCTCTGAAGGAGATATCGTTCTCCTCTATGATCAAGATTGAGATATTCTAGGAGATGGAAAATTCGAAGCCATGTGGTGAGGTCCTTATATCGTTCAACAAGTTTTGGAAAAAGGAGCTTATGAGTTAGTAGATTACGATGGTATCCCTTTGAGTGAACCCAGGAATGGGTTGTACTTGAAGAAGTACTATGCATAAAATCATCTGTGCACGAGTACTTGTATTTTTATTGTATCATACTTCTTGTGTGTTATTGTAGCTTGCTTTTGTCGTTATCTGGTCTCTACCCTTATGTGACGTTGTGTTGATTTCCAGATGTCGGAGTCTTCGCTACCCTATATTGGCTTTGTTGATGGCACTAGTTGTAGTACTCAGAACCTTGCTTCCACTACATGGGAAATTTATGCCCCTACAAATGAACTTGTCTCCTTACGAGGTGTGTGTCTCAGCCATGCGACCAACAATATTGCAGAGTATAACGGCATTATCGAATTTTTGATTGATGCTATCTCTCTTGGAATCCATCATTTGGTTGTGCGACTCAATTCGCAGCTTGTAGTACTACAGTTAAGTAATGTCTATACTATTCGAAGTCCTACTTTGTTACGGGTGTATTTGCAAATTCACCTCTTGGAACGTTATTTTGATTATATTGAATATCAACATATTCCTGGATGTCTAAATACATTAACTGATGCATTGGCTAACTATGTATTAGACAGACATTTGGATCATTTATAAATCAATCACATCAATTTTCACACAATAAAAGGTAAACCGGTAGAAGTTGTCTGTATATATAATGATCAAAAGAGTTTTTTAAAAAAAAAATTTGTCCAAAGACCAAAATGTTAAAATCTGAAGCTCGTAGCTTCTACAAAATGACATCATGGATGATGTTCATGGTATATTACGACTGCCCAGGCAACCCTACGGAGAAGTCGGCCTATGGACTCTGACACTCCTACTGTGTGATGCTGATGATGTCGTAGAACCTCTCCAAGAGGCATGTCTGGAATACCTGCTGTCAAACCCTCTAGGTTTTGTTCCATTGCTTGATAATCCTCGACATCCCATTGTGGCACTGGCGCTACCTCTCCTCGTAGCTGAATGGGAGAAGTACCAAGAGGTTGGTAAGGTCCCACATCTATGTCATCAAAAAAATAATTTTGTATTTAGTCTTTGGACGAACATATAAAACAAAAAAAAACTTTGCATATGATGAAATTCACAAAAAAATTTAAAAATAAAAAAATTGTGTACTTATTACCAAGTTCCCCCCACTGAGCATCCTTCGACAGGACTAAGTCCGTATCTCCTCGGAAATCCAACCCGGCATAAGCATAATCGTCGACCATCAACATCTGTGGTCGCAGCCAGTCGAAGAAGGTATCATCATACTTGATAATTGGTCCAGCTACGTGCCGGGGCATGAGCTCACACCATCTCAGCATTCTTGGATCCCTGGGAGCCGGTAAATTCCACTCAACCTGCAGCCTCAGTAATGGAACCCTATCAAGAAAGAAGGACACTAAAAAATATCCGTACCCAAATTGCTTCAGGTTGCCTCGTCTGCATTTGGTCAACTGCCTTTTCATGCTATGAAGCATTGCATCTGCCCAGTTAAAAACCCAAGGTTCAGTACACTCTATAGCATACCGAAAGTAACTCTAGAGCGCCATGTGAGGAGCGAAGATCCCAGCCATCCGAGAAATGGTGAACAAGATAGTACGAAGGGTCAAATCCCGTACTCCCTAAATATCTACTTTCCCTTTCTTTCTCTCTGCCTCAAGAACACAGTGTAAGCGGCAGTACTCACTCATGGGCAGCCCACCACCTCTACTACCAGTCAGGCCCACGTGGTACCCACGCCGTGACAGTCCAATCAAGAAGTAAATGTCCTCAATATATAAGGACAATGGGTGGACCCCTACATGAAATGCCTGCTGATCAGGATCCCACATATGCACAAGGTACTCTAATAACCTGACTTGGGCCCTCATGCCCAGGATACGAAAGTACTTCAGAAGACCACAGTTTCTCAAAGAGGAAATAGTGGGTGGATGATTTCCGGAAATGGCATTGTCTTCTTCGTGCTCCCTTTCACTCCATTCAAGAACCATTTTGATGGCCAAATATCTGCATAAGAAGCACAAGAAGAGGATTAGTAACTCTATTCATGAATTGGTTCTCTTTCATTGAGTAAATTTAAAAAAAAAAAAATATGCTTTGCGGTTCTCGCAGGTGCCCTTTAGGCACAGTGTGAGAACCTCGCAGGTTGCTGTGGGCTCACCTGGGAGAATGACCCATTCACGCAAGTCCCGTGTAGCCCACCTGCGAGAATGGCTGAGCGCAAGTATGGCTCACAAAACCAACTCAAAAATGAGTTTTTACCAATGAAAATGAAAAATAAAACCATTAAAGAGTGGAGGACAAAGAGCCTACCTCACTGTCGCTGACGGCTTGTCGAATGGATGCTCGTAAATCCCACAATCTGATGCCAAACTTCGAGGGTAAAAGAGGGGTTTTTTGCCTCAAATAGTGGAAAAGTGAAAATAATATGGTAAAAAGAGTTTTACTTCTTTATATTTACTTTTACCATGTTATTTGGATTTTTATAATTATTTATTTATTTAAACCCTAATCCCTAATTCCCTTTTGAGTGTAAATTTTGCAGGCGTAAGGACTTCGATGGTCATGTACAGGATGCAGACATATTTTTTCTTTTTTCATCGCATGTTTTGATTGTTTTTCATGGTTTTTTGCACAAAACCTAGAGCTTGGTCTTTGTCCGTTGTCACACTCGAAAATACATGAGAACGCGATCGAGCATACTTTTATCACTTTTTCGGGCTCAACAAGGTTATACGAAAAAGGAACCCCCCTAGAGTCCTCTTTAAGCTCTTTTCAGACTCTCTAAACATGAAAAGATAACCGAGTGACCTTGCTATTTTCACGCTCGATAAAGTATTTTAAGAAAGCGTCTGGTGGGCGATAATTTATCTCTTTTTCAGTCTCATCAGACTATTTTATGAAAAATGAACTGAGAGAGTTCTCTTTTAAGTGTTTTTCTAGACTCTATAATCCTGAAAAACCTTCGAGTTTTCTATCTCTGGACTCATTAAACAAACATTGACAGACCTGTAATGGGATCGAACCACTCCTTCTTAGGTTTCGTTAAACATACTCCGAAGGACTTATCCGAAGGATAAGATTATATCAACAAGCATATATTATCCTCCTCAAGCTTGTGTAAAAATAAAGAGGTACTCGCCAAAAATGGTGGGGGAAATTTTGGGAAAGGGATATGTTTTCATCTACATATTGATTGGCAGTAAGTGTCACTCTTGAACATGAAACCCCCTATTCATTATATTTGAAGCCGGTTTGGGAAATCCATTTGTCTCTCATTCGATTTGCTACAAGGTCATTCCCTATTTCGTCTGTGAGTCAATGTTGTCAAACCATTGGTCGTGTCGTTCATATGTTTAAAAGAAGTTCATCCAAAACCTCTATTGAGTCGGCCATCTACAGTTGTCCATTCTCTCTGTGTCGGCCTTCCCTATGTCCAGTTCAATTTACATCATACTCTGCTTCACCTTCAAAATCTGTTACTCGTTTCGTGTCATTAATGGGGGATACATCAAGGCCCTCCTGTGACGAGTTTTGTTCCTTCGACTTCAGCTCATTATTCGGAAACAAGACTTAGAAATTTTTGGTACCTTGGAACCTGCATGCCTCAATGCAGGTTTCCTCGCTTTCGACAGTGGGTTTACATCATTGACACCTGATCGAAAGATTCCGTTGAATGTTTGACTTCAACTCATTCATTCACACTCGATGGATTGTAATAGAGTACCTTGGGAGTCATTGACATCAATGGTGATTTCCCTCGCACTTGTTAACGGCTTCATCAATGACCGGTAATCAAGTGGTTTCTACCATGTTCAACTGCAACACATGTAATCACATGGTTAGATTTGTACTTTTGGGCGACGATATTGAAGACTCTGGATATCATCTCTTTGTCCAGGTTGCGATGGAGTATGTATGATTTGCGACACATAGATCCACTTTGTATGTCTCGTGGCTATGTCGTCTTAATTTGAATTTTCTTGCATAGATCCATAATGTATTCCTAGTGGCTATGCTATATTTTGACAACATGGATCCACAGTGTATGATTGGTGGCCATGACGTATGTCTACAATGTCATCCATCTGTGATCTGAGTATGGGAATTCCTACCTCAGAATTAATATATATGATATTCTGCAAATGCTTGGTTGTTTGCAGGTTTTCGATTAGGTGTGCTCCTGGTTTCCGACACACACATGCAGCTTACAAAGTCTTTTGGATGTCACTGGTTCTGGACTCATGCTTTGGGGGGCATTCTGTTACCCATGATTTTGGTCATCATGATGGTGTATTGATGATGGTGTACTCAGGCTCCTCATAAGAACTTTCTCTTGAGAAAATTGACATTCATCTCTTCCCAGAAAACATACTTTTGAAGAGAGTTCGCAGGTTGCTAATATACCAGGGTGCAAGAATGACCCATTCTCGTAGGCTGCCTTAAGCTAGGGTGCGAACTTCTCATACTGTGAAACATAGCTAGGGTGCGAACCTTCTCTAAAGCTTGGAAAAAGGTGAATTCTCGATGGTTCTAGAAAGGAATCTTCTAGAAGAATGGGTTGGCATTCGAATGGTTATCCTTGTACTGGATTCCTTGATATTGTGGGATCATTCTTATCCAAGTAACCATCTCATTCTCTCCTATATATTGATGGAATTCTCATGGAAAAGTTTAAGAAAGATTCATTGCAGAATTGGTGAAAGAATTGTGTGAAGGACTTAGCTCGAACAGGAGCTTGGAGACTCTAGCAAGTCTATCAGGAGGATTTGATCTTCTTCATGCAAGGATCGAAAAAGTGTGTGTGTTGGAGCCAAGAGCCATTGAAAGGAATCTTGTGACATCAAGGCGATCAGGTTGTAATATTCTACTTTCAATTAATGTGATACAGTGGCATGTCCCTTTCCCATAAAGATATTCTCACTTTATTGTGTAATTCCTTGATCATACACATAAGTTGACAGTTGAATATATTTTGTTATCTTCACTTTGGTTGGTTTGTGTTGTCTTGGTCTTGACCTCGCGAGAGAATCGGAGTGAAGAGGGAGAAACAGAGACCCTAGGAAGCGATACAAAGTTATGTTACTTGTTCCTTCCTACTAGCTAATTCAACAATCAAAACTTAGGGAAAGAGTCATGTCCTGTCCTGTTTTGTTCTAGATCCAGGTGGATCTAGGGAGTTCTGTTAGTGTCTGCACCTACCGATTACTTCAATAACAACTGTGTATGTCTTACTAGGAAGATTATTTTAGCATTCAAGAGTTTTCTTAATTCCTTCTTGACTATTGGTTCGAGTTTTGGGTGCATTTTCCTTAGCTTATGTTGGAAAGGTTGGGTTTGGGGTTTAATGGGAATAGTGTGTTGTATGATGTTAGGGTCAAAGGTCTTTATGTCATCATACGTCCAAGCAAAGACATCTTTGAATTCCTTAAACAACTTAATAAAAACTAACTTTTCTTGCTCAGAACATCCCAACCCCAAATTGATGCACTGTGGGTTGTCTTTAGTTCCCAAATTTACTTTTTCATGTGTCAAGAAGGAACTATTTGTTTTACAATTCACTGATTTTCTAAAATTATCATGAAGATCATAAAAATTTTCTAATTTAACCACAGATCTTGGGATAGAGTTTACCATATCCGATGTAGATTCTGGGGATCTTGGATCTGGTATTACCGTAAAGTCGTGAATATTTTTGTCATGGGTACCTTTGTCAATCATTGCGCCCTGGAAAGTTTCTTCCATGTACAGAAAGCTAATGATCTGCTGATCATCATCAAAGATTGTCCAATTTGTAATGTTGACCGGGACGGATGGTCTAATCAAAAATTCGACCGAAAATGCATTCGGAGATAGGACTTCTGTAGGAAAAAATTTTGATGTGACGTTAGCTAACAAATTAGCTTCAGAATTATTCAATCTAGAAATAGAATTTATGTTAAACGCAGAAAAATTGTTCATCAAATTCCATACCTTAGTCTGATATATTTTTAGGTGCAGAGATAAACAGTGGATAGAGTTTTTTACCTGTCTAACCACTATTTATGAATCACCAAAAAAAATCAAATTCTGAATGTTTATATCTAGTTCTTTTATAAGACCTTGTAGGAGTGCTTCATATTTGGCCGTGTTGTTTGTACATTTGAATTCTAACTGGCAAGCAATCAAAGTCTTGTTACCTGCTGGATCGATGAGCACGCACCCTGCACCAGCTCCTTCCTTAGATTTTGACCCATCGAAGTAAAGAGGCCATATTTGATTTTCATCAAGTGCATGTGACCACCGAGAGGAGGTTGTTGACTATGTGCATGTCATAATTTCAGATTGTTGTTCCGGGTCAGTGATGGTAGAAGTTTCAGCCATGAAATTGCCGAAAAAAGTGTCCATCCCCTGTATTTCAAGAGAATTGACAGAAGGAGTGAATGGTTCATTGGGATCATTTAAATCAGTTATCGTGAACTTAAGATAATGTTCACGATTTACCTTAATTCTGTTAGGCTTTCCATTCTCGGGTAGCCACAAGTGAGACCAATCTGTTGCAAAATAGTCATGTAATTGTTCTGACCAATCTCTACTTAAAAAAAAACCATATACTTATGGGATATCTACAAAAATGATATCAATCACTTGATGGACTTTAGGATTAGATGACAATCTTATAAGCACATTTTTTAATTCACCTATCACTTTAACACTAGTTCGATCAAGCTGGATGATTTTCAAGCCGGATGGTTGAACTTCAACATTAATATTTTGACAGACTGACCAAGGCATTACATTAGATGACGCACCTGAATCTACCATACAGTTATGTACATTCCTATTGAAAATTTCAAAAGTCAACAAAAAAGGAGGGACATTTCTGCGAGTATTAACAGTAGAAGTTTGTTGTTTTTTAATCGCAGCCTCTGAAACTAGTTTATCTACATTTGTTACACTATTTATAGGAAGGTCTCTTTTATCATGAGGCTCGGATGTAGTTTTGGCGGAGACCTTCTAAGGAATTTTGGGGCTTTTTTTAACACCTTTGTTGCTGTTCGGATTGCTATTTTTGTTGTTTTCCACAATATTCTGCAACATCTTTTGCAAAAGAAAAGGGAATTTTATTAATTCATAAACAGAAATGTTAGCCCTAAACTTTTTTAGATATTCAATCAAATCATAATCTAAACTTGGGTTGGCTTAATTCTATTTAGTCTCAATTGATTTAGGTTGTTTTGGAGGCAGAGTAATCACAATTTCAGAAGAAGGGTTATTTGTTGTCTTGCTCCTGGTATTGTAAGGATGCACTGTTTCGAAATTAGCTTGAAAAATGCTATCTGAAAAATGTCCGAAAATTTTCGGAGAAGTTTCATCTTCTTCTACTATCTCTTGTTCAGCTACTTCTTTAGGCATCTTGGGAGGACTCAAGTTATCGTGTGCTTCTAGGATCGTTTGAATAGCAAATTGTAGGCTATCTAGATTTAGGCCTTCGGAATTTGAGTTAGGTCGGTTTGTAGGAAAAGGCTTCCTAAATGGGGGTTTGTAAGGTCCTTTGCTCGAAGAATCTTCTTCAGCCGACATTTTCAAATCTATAACTTGATTGGATAATTTCTGAATGAATTTCTGTAATTTTTCTAGATCTGAACTTTTTGGTTGAGCTTTGTTTTGGGGAGGTCTAGGAAGGATTTCGATTTTCTTCTTGGACGATGAACTAGTCTTTATCTCGTTACCGGTATTGTCTTTTAAGCTAAGAATATATTTTTTGATCTGACTGGCCTATTCGAAGGCTTATAACAATGTGGCTTTCTTGGACCTCTTTACCCATATGGCTATGTTTTGATGTAAGGCTTTCGTGTAGTATGCAACAATAAGATTTTCGGCAGGCGTCGAATCCATGGGGATTCTGTTTTTTAGTGTCAGGAACCTTTGATTAAAGTCCTTTATCTTTTCTTTGGGGCTCATTTTTAAATTAGACAGTTCCATGACTAGAACTTTGGGAGACCTGTCATCCCCGAACTTCTCAAGGAAACAGGACTCGAGTTTATCCCATGACACGATGGTATGGGGTTGTTGGGAAAAGTACCAGGTAGAGGCATTGCCTTCAAAGGTGTAAGGAAACAATCTACACACTGTGTCTTCATGCTCAACACTATGGAGCCTGATGGCTAGCATAAACTTTTTGATATGATCTTCAGCGATCTGCTTGGAGTCTGGGTCAAATTTAGGGAGCCATTTCTCCAGGTGTTTAAGTAAAGGATGTTGGGGCCCAAGTATGGCCACTACATCTTGGTCAAGCCAAGGTCTGGTGAGATTGTTCGAGTTTTCCATAGGTGTGGGTGGTGTTGAAGGCTAAGATGAAGAGTTTCCTTCGTCGGATGACTCTTCTCCTGAAGAAGAAGGAGATGAAGGTGGGGGTGATGGTGGTATACTAGATCCTCCTACTACAGGAGTGAGAATATGATCTGGATCTGTAGGATTTAAAGTAAGATCAGTACCTCTGAGTTGTTCCCTGATATCAGAGAAGTCTAATGGTTGGTTCAAAGGTTGACCTGGTTATCTGATACGGGCTAAGGCACTGTGCGTTCTTATGAGTGACTGGCAAACAATTTCTTGAACATTAGACCATGTGGGGTTTGGTGTTACTGGTTCAACAGCTATCTATGGAATATCATTGGATGTGGTTGCAATTTGGGAGACAATATTTCCATCAGCATGACTTCTTGTCACTATAGGTGAGCGGGTGTGTGGGGGAGGAGTCTTGCGACCTCCATGTGCCATCAATAGTTTGCAGGCCCTCCTTCTAGCGCCATTTGTTGAAGGGAGAAATTGACCGCACGTCAACTGGAAGAGTGAGTTCGGTCCGGGGTTGTCTAATTAACCCAAGTCGTTTGGATTAACTCACCCTCGCGGTTTTTATGGCTCTGTTGGCTGATCTAAGTCCTAAAGAAAGCAAAAATAACCAAAGAAAAAACAATAACCTAATAAATAACAATTACTAAAATCTATAAGTACAATTAACTATATATATATATATATGTAAAATTTATATATACAATAATTCTATTTATTATATATATACAATATATACAAATTACGAATTTTAATCTAAATCTGTGAAAATCGAATGTAAATCGGTCTTTTAAACAACAGTGAAATTACTATCTAATCTTTTTTATTTGTTTTCTTAGATGTTTATACTCAAGAAATCGAATATCAAACTGACTAATTGAAAAAGGAAATAACAGATGGTAGAAAATATTTTAACTATAGGAAACTTCTATATTCATTGAACTGATGAAATCAAATAACAAGATGACCTATTATTGCATCCAATATCTATTCAATGTGTAATATCCAGCTTCATTTATTTGATGAGGTAAACCTGCGACAGATCTTGAGACTTCTCCTAATAAATGTGAAGCAATAATGATGGAGGTTGAATTATAATCACATAAAACATGATGGATGCAGCCACAGTAATATTATAATTCACAAGTAGTCACAATAAGACAATTCTTGCTGTAAGAACTTGCATATAAACATTCAATCAAAATTAGAGATAAATCTCTTAATTCAAGGTGAATGAATGATCACTATGTGTTATATCTGGAACACGAGACATGGATAGTATATAAACTTAAATCATAGAAACTCATAATAAACCATGATGATGAAAGAAATCATAATCTATTAACAAATTGAAATAAACATGACTTGAATAAAAACATCATATAGAAAAGCTAACGCTGTGACGTGTATCATATTCCATTCAAGTCTGTGATGAAACATCCATAGTCTTGCTCTAGGCTGAGATGATCAAATGTTTACAAAATAATATGTTTATATAGGTTTCAGGAACATAACTGTTTCCTATTGATAAGATCAAGTTGGTTTCAAAAAATAGTGGGGGATGCAACCACCGTGATTTCACTAAATATCAAAAACTACCAATAGTTTAATCTATTTACTCAAAAATACAAAATTGATATGGATGGGAGATCTCAAAAAGTGCCTCAAATCATCTTGGAAATCATGAGCTCCTTAATCATCCTGAAAAAAAATAAAAATGAGAAGATCTTAGATATGTTTTTAATTATCAAATCAAACAATTTGAATTTTTCTTAATTGGCTACAGAATCTTGCGATTCTGTAGCTAGTTATAATAGCAATGCAATCATATTTTCTTAAATAAACAAAACAGACTAATCTTAATAAGATTAATAGTTTATTCAATCAAATCAAATATCCTAACTTAAGAGTGACACAATCATGCTAAAAATTAAAAAAATATCATACCTCAAATCATGAAATCAAAACGTATCAAGAAATTTTGGAATTTACGATAGCTGTTGTTGCCTCTACATTTTTGAAAATGACACGACCTGTAGATTTCAAGAATTTCTCCTTCCCTTGGATAATGGATTCAAGTCGGTTAATTTCATTTGTCAATGTATCAACTTGGTCTCTTAAAGACTTGAATCGTGACAGTAGCAGTGGAACATCAGTATAGTACCTCTCGATCCACGATCGGCACTCATCACACTGTGACTGTAAGGGATTTTCATTAGCACTAACAGCATTATGGGTTGGAGGATCCTCTATGCAAATGGTAGGCTTATCACAGAGTTGGATGCCAAGAAATTATAGGTTATCCTTTAAACAAGGAGGCAGATTGTTAACATAGTCATAGGGTTGGTCGAGGTATAGCCCGAATGACACAGGGTCCTCTTCAGCCAAGAATTTATCAATTTCTGAGTCTGAATATTCACTCACTTAAATCGTGTTGATTGTGTCTGCACAGGGTTTCATTTTATTTTGAACACTTCGTGAAATCAAATGACTAGATCTTTTGTTCTTGAAATTAACATCGACACTGCCCTTTAGCTTCTTTCTTGTAGGTTTCTTAATAGTTTTAGTGAAATTCTTTGGATGTGTAACCGGTTGGTTGTCCTGTTGAATGACATCAGGGTAGGTCAAGGGTTATTTATTAGGCAAAAAATATCAAGCCTGAAGCGGTGGTGAAGAGGCCATAGGGTTCACAAGGGTTTCCACAACGACCGGCTTATCTACTTGTCCCAACTCATTGTTGCCAAAACCATTTCATGAAATGAACGCATCCCAACAATCGTTTTGTGACTATAACTGGTGCATAAGGATAATTTTAATGAGCCCATGGTGAAATAAACTTGAATCTGACCTCTATTTCCTAAACCGTTTACCCATCTTATACATACTTCTGAGTAGGAAGTAAGGCATATTCAATGGAAAGCCAATAAAACTCATAAGCAAGCATAGATGATATAGGAAAACTAATCCAAATCTTCCTTCACATGTGATGAATTGTTTCACTACAGCAAGAAAATCATGCCACCTAGGTTTTAAGCATGAAACTGGCATACCTTGATCGCAACTAGTTATTTTTCGTGAGGTAAACAGTAAAGTCCAGGGGACCTTCTTGACTTTTGCATTCTTGAACCATTTCTGCCCAACTGTTGGAAATCCCATGGCTTGGCTTAATAAATCTTCTGTTAGTTCCAATTTCACATCACCTATATTTTCCCTACAGCCATCAAAGTTTAAAGTAAACTCTTGGGCGACTTGCAGGTTAAAACCCTGAAATTTTTTGATGAACAAATGCCAACCATTCGCTTCCAAGTCTTCCCTAGTGTTATCATATGAGAGTAGGGTCTGGATGTCATTTGGTTCAACCCTTACCACTGGATCCATGCCGAATGGACTGGTAATTAACACATAATACACAGGTAGGGTTTGGAAAAATGCCACAGAGCCATAGCCCCAAGCCTTATCAATACATGTTGTGATAATTGAAATGACGGGCAAGGTGTTAATCAAAAAGCGTGTGAGTAAATTCATGAAGCCTGAGACCGTGCAAAAGAGTAATGGCATGTTGTACGTCATATGCCACCTTGTCATTGGGTACATGCTAGGACCAGAGTACCTTGAAATCAAAGTGCGCGCACCATAGTTTGATTGTAGAGATAGGTGAGTTTATAAAAATTGAATAATTCAAGGTTTCATGAATCAAAAATCCACCAAAATCAATACAAAAAATCGAATATCAATGGATGGGGGTCTTTCACTTATGCAACCAAGGCATGCTTATAACCAAAAAGGGTCACAAACAAGGAGAGCAACATGCTCATAGAAAAAATATGACAATTCTATAATAAACCATATGAGCAGTTTACCTTTAATCAAAAATTCGAAACCAAATGGAAATCCCAGTTGCGAGTTTTCATGCTTACAGTCATGAAAACAAAATTCAAAAAGATGATATGTAAAAAGAAATGATTGACAACTTTCATTTAGTCACAATCCTCATGATGAGTAATGAAAATTGATAGACCCTATGTAGGCAGCTTATAAACAATAGTAATTATATAATTGCTGCCAACACATACCTTAAACCAAGTGCCAACATATAACTCAAGTATGTGTCGTAACATACCTCAAATCTACAAACTTGTAAGATTCGCCACGATCTCATTTTTCCATTATGATTTTGAAATTTGTATCTAATATACTTATGTATGTATTGTCAGACCTCTGAAAATTTCACAGTTTGCAATGTCCGAGAACAAAAGTTATAGGAAAAATGCCAAGCTGACTTGTTTGAAACATATTTCAGGACCATTCAAGAGCTATGAATTACACAAAGAATATCTCTAAAAATGTTGTGATCCAAGGTTTGAAATTTTAACCAAAGATACTCTATGATATTTCTTCCATCTCCCCAAAATTCCACGGTCATAAACTTCTCAAAACAAAATTTATAGCGAAAATGACAGACCTTGTTGAATTATGTCCTATTCTGGAGAGAAATCTTGTATAGCATGCCACACACTTAATATTTTCTATCTAGCTCTGAAAATAAAAAAGAACATACTAAGGAATGTACTCTTTTCAATTCAATTTGTCTCACAAAATTTGGATCCTCTATGAAGAATTTATGACTATTTTTTTTAGAACACCATTTTGAGAATAGTTCCAGGACTAGTCATAAACCCTATCTTCCACAGAGCGTATCTCCAAAAACACAATGACCTAGTAGCTGAAATTTTTACCACAGGCACCATGATATGTCATCTCAACAATCACTAACGCATTCATTTTAGAAAAAATGTTATAGCAAAAATGGTAATATGACCTTTAAATAACATACCTTAGAACACATCATCACAAGACTTCATCCTCCCTTGGAAGTTCGCCCTTCTTCACTTCACTTTCCCTTTAAAATTTTCCTCAGATATCCTTGTTTAGCTAAGATAAAAATGACGAGTTTATGTAACAAATGAAGTCCTAAGTTCCTTATTTATACTAGATATGACACCCTCTTTTTAGGCTCGACTTGACCCAAATAAAATTCAATTTAATTTTTAATGAGTATTCCATTGGGGCCAACTTTACCAACAATATCCATAATATTTATTTTAATATTCACTATAATGGGCCAACTTGTAACTTCTTGTTTGAAACACTTTCTAGGGGTTGACTTGTAACTTGTTGTCCTTATATTTGGGGTTTCTTCATTTGATTTCAAGGCTTCATCTTTAAAAGGTCATATCTCCTTAACCGTGAGGAACCACATGGTGTACTGCCTACTGTTGGAAATGGAATGATGAGGAATATCCATCTATGAGGGTTTTGCGTGCAATTACAATGTCCTTCATCCTCATTTTCCTCAAACAACTGCATGCTTCATGACCACACCTCTTGGGCTTCTTATAGGATTCTTCAAAGCATCTTCCTTTGAGGGATATTCTTAAATCTATGCCATAAGGGGACCACTTTGGATAATACAAATAAACCCATCACTTCTAGGGGATTCTTGGACTTTCTTCAGGGATTATTCTAGGGTTGACATGCTTCTTTTAGGGTTGACATCAATGACAATCAACTTTCCAACAAAATTGTGGTCTATATTGTTGTGTATGTAGATTATCTTTTGATAAGAGGGAACATTGAAAGTTATATTGGATCCATAAATAAAAAGTTGAAGAAAGGATTTGATATGACATATTTGGGACATCCTCACTACTATTTTGGTATTGAAGTGATTCAAAATCCAAAGTACATATTCATCTCCCAAAATAATTATGTTAGAGAATTGTTGAACAAGTTCGACATGGCTGAGTGTAATCTTTTTTTTACTCCAATTGAACAAAATTTGAAGCTCACATAAAAATAAGGGAATGAATTTGAGGATGCAACCAAGTACAAACAACTTGTTGGAAGTCTTATATACCTTATGACCACCAGACTAGATATTTCATTTTTTGTTGAAATTATTTCCAAGTTCATGCAAAAACATTGTGAAGAAAATTGGTTTGTTGCAAAAAACGTTCTAAGGGAACTCAATATTTTGGACTCAAGTACTCTAAGGAAGATGATTTCAACCTGATTGGATATTCTGATTCAGAATTTGTTGGGGATAAGGAAAATGGAGTGTCAACTTCATGTTATCTCATGAGTCTTGGATGAGCAGTTGTCTCTTGGAGATCACACAAATTGTTAATTCTTGTAGATTCCACAACAAAGGAAAAATATGTGGCAGCTTTTGAAGCAATGAAGGAGAATGTGTGGCTGAGTAAAATACTTGAATATTTACAGGAGAAACAAATGAATTCTACTCCTCTTCTATTTGAAAATACTTCTACAATCAATTTGGCCATGAATCTCAGATTACATGATTGAACTAATAACATCAACACAAAGTATCATCTAATTCGATATCATGTAGAGGCCAATATATTCACTTGAGACATTGTTCCAAAAATGAGAAAATCATGAACATCTTCACCAAAGCACTTGGAAGTGAAAATTTTGAAATGTTCAAAATGATGCTTGGACTCACAAAAACCCCTTCATATTAAATGGGGAATTTTGGACATGTAATCCTTATAATTGCATTACTTATGTAAATATTATTGTAAATATCACTTAAGATAAATATGAAGATTCGTAAGTTATAGGAACAATCACCCCGAAAGGGGAAGACCAACAATCATTCAAATGTACATTTATTGAGCTTCATGTTGATGCAAACCATCAAGTGTTGAGTTACATTTTCTTCCATACCTAGCCGTTCCTTTTGTAACTAGATTTCGATAAGATTGCTAAAAAAAATATAAATCTAGAGCATTCAGATTTCTTCATTTATTAAACCCACAAAAATTGTGAAGAAGACTGCAACAATGGAAAACATGTTTATGTCGATCCTATACTAAGATATTTATATATAAATACACATCAAACCCCTTTACTCCTCGATTTTCCTTATGTCTGAACCGTGTTTTCGTAGTGGTTGTGTTATAGTCCAAAACTTTCACATCTATGCATCCAGGTAATTGGCCCATCCATTTGCATCCTTTGTCAATCATACTACTGAGGTTTCCTTCAAAAAACAACTATTTGGATAATGTACGTGTCCTACTACACTATCATCCCATGTACATACGCGTGTTGAATGATATTCTACCTGCGCACATACGTGTGATGCATGCTAGTCCACCCACGTACATACACGTGCTGCATGCTAGTTAGCTTGTGTTTACTCCCAAAAAATGAAAAAAATATAAAATTGCACATATTTCAGCGGAGTTGACGGGCTATGAAGGGTTTCCTAACCTTTTACCCCCTGTATTCCTTCCCCAAACCGAATAACCATCTTTTTCTCATATAAAAAGAGGTCTAGGGGGATCATTTGAACATATGAACATGGAGACAAGAAAACTCTGCCAAAATCCTTTCCCTCTCATTGCCCAAGTTTTGCATCTTTTTCTGAGTTTTATCCTCATCTTTCTCTTCCATCCATTCTCCCTATACAAAACTTCCTTCTTCCCATGTTGGCATGTTGTTTGTGAGAATTCTATGTGGGATTGGTGCACTTGGAGTCACGAAAGAGGAGCCTGAACTTGGTTCGTAGAGTGACATCAGCAGGAAAAGGTTGTAACCTTTCATCTTGTTTATGAATAAAAGAGATTATCCTTGTCCCAAAACTTTATGTGTACATGTTCTTATCTATTTGATCATTTACATCTATATTTAGTATTTTAAGTGATTACTAGAGATTGTATATGTAGTTGTGTTTTTTTCTTGATCTGTTGCAGGTAATATTTGGGAGGAGATCTATGATCTAATAGGCAACAAAAAGTGGAATAGGTCTACATCAACAAAAAGGATTCAAGGTGTTCTTCTTAACCTTCTCTTCCCTCTCTCTTATCACTTAGTCTAGATTGTTTTTGGGTAGATTAGATATAAGTTAGTCTTTTAGGGGGTTATCGCTCTACCTATTCCTTAGACCCGGTTTAGGGGGAATTTTCCCCATAGAAGAATTGACGACTCTACTAGAGAGTATCTCTAGGTTCTTAGTGGGAGATCTTGGTTTGATTTGATTTTTAGTTTCTTTTTTAGTTTTCTGAGTGTTCTGAGTCAGGTTGGGTCTCTGGTCACCTTCCAGGTGCCTACCAGCTTCCCTTGCCCAATTTATTTGTCCAAACTTTTTATTTTTTTGAAAATTTGCAGAGGTGTACGCACCTTGTTTTCAGTACAACACACGTACATAGGAATTCTGCATTATACACAACCCGCGTACATACGCAGGATGAACGTGCACAACATGCGTCTATGTGGTCTTGGAAGAGTTTTTCAAAATATTTTTCTTTCTTATTAGGAAGCTCTTTGCTTCTTGGGTCTTCCTGAGTTCTATAGGGCCTTTGTTAATTGTGTTTGGCTAGGTTCAAGGCTCAGATTATCTTGCAACTTGTAAATAATCTTTTTGTTTCTTTATCTCTTTTGTTTATTGTCAAGGTTAAGGGTGAAATTGTGAGCTTTAGGTCCTCCTGTGGATTCCAGTGAATCCGTTCTTTTAATCAGTGGCTTAGGGTCTGTGTCATTCTTTGGTTTGTCATCTCTTTCCCTTGATTATGCTTTGAAAAAGAAAAAATATCATTTGTTTGTTATTTTGACTTCTAAGCAAATAAAAATCAAAACAATTGTTGTAGTTCATTAACTGTATTTTCATTTTATTATGCATGTTTGTTTGGTGCTTGTAGCATAGGCTCCTTTTACAAAAGTAAAGAGTTTTGATTCCAAAGTTCCTTCTAGTCTTATTCCTTGAAAGTTTTAGTAGTTTCCATTGCATTTTGAAACGAAAAAACGTTCTGGAAAATATTGCATTTTAGGATATTGGTCTATATTTTAAAAAGTTTGCACCTTCAAAGTTAAAAATCCATTTTTTCAGTTGTAGAACGTAGTTGGCTTTCTGCAAAATTTTCTAAAATATTATTAGCTCTTCTCTTTCATCTCTCAAGAACACCATGAGTTTCACTTCTGTACCCCCTGACTAATTAATCCATTTAAAATTAACAATTAATGCTAAAAGCAACTAGACTTTTTTGTTTATAAGGTACACCAAGTAGTCTAGGCTTTAGGTCCTTGAAATAGGTGTGGAGAGGAAACTCTTCAAGGAAGATTAAATAAACTTAAGATTTTGTGATAGGGAGTGTAAAAGTCTGGTTTCGTAAGAGTTAGACTTGACCCCCCTCTAACACAAGGTATAAACACGAGGTCGCATGAGGAACAGTGGAGAAGGTGACCCCTCCAAAGCAGGACCAAACGTAGTGAGGATTGTATATTGAGGGTCATTCTTGGGATATTTTCTGACCGCATTTGACTACGGATCTTCATGGACCTTGAATCCATTTGGGATCCCCAGTTGTCTTCTAGACCATTTGCCTTTCATACCCTTGAAAGGCTTCGGACTTTGCTATCCTGCTCATTACGATCAACCGGACTGTCGACTGTACCTGATTGGTGAATGGCTACGAGATGACAACCTAGTTTCCTATTTGTAGGGACTTACACAAGTGATTACGGGGGTATACCGCAATACCTAGGGAATACGTCAGATCGCACTTTGCAGAGTATACCCAGAGGGTGATTCCGTCTTCGATTTACACTTGCACCGGTAAGTTGCTCTAGTGTTGATTGGCATAACTGTTCTTCCTCCCAGTTTGTTGATTGCTTGATTTGTCTTTAGGGAATTTTTAGTGTGTGCTCTGTTTTTTGCACTAGCTTAACCTTAGAGTTTCGGTTGATCATTTCACAAGGTGGAAAATAACCAACTCCATCATTCACGTAGGCTTTATGGCCTACCACCAGTTACTTTGGAGCTACCTCTGCCACCGTTGAGGTGAAGGCTAGATTAAGAAGGTTCTTTTGAAGCAATCAGGCCACCGAAATTTGTTCCTGAGCCTAATCCTAGAGAATATACACTTGCATTGAAGGAGTCTACCGTTTATGACCTCGAAGCTAAAGGCTTCAGGCCCGCAAACCCTCTGATCACTGATTTATCAACACCACTTCTTATTCAGGTAGTCCCTTCTGAGATGACTTCACCTGATCATAGTTTTGTTAGACGATTAGTTATGTAAGAAACTAATTCTACCTCTTCTAGGAGTCCTCATACTCCCATCCCGGCTGTGGCGGGAGGGGGTTTTGTGCCCCTCCCCCACCTCCATCTATAAGGACTATGGCTACCCAGACACCTACAACTTCTGGTAGTGGAACGGTCCCCACAACAACTATGACCACTGTTCCTTCTATACAGAACACATATGGCACTCCCTTTTCACACGAGATGTCGAGTTTCAACTCTAGCTTGACTTTAACTTACTCTACTCTATAGACTGTTGGTATGGGGGTAGGGAGTCCTAATTCTCCCTTGCAAGGATCCTTCATGGGCACCACTGCTTCGTTTAATGCTATCCCTTATAGTGGGGGTCATATCCCTCCTCTGTCCCCTTCGCATGGAGGTGCTTTCCAGTAATCATCTGAGCTTAATACTATTAGTGTTTCATAGAAACCTGCATAGGAGATCTAGCTAAAGAAAGTACAAACAAAGATTATCAAGAAAGGAAGAGAGATTCAATATGGAAGAATGAGAAAATATATTCACACTACTCCAATAAGCTGGTGATTGATACATAGATCATGATCAATATGATACAATGAATGAGTGGAATACACTCATATATAGGGCAAAGAATTCCATAATGAAGAAAAGAAATCAAGCAGTTAGCTTTCCTTAGGAATGCATGCATGCATAATAGTGATGGTAAAAATAGAAAGTCTAAAATAGAACTAGTCAGTTAACTCCCACTGAACTAGTGTGTCGAAAATAGAAATTTCCCCAACACCCCCCCTGAACATCACTATGGAGTAAAAAAATGAGTCCCGGCTACTAGGCCATTTTAGGTACTCATGTACAATGCAACTAATGAACACTGAATAAAAGTGAGGAAAGAGGGAAAACCACGTGGGAACAAAACCTCCCCTCAAAAGATAATGTATCAAAAGAAGAAAATGATAGTTTCTAGGCAACTGTGTTCTTCACTGCAAGACGATATCGCAAAGTCTGAAACTTTTGTTCACTGAAAGTCCTCGTGAATATGTAGAAATATTTATGGATTTGATGAAGTCCTTTGGCAATCTGTCGAGCCTTGTACCTCTTGATCCTGTGGACCCATCTGTACCTAAAAATATTCCTTTCTGGTAGATGTGGAACCATATTCCAAGTCTAGTTCTATAGGAGTGATTCATACTCCTTCTTCATGGATGCTTGCCATAATGGATTTCCACAACCTTATTGTAGGCATGTGGATTAGTAGATTGAACCATATAGAAATGCATGGGCATCGCAGGTTTTGAAACTGAAAATACATGAGAAGACTCTTCATGCTGAGATCGAGACCTCCTCGAATCCAATGGATTCCCTGCAAGGTTGCTTGTTGCCTGAAGTGTGGTCTGTGCCTTCTTGGGCATCTGTTGAATCTTCGACATTGGATTCTTATCTGTTTGTACTACCTGCTGATTTCCATGTACAAAATCTGAGTGTATGGAATCATCTTTGATGTCTGAAACTGATGGAAGAACAAGAGTATATGCATGTTGCACTGGAGGTGCATGCAAAGTACTCTCCTTATGTGTAAGTAGAATAGAGGAGTCATCATCATAAAAATTAGTGAATTTATACAATCTTGACTTGTGATCCACCTCACCAATTGCAATGTTGGAATTGTCATGCATGTCAATTACTGAAACTGAATCTGGTGTAAATTCAACCTTTTTACCTTTTTGAGCGATCTGATCAACCGAGAGAAAATTCATAGAAATATTTGGAACATGTAAAACATTCTCAAAACTTCCATTGTGGATTTCCACTCTCCCTTCTCCTACTACTGCTACTGGAGTATCATCCCTCATGAGAATAAGGGTCTTGAGCATGAACTCAAAGAAGAGAAAACTTCCTCTTTCGCTGCCATATGATGGGATGCACCAAAATCTATAATCCATGAATCAGATGAGGAATTAATTGAAACCAGAGCATGATGATTACCTTTCTTAGGCATATGGTCTTCTTCCTTCTGCTTCTTGACTCCCTCTAGAATGAAGTTTCCAAGGTTTTTCTGCTGAAGTGCATGTGCCATAAGATCGATTTGTTTCTTCATGCATGTGGATTCTTCATGATTCGGTTTACTACAGTAAGTGCACTTCTTTCCTTTCTTCTTCTTCTTGGACTATAAAGAGTCTTTGGAACCCTAAGAATCATTAAAGGGTTTATAATATCCCTCCTTCTTGTTCTGTTTGGATGACCCTTTTCCATCATGCATGGTGAGTGCATGTGCTTTGGGATCTTTCATGAGGCCCATTTGTATGAGTTTTGTCTGCTCTTATGTAAGAGACTGAATGAACTGAGCCAACATAGGCATTTTCCAATTTGTTCCAAAAAGACATCTGCCAGAATGGAAATTGGAGACATATACAGTGTATTCTAGTCCTAGCTTGGCCAAGATTGTTAGAATAAGTTGTTCCTCTTGTGTAGACTTATCAATACCACATTCACCCAAGCTCAATAGAAAAGATTTAAATTTAGTAAAAAAATCTTGTATATTATCAAAACTTTTAGGGTCTAAGGTATTCAACTCTACCCCAAGCATATGACCTCGCATCTCATCCTGCTTTCCAAAGAGTCCTTCCAGGGTGGTCCAAATATCATTTGGAGTCTTGCATGCAGCAACATGAAACCATAAATCAGTGGAGATTAACTCAAGAAGTAGTCATGTGGCCCCATCCTTACGGTTCGCCCATCTCATCTTCTCAATCACTAATGTAGGTTCTGTTTCTATCACCATCATCAAATTATACAATCCTTTTCTTTTGAGTTGGAATGTCGCCTTGGGCTTCCATTCAAAATAATTTTATATTGTGAGGATTACCACCAAGTTTGACTCTATAATAGTTGTCATGTCCATCTCTTCCACGGTTTCTAAGAACCCCTAAAAATTTACTCTTGATCTGCAAGTGAAAAATTAAGAAATTAAGAATTCGTATCAGTTTCAAGAGATGATATTACGACTTACTTTATGAGAAAATGGTGAGGAAACTCGCCAAACAATTGAAAACCCACTTCCAAAATGGGTCAATCTACTTTCCAAGCAGGTCGTTTCCTCAAAAACTTGATATTTTGGGAGAAATCACTGATGAAAGGTACGGCCACGGATTCGTATTAGTTTCAGGAGGCTATCTTGCGGCTTACTTTCTGAGCAAACGATGAAGAATATCACCAAACGGTTGAAAACAAACTTCCAACATGGGTCTATCTACTTTCCTCGCGGGCCGTTTTCTCAAAAAATTAATATTTTGGGAGGAATAACTGCTGAAATTTATGACCACGGATTTAGCTCGCCGAAACTCCGATTTTCCTTATTCTTTGGCTTCTCTGGCTTGCTCCAAGAATCATAGCTCTAATACCATGTCAGTGTTTCATGGAAACCTGCATAGGAGATCTAGCTAAAGAAAGTACAAACAAATATTATCAAGAAAGGAAGAGAGATTCAATATGGAAGAATGAGAAAATATATTCACACTACTCCAATGAGTCGGTGATTGATACATAGATCATGGTCAATATGATACAATGAATGAATGGAATACACTCATATATAGGGCAAAGCATTCCATAATGAAGAAAAGAAATCAACTAGTTAGCTTTCCTTAGGAATGCATGCATGCATAATAGTGATGGTAAAAATAGAAAGTCTAAAATAGAACTAGTCAGTTAACTCCCACTGAACTAGTGTGTTGAAAATAGAAAATTCTCCAACAAATACCAGTTCCAGCTTGTTCAGTGGAGGGAGTCACGAGCCCCGGTCCTATATGAATCTAGTTGGGTATATGCATTTTTATTTTTTTTGTTCTTTTGGAAATAATTCTTTCTCATCAGGGGGAAACCCCGTCTTTAATCAACCCAACCCTATGCAAGGATTTGTTCCTTCATAAGGAGTGATGACAGGAGCTTTCTCCTCTCAAGTTCCTGGAAATCCATGGCAGGGCTCTTTTCCTTTGCAAGGGATTTCAATCGGGGGAAACCCCTCCCACACTCACTGGAACCCTAGGCAGGGTTAAATACCTATGCCAGGAGGATCAGCTAGGGGCATCCCCAACTAGGGTCCTTGGAATACCATGTAGGGAGCAATCCCTACCCAAGGTATGTCATCCAATTCCATGAATCCGTCGACGATGCAGAATAATGCACAAACTCCTTTTACTGGACAAGGACACCATGGTTTCTACCAAAACCCTGGCCATCAAGCAAACGTTTCTTGGCAACCTGGTGCCAGTCAAAACCCAGGCCCCTCTTTTCCTTTGAATCCACCACAACCTAGGTTACCTTTCCTAGCAACTCTTCATTTGCCATATTTGTCAATGTTGTTAAATGATCTGATCTGTCATGATCCACATTGGCTTCCCATACTGAATAAGTTTCCCTTAGAAATACCTAAATTTGAAGGCAATCCTAGTGAAGATCCAAGCGATCATGTGATCCAAGTGGATATTGGTGGCCATCCACCTATTCCAAATTCCAACTGGCTCATTTTGATAGTTTTCAGTTCAACGCGTTTCTCTATAATGGGGACACTTATTTGTAATTATGGGTTTTGTACTTCTAAGGATGTCTTGAATCCCTACTTAGCATCCAGGTGGATATTGGTGTCTATCCATCTAGTCCAACTAGCCTATTTTGGTAGTTTTCATCTTAGTATATCTTTTTGTAATTCCGGGGCCATTTTGAGGCGCTAAACAACATTTTTTAGGATTTCCACAGTCAAACTATTAACAAGGTTAGAGTTTGATGGAATAATGTGTATTTTTCGAAAATACCTTTCCAATGGGCTATCACACACCTAAAACGAAGATCGTATGAAAAAGTTATGACCCCAAGAAGTTGATGTACTAACTTACCCCAACAGGGCCCACATGACTTTTGGCGGTTCATCTCATAGGGTTGGGTTTTTGGATGTCTGGGGTTTTGTCATTCATGTTTATTGTAAAATGGCCTTCAGAGCCTCATTATAGTCATATTCTTTTGAATGAGGATAGTCGTCACATCTCTTCTCAGAGATAAAGCTACCACCATTCTAGCGAGTCTTGCACTCTGTATTTTTACAGTCTCTGTACATTTATTTCATTAATAGAAATAATGTATTGTTGTATTTCTCTGTTTATGCCAATATTTATGTGTATTTCATTGTAATATCTCTTCTTTCATTTTGTTCCGAAAATAATTTGGATCAGTGGTATCATAGCAGGCTGCTCTTGATTGTTTTTCAGTGCATGTCCCTGACGAGGTCCGAGTATAGCAAGTTGGATCTCGAGCTTGTCTCTCTTGAGGAAAATCGCTATCCCATGCCCAAGAAACCCTCCATGGTGGAATAAATGAAAAATGACGGAGAAAAATATCCTATTAACCTGTTGCTTGAGCAAGCTCTCGTGCGATAGAGGGACGAAATGATGGAGAATTTTGCCCACATCCTTCAACACCTTCCAATAGAAACAGGTACATCTTCATCAAGAGGCCACTTTGTAGGAACTTATCCCTTTAAAGTACAAGTTAACTTTGATATTCTTGTATTTGAAGTTCAGATAGATACAGATTCCCTAGAAAAATGGTTAAATTTGCTAGAAGGTTATTTCTCTGTTCACAATTTTTCTGACAAGGAAAATATCACCTTCGCACTCCTCAAGGATCTCCCCTATGTCAAACATTGGTGGGAAACTTACTGGGAGAAAAGTTCCATACATGAATATAGAATATATGGGGTCGAGCCCACTTGGTATTGTTTTTTGGACGCGTTCAATGATCAATATTACCATGTTGATAACTATGAAGACCAGTACATGAGATGAACCACACTGTGGCAAGAGAAGGGCCAAATAGTGCAGGAGTTCACAAATACTTTCCATACCTTACATACCAAGCTGGATATCAAAGACTCTAAGTGAAATCTGGTTCTGAAATAATTTAGGGCTCTGCATAGGTATGTCCAAACCAAAATGGATTTCCTAAACATCTCATCACTGGGAGCTTCCTATCGATATGCTGTCAAAATCGAGAAAAAAATTTGGGCACGAGTACAAATGGGAGTACGGGTCTTCAAATCTGCAACAACCAAAGCATGATAAACATGACCCTAAATAACATCCTTCTGAAAAATATTCCAAGACATAGGAAAATAAGGGTAAGGGAAAGACGAAGATTGAAACTGGGAAGTGCTGCGACTTCCACAAAATCCCCTGGCACAACACCAATGAATGTCGCTCAAAACAGTCATTGGTGGTTGAGATAAAAGACAAGGAGACGAACCCTGATTCAGAGTATGATCAAGAAAATAATGAAAAAAGACAGATCATCGACGCATACCCCACTACTATTGTCGCGACCACAACAATTCAACCATAAGAACCAACAGATCCTGAAGAGGGGGAGCGCCTCTTCCATTCACATATGTGGGTGAAGGGGACCCCATTCTATTTCATTGTTGATAGCGGAAGCCATAAGAACCTCATATCAGCCGAGGTCATCAAACAATTGGGGTTGTCGAAAACACCACACCCACATCCATACAACATCGGGTGGCTTCACCAGGGACGAGATCTTCATGTTAGCCAACAGTGCCACCTGTCCTATGGAATCCATCCCTTCAAGGATGAGGTAGTATGTGATGTTTCCCCTCTTGATGTATGTGATGTTGTTTTGGGCCAACCATATATGTGGAAACATCATGTTGTTTATGAGTCTCGACCTCGTAGTGCCATTATTACTCTAATGGTCATCTCTATAGGATACCAGAGGTATTTTCGACTGTTTTTCCACCAAAATAATGCCGCAAGGTAATCTCTCACACTACAAAATTCAGCCTCTTCACAATTTGTTCAAAGGATGCACATAAGGCCACTGCAACCACCAAAACCTCAACACCTTCTATCCAACAAAAGCAGATTGCAGAAGAGAAAGTAGATATTGTTTCTTCACCTACGATGGTGCCTACACAATGCCCCATCAAGCCCAAAGACAACAGGTTGGTGGAACATATTCAACCCCACCAGCAACAGGTTCGTGACAGCCTTCCACATACCAAGCAACACAACTTCTCCAGTAAGGCACACAACTCACCAAGATTAAGATTCATCAAACGCTTTCCCCTCTTCCCCTAGAAATCAACACAATGGATACCATTACTTCCTAATGGGGGAGGTCCAATCTAGGTGGATATTTTTGGCCACCCACATGTTCCAAATTCCAACTGGCTCATCTTGACAGTTCTCAGTTCAGTATGTTTCTCTATAATGGGGACACTTCTTTTTAATGATGGGTTATGCATTTCTGAGGATGTCTTTAAGCCTTACATAGCATCTAGGTGGATATTGGTGGCTACCCATCTAGTCCAACTGGCCTATTTTGGCAGTTTTCATCTCAGTACGTCTTTCTGTACTTCTAGGGCCATTTTGAGGTCGTAAACAACATTTTTTGGGATTTCCATAGTCAAACTTTTGACAAAGTCAAATTTTGATGACATAATGTGTATTTCTCAAAAATACCTTTCCAACGGGTTATCACATGCCTAAAGAGAATATTGTATGCAAATGTTACAACCCCAAGAAGTTGATGTACTAACTTACCCCAACATGGCCCAAATGAATTTTGGCGCTTCATCTCGTAGGGTTAGGTTTTTGGATGTATAGGGTTTTGGGATTCATGTTTATTGTAAAAAGGCCTTCAAAGCCTCATTGTACTCATCTTCTTGTGAATGTGTGTATCCCTCACATCTATTCTCACAGATAAAGCTGCCACCATTCTAGCGAGTCTTTCACTCTGTATTTTTACAGTCTCTATACATTTAATTCATTAATAGAAATCATGTATTGTTGTATTTCTCTGTTTCTGGAAATATTTATGTGTATTTCATTGTAATATCTCTATTTTCATTTCATTCCAAAAATAATCTGGATCATCATGTTACAACATTTCATTTATGGTGCTCCTCCAACTCGTTGAAGGATGACTTTGTTCAGTTGCATTTATTTCAATGTACTCTCATAGGGGGTGAAACGAAATGGTATATTGATCTCGATAGCTCAAAGTATTATTACTTTAAAGACCTGGAAATGGTTTTATTAAACCATTTCCAGTTACCGGTGAGATACAATGTCGACACTCAGTTGCTGGCCAACTTCGAGTAAACGAAAGTCATCCATATCTTCGATTACATCCGAGAATGGCATTGCCAAAAGAGATTGATCAAAGTGAAGGTCCCTCCTACATTTTTTCTCAAGTAGTTCCTAAATTCCTTGGTTAATTGTGTCTCCAAAGACGTTATGACTTCCGAAGTATTTTTCGAAGAAGAGGCTATTATGAGAGCCCAATAACTGGAATTGATTTACTCTCAATCCAGTATGTTGTACATGATTCTCCCAGATGCACCGCGATCGGATTTTGACAAAACCAAATAGAAGTTTGGGCCTCGTGTTGATGGTTTAGTGGGCTCAACACAAAGTAATCCCATAGATCAGTTGACTAACCAGTTGCGACAGTTATCGATTCAACAGACCGTGGCCAGCCAAACTTTTGGTTCAACTGTCCCCACAACCCAAACGTCAGAAGTACACAGTGCAGTTGATGAATCCCAAGGGTAACCAACAACCCGAGGGAAAGAGGAAAGACAAAGGAAAGAAAGGTAAGGGGGATAAAAAGGTTGCGAATAATGCTGGAAAGGGTAAAAACGAAAATAATAAGGTTAAGTTTCCGTGTAATATTTCCATGGAATATCACTTGACTCACTCTGTGTTAAATAACTTTTTCCCACAAGGGAAAAATATGGCTCAATATTCCTCATCCATGAATGCACCTAGGGGAAATTAGGGAGCCCCCATGCCTAATGCTAATAATGGATCCACAAATGTATACATGATGAGATCATATGCTCATCTGTAGACCAAGGCTCATGATTACGGAATGCCAGAATCTGTTGACAAGGGAAAAGAAGCTTCCAACCCATCGCCTCCTCTTTGTATTGAGAAGATTGTGGGAGAAATTATGACTCGCACTCCTAAGGGTGAGTTTAAGAAGGATTCTCACAACCTGAATGCAAGGGCTTCTTAGAACTACTCCATCATTGAGGATCTGTCACAAACACCTTGTGTGATGTTTGCTCTGGAATTTCTCCAGAGTTTCCCCTCACAAAGAAAAGAATTTTTGTCTGCCTTGGGTGCTGCCAAGACTACTAACTCATGAATGATATTTTTTGACCCTATCGATTATAAACCTCGTCTACCTCACCACATCGCTTTTCAAATAGTATTGGTTTATGCCACGAAATCATTGACATGGAACATTTTACGCACGGTGGTAGACAAGGGTGCTTCAACTTTTGTGATGTCGTTGGCATGTTGGAAGGCCATTTGCCAACCCAATTTGTCTCCGTCGCCGACGTTGTTAACTACATTTGACAACCATTCTTTTATACCACATGGGATAATCCCCTCCTTCCCCATGCATTTGGAGGGAAACACTATGTGCATCTAGGTAGAAGTAGTCGATGCACCTCTTGACTACAATATTTTGTTAGGACAGAGGTGGACCTACGCTATGACAATAGTTGTATCCACCATTTTTTGAACCTTATGTTTTCCTCATGAAGGCCAGATCATAATAGTTGATCAATTATCCTTCTCTCATATTGACCCTTCATCAGGGGAATCCATGGTCCCGATGATTGACAACTCACAGCCAGGTACCATCAACTTAGGTTCCAGATTGTTTCCATATCTAATGGAGACTTTTGATTATCTGCCACCTTCAAAGGATATCAAGTTTATTTCGGATTTACCCGATCAGCCGAAGGCTGCGATATTTCAAGTAGATTCTTTTCATACGAGTTATTTTAATGACCCATGGACTTTACCATCCCCATCAGCTTTGATGGATGGGGTAGGGAATCCTGGAATGTCTATGCCCCTATCCGTTGCTGAGGTTGCTTACAAAATTGTTCAACAAACCTCAACCAACCCTGATCTAACTGCCCCAGAGGAGTTAGATCATGTTCTCGAGTTTATTTGGGCTCAAGAATCTCTTACTACTCACGATCCTTTGGACTTGGTCTTGCCCTCCATCGAGGAGATTTTGGAGGAAATGACTGGGCTGGATAGACCTTGGTACGATCTTCACCATAGATCTTATTTTTTACCCAAGCTGAGGAGATCATAAGCATGAGATTTCAACACGACCATGAATAGAGATGCCACTTGTCCTATTAACCCCTTAGCCACACACAAAATCTATGCCAAGGGAAACATGGCGAGTATAGCCAAAACAATTCCAATTGACATCTCTAGAATCCCTGGCATCATTGAAAACATCTTCATCGGAGTAGATTGTTCCTCTGAGGAGATTCAGGTGTACACTAAATTATTTAAAGAGTTTCGCGATGTTTTTTCTTGGTCTTATGAGGAGATGCCAGGAATTGACCCTTCTATAGTCGAACACGAGATTAGGACTTACTCCGATGCTAAAGCTTGTTCGGCAGAAGCTTCACCCAGTCAATCCTCACGAGGCATAGACTATCAAGGATAAGGTAGAGAAACTCATTAAGGTTGGTTTTATTTATCCAGTGCAATTGACGGAATGTGTGTCAAACCTTGTTCTTGTCAACAAAAAACAAGGTACGATTTGTGTGTGTATGGACTTTTGTGATCGAAATAAATCTTTCCCAAAAGATAATTTTCCAACCCCATTCATTGATTAGATTGTCAATGAATGTGCAGACTGTGAAGTCTTTTATTTTACGGATAGTTTGTCCAGGTACAACCAGATTCAAATCAAACCTGAGGATCAACATAATACTACATTTATATGTCCTTGGGATATGTTTGCATATAGGAAAATGAATTTTGGCCTTATAAATGATGGAGCCACTTTTCAACTGGCCATGTCGTTCACCTTCCATGACCTCAAGAATATAGTTGAGGCATATCTTGATGATCTGGCATCACATTCTCGTACGAGATCTGATCATTCTTCCCACTTACGACTTATTTTTGAGAGGTGTCACTACTACCGGATTCACCTAAGTCTGAACAAGTGTATTTTTGTGTAACATTGGGACATTTTTAAGGTTTTATCATGGCCAATAAAGGGATCATGGTTGATCCTCTAAAGGTTGAGGTAATAGTTCAATTTCCTCCCCTATGCACAATCCCCCAGCTTCAATGTCTATAGGGGAAAGCTAAATTTCTTCGACGATTTGTTGCAAAATATGTTGGGATTGCTAAAGGGTTTATGTATCTCTTGAAAAAGGGGTCCCATTATGTTGGGATGAAGTGGATCAACGCTCTTTCAAAGCATTGAAATGTGCTCTGATGTCTTCCCCTCTGCTCATTCCTCCATATTATGGCAAGCATTTCTCATTGTACTTGGTTGTAGCAGAGTCTACTATTGGTATGGTCTTGGTTCAAGATGATGACGCGCTCCAGGAGCATGTTATCTACTATCTTAGTTGAGGCTTAGTCGGACTAGAACTCAACTACACCCATGTTGAGAAACTGGTTTTGGTAGCTTTCCACGCTGTCCAAAGGTTCATTCATTACATTCTACTTCGCAAGACCATCATCGTAGCTATCGTGAATCCTTTTCAATATGTGTTGACATGACAGGTCATCGGTGGAAAAATTAGTCGATGGATAGTCATTCTTCAAGAATTTGACTTGGACTTTGTTTCAACGAAGTCTAATAAGTCTTTGGTAATTGCTAAGCTAATTTCGAAAGCTTCGGTTGAAAGTGGTAACGATTTCCCAGAAGAGTCATTGATCAATGGGGATATTTTCCTTATTGCGTCTTTGGACCCTTGGTATGGATATATACTTTTGTATCTTTATACTTTGAAGTGCCCTTTCTCTACTTCTCGCGATGAGCTTCGATGGATATGCCATCAAGCACAAAACTATCTTATCATCGATGATACTTTATATCGTTGAAGAGTTTATTGCCTTCTTTGTCGTTGTTTGACTCATGAAGAGGCAAATATTGTGTTGAATGATTGTCACATTGAGCATGTGGTGGTCACTTTTTTGGGTTGGAAACAACCCAGAAAATTATTCGCACTGGATACTTCTAGCCCTCATTGATCAAATATTGTGTAGAGGCAGTCAAGAAGTGTAACCTGTGCCATATCTTCTCTCAGAAGATGTGGGCACACCCTGCTCCCATGTTTCTGGTTATTGTTTTTGGTCCCTTCACTAAGTGGGGGATTTATTTCATTACATGTCACCCGACTTTGGCTAGGGGGAATCGTTATATGTTAAGCCCTAATGTTGGCTCATTACCCCTTAATTGGGGCATATTATATTAGTAATGTTATTTTATTTATGTCAGCTTTAGGCCATATGTTGTAATTATACCTCCTATTCTCCTATATAAACCAAGGAGACATTTTCATTTTGAATCATTTAATACTTGAACATTTAAGTGGGGTAAAAGGAGGTTGCCCCCTCGAAGAGACTTATTATATGAAATTATCTCTTTTTCAAGGCGTTGAGTACTTTTTCTGAGGTTTTTCTATGCTATATTGATATTTGGTTCTTAACATATGATTTCAGAGCTCAAGGTCTTGGTGTTTCGCTGCTACATCTGAGACACCTTGGAATTTTCGCTATAATTTTTTTTCTACAATGTTTCAGAAGGAATGGCTTGGAGCATATTTAGTAGATAGATCAAGGTACATTGGGTTCAAAATTTAGCTCCTGAGGTCTTATACTTTCGGAGATACAGCTTGTACAAGATAGGGTTCTGGAATCATCCTGAACTGATTCATTACGGAATTTTCGCTATAAAAAAATTTTTGTAACGTTTAAAACCCTGAACTCCGGAGGATATTTAAAGAATTAGTAATTTATCTGTGGTAAAAATTTCATCTTCTGGGTCATATTAAATTTGTATATACACCTTGTGTAAGATAGGGTATCTGACTAGTCCTATTGACTAGTCTCAAGAATGTGTTCCAGGTAAACAACCATAACTTCTTCCTAGAGTATCCAAATTGAGTGGAACTTATTTCATTGGATCATGGACAGTCTGTAGTATTTTTGGTGTGAGTTTCAAAATTTATATCAATTATTTTGTGTGGGGCACGCTATACAAGTGAGATCTCCTGGAAAGGCCAAAAATCGGCAAGTTGTGGGGAAGTTACCATAAATTCCAATTGGCACATCCAATTTTGATCAAACCTATGGCATTGCAGAGAAGAAAAAACAGAGAACTACATAAAAGAAAGTTTCATACCTAGAAGGGCCAAAAATTGGGAGATACAATAGAAGAAATATTGTCTAGTAGAACCACCTCAAAATCAAGGTTCAAAAGTGATGCTTGTCCAACATGCCACCCAAAAAGGGAAATTCTACACCAAATAAGCCTCCATAAAATCCTACTTGGACTCTTGATGAAGGTGAAGAAATGCATAGGGACATAAATGATTTACAAAATAAGATAGTAACAAAAGATGAACTACAAGAGATGATGGAGGGTTTAAAAGGGGAGATCATGGAAGTATTGAAAAAATTCGTAACAGAGAAGACACCTGAAAGTGAAAATGCATCCCATGAAATTCATGATGAGGAAACAAGGAAGGTGAATCAAGAATGGATAAACTCCAACTTTGGTTTGAGACCAACCATGTTCCTAATATTGATATGAGGAAGTTTGATGGCAAGGACCCAATCACATGGATACTTTAGATGGAGAAATTCTTTGATCTCCATAATGTGCCACATACACAAAAGGTACGAATTGCTTCTTTATATTTAGAACCTAATCAATTTGTATGGTA